>CM021110.1:378259457-378832676 GCA_007115665.2 Sequoiadendron giganteum
TTTTGAGGAATCTACTCTCATAATAGAGGCCATTTTGTAGAATTTTAACAAGGTTGTCGAGTGGCTCAAGGAGTAGAGAGAAGAATAGGATAAGGGGAAAGCCCCTATGATTGACAAAAGGCACACTTATTAGCCACCAAATAAGAAATATGTCTTCACAAGAATGAAAAAGGGGATTGTTAGGAAAGAGAAAAACAAAGGCCACTCCTACTCAGTCAGAGGAGTCAAGAGCTTCATCCCATATGCCACAAATTCCATCATCACCTCCATAATAGGTATATTATATTGATGCACCTCCTGGGGAGTTTTCTCCAAAGAGGACGAACGTGGAAGTAGCAAGGATTATTGACTATTCTCTGGACTCTAATGAAGAGGTTGTAGTCCCTATTGATGAAATTATGCAAAACATACCCTCAAATTAGAGGGAGGTGGAACTAGCAACCCATCATAATAGGTTAACAATAAAAGTTTTGTGAGGATTAGACAATGCATATGATATAAGGGATAAGGCTAGTATAGAATTCATGTCTGATGATGCATTTTTCAAAACTGATGTGTTTAAGGAATTTTTTGGGAGAATAAGAAGAGATGAGTTTGAAAGCAAAGTGAGGGAGAAAATGGAAAAGTCCTTAAAGTTACCTAATGAGGTTAGTGTAGCAAAGATACTGGAAAATATTAAACCTAAGAAAAAAAATTGACCCACGAAGGAGGGAGAAAAATCGTGAGAGGTAGTGGATTTCTATTACTACTAGAATGGGATATGGCATCCTTCATTTCTTTTGACACTATGGGAAAACATGGCTCACAAGTTTTTTCCATGGATGAGGATGATTTATGTGCCTTGCAAGGATCTACTCTATGTGAACCCCTAAACCTGCAATTGCACAAGAACAACAAACAAATTAGGATGTTAGATCAACTGCAAACAAGAATGAAGGATTCCCCATGAAATCCATTTACTAAAACTTAAACTAGGAAAAAGAAGAACAAACTGAATAAATGCAAAGAAATCCTAATTAAGTGAGAAAACTAGTGATCCCATGGGGGAATTGGTGCTAATTGAATGTTGAAATTGGCCCTTTCCCAAATCCTACATTGCATTGTTGAAGTGTGTAGATTTATCAAATCTCCATGATGAGATTTGAGCATAACCTAGCTAAGAATTGTGAAAATGATGAAGTATGGAGTGATGTGCACAAAATTAGCTCTCAATGTTAAGAGAGTAACTTTGCATGAAATTTTGGATGAAGAATGAGGAGAGAAGCCTCCAATTTATAGATTTGAATTTGGAAGAAAGGACAAGATTTGGGCAATGTGGGACTAACTTTCACCCAATGGTTGAATGCCACTTGTCACCATGTGAATGGTTTGTGGTTGTGCACATTTTGGCCAAAGTGCCAATAAATGCAATTAGGTGGAATTTGAATTTGAAGAAATGACATGTGAGAGGGAAAAATGAATTAAATAAATGCCACTTGGCTCAATGCACAAGGACATGTAAGAGGAGTGAATGTCCTGTTGGATGTACAAGTCCACTTGGACTTTTTGAATTCAAACATGAGTGAATATTCCCTTTTGATGCCATGTGAGGGAAAATAGAGATTTAATAAAATGAAGTAAATCTATTTTCATGTGCAACTTGCATTCTCTAAAGGATTTTAGCGATTGAGATTAAATTAATCAAGATTAATTAATTTAATGAAGAATTAGGAGATGTGACAATTTAGACTTAAATTTATGAATTGATTTAAATCGAGAATTGAGAGGAAAGGTTTAATTAAATAAATCTTTTGATTTATTTAACTAAAGGGGATAATGTTAGATTAAATTAAATAATGTTTAATTTATTAAATTTAATAATAAGACTTTAGAGTTTTAATTAAATAAAGTGAATTATTTAATTACATAGAGATTGAGGATTAATTAAATTAAACTGATTAATTTAATCAAAAAGTGAGAAAGATCTAATTAAATAAATAATGATTTATCTAATTAAGAGATAAAAGGTGATGATAAGCTGAGAGTGTGATTTAGGAAGAAATGGCGTTAGTAATTAGGATCAAATGTGTTGGATCGAATTGTACATTTTCCATGTCTATATTTTGCCCCTCTTTGAAGCAATGTACTTGTTGCATTGATTCAAAAAATAAAATGTTGTGATCAAAGTTCAAATTTCTCTTGACTTTTCAAATGCCCCATTGTTGCCCCAACAAAAGGATTATGCTGGTATACTGCCCCCTCGAGAGATCGAGTAGAAGTGTTTGATTTTCCAATCGAGATCACGATAAAATCTGAGAGGAGTGGTTTTATTGATTAGAGGACGAAAGATAATTCTTTGGTGTAGACAATTCTGATGATATATAGACAGTCATCAGCCATGGGTAACCTCATGTATATTTTGAGATCTCACACCTACTTTAGATAGAAATGTTAGTAAAGATAGAAAAATAAGAAGAATAAGATGATGAAAGGAGGATTCACAAGCCTACACTATGAATGATGATGATGTTTTGTTTACCAGGAGTTGAGATTTTCAAAGGGCCAATTACGTTATGTGTGATAACACACATAGGTATGATGCATCAAGGTATAAAGAACTAGAATGGCATTGTACCTAGTGTGATGGACTTTGAATCGACAATTAGATAGGAGTGCTCTTTTTCACACTTGACATACAAAAACCTTGCTAGGATGGACCTAACAAAGAAAGTATTCACCAAGTTATTTTACAAGAACATCCAACAAGCAAAAAAAATAAAAAATATAATGAGCATTGCCCCATTCATTTCTCTTTTAACCTATCTTGTTTAGGCATCATCGAGAGGTCCTTGGAATGAGCGCAAAATAAAATAAGTCACAAAGACCAAGAAAAAATAAACAAACAAGCTAATGTTCTTCGTATCGCTAGGCAAGGCTAAACTACTGTGAGGTACCTAATGTTTATTTCCATCATGGGAAGGATTCATCCTAGGATATGTTGTGATCAAGGTTTTGGTTGGACTGACTGAGTGATAAGCTATTAATACTTTGAGTTGACCAACTTGCTTGCTTACTTACCTAGATTTGAGACTTTGACAATTAGGTGTTCACTTTGGAACCTGCTAGACTTGCTTCTGACTGACC
Source organism: Sequoiadendron giganteum (assembly GCA_007115665.2). Lineage (NCBI taxonomy): Eukaryota > Viridiplantae > Streptophyta > Pinopsida > Cupressales > Cupressaceae > Sequoiadendron > Sequoiadendron giganteum. Next base: position 378,262,581 of record CM021110.1, read on the forward strand.
CATCAAAGGATGAAGGCGATGATTGATTTATTAGGAATGAGACAATCATGAGTGAAAACGAGATGAGATGGATGCACCATTTTGGGTTTTTCAAATGTTTTGAGGTTGTTTTTGGTTTTCATATTTTCAATTTGTTTTATGTTTTTGAGATTTATGAATGTTTTTGGATTTTGTGTCTTAGGGGCCAATCAAGGATGGCCTTGCCTACGTTTAAGCTTAGAGACAATGTAGTTCCACTGACAATTGACTTGATTTCTAATGAGATAGATGGGAAAATGGATTGCCATTGCGATAAATGGCTAAGCACTGACAAGCTCAAGGACGACATAGTTCGGTGAAGATGAAAGATTGACAAGACTTATGATGAAATTTTTGGAGACTTTTTTGACATTTTTGACATGTTTTGGATTTTTTGATGATTTGGATGTTTTTGGATTTTTTGATTTTCGCATGATTTTGATGATTTGGATATGGATATGTGATGATATTAGTGCTTTGTTTTGGGATTTTGTTGAAAACTAAGCTAAGATTGATTGATTAGATTGATGGATTGGTAGTTTGACTAGGTGTGTTAAGTCAAACAAAAGTGATAATTCACTTGTAAACTCTAGGAAGTTGTGTTATCCTAGAGTAAACTCATACACAAGAGGGTAGTTTGAATAAGTGTGTTAAGTCAAACAAGTTGATTATGGATTGGATAATTTGACTAAGTGTGTTAAGTCAAATAAGATGATAATGCACTTGTAAACTCTAGGAAGTTGTGTTATCCTAGAGTAAACTCGTACACAAAATGGTGGTTTGACTAAGTGTGTTAAGTCAAATAAGATGATAATACACTTGTAAACTCTAAGAAGTTGTGTTATCCTAGAGTAAACTCATGCACAATAGGGTAGTTTGACTAAGTGTGTTAAGTCAAACAAGGTAATAATTGATTGGATTTGATTGATCAAGATTGATGAAGCTTGATTTGGAACAAAATTGGTTTGAATGATTTAATGTGACGCTGACATGCAAGTTAGATGCGACTGATATTGATTGTTTAGATTGATGTTCGATGAAAGATAAATCTTGATAAGGAACATCTTCTTGTCAAAATATGTCATGGGCTAGTGATTTGACTTGGATCACAAATTCTTGACCAATTTGATTTCATGTTTGCAAATGTTCAGATCACCACATAAGCTGGAGGATATATATCAAGATTTATTCTCGAAGCAAGATGTAAATATCTGCCCCCAGTGTCTAGCAATGTATGGAAGGCCATGGGTAGATTCTTGGACAAATGGATATGGATTATCTTGCGATAAGATAAGGGTGTTCAAATAGAGGATTCTCATTCGGATAATGCCTCAAGGCTCAGATAACATTGGGTAGGATGGGATCAATGAAAATGACCCATGTCAAGATGTTTACCACAAGCAAGTGTAAAGCGTTTACCAAACCTTCATCAAGATCAAGATAAGGTAGATAGATGGTAATGGGTTGGATAAATGGTTCATGGATGAATAGATGATATGGCTGGAATACTGGCTTTATTATGGATGTGATAAGATTATTTCACCTGAATGGTGCACGTAGATGCCTGATTCTACACATGATGCCTGTTTACCAGGTTTTCATCATGGTACTTGTCCAAAGCACCACCGAAGTGGTTTTCACTAGAGGACAATTTTTTTCTTTACTGTTTTCAATCATTTTTCCTTTTCTGGATACCGATGTTAACTCTGTCTTTGTGCACACATTGTGATAGAGTTCCTTCTAAATCCTTATGATGAAGGGTCATTGCCAACACATAGTCAATGTGATAATTGGATATCATGCATGTAGGATTGGATAGAGTGTATTTAGGAATACAAGATGGATTGGTTGATAGTTTGGAACCTTTGACTCTCCAAACTTGGGAAAATGAGAAATTATGGGTGGATACGGAAGTGTGCATGGAATTAGGACCAACAGCTTGATATACTTTGTACATTGCTTGAGAAGCCTGATTTTGCCTTTGTTGACATATTTGATGGATATTCGCCCCCTTTTTATTTTTCCCCATAGTTTCTTTGACTAATGGAGTATGATAGGGATGATCATTCTTTGTTCTTTTTGGTATCCACATGTATTTGATTTTTCCTATATGCTTCTTAGCTTATTTTTCTTTGATAATGTTCTTCATGCTTTGATTCAAAACCTTCTTTTGATGTTGGTCCCAATTCATGGATGGGGTGATGGTTGGATGAAGATTCGTGATGTGGCAGGTTGTAGTATTGGCATTGGTTTCATCATAAGGATCCTTCATGCCCCTTATGTTAACATTTTCTTGAGATGAAGTTTCCCCTAGTATGGTGATAGTAGCACCTTTGTTCTTTGATTCTCCTTGTTTTGAGATGCCTTGTTTAGAATGTATTCTCTAACAAATGACCACTGTAGATGACGTCATTTTAATTTGTTGCTCTGTTGACTCTGGAATATCCTATTTTGTCTAACCTATTTCCTTGAGTGAATAATACTGGATATCTTCATACATGATGTCCTCAGTCTAAATTTGGGATATATCTGATCTTGATGTTGACAACTTAGTTCGACTGTAGGAATCCATAACCTGCTCTTTTTGTGTAATAATGTCAAGAGTAAAGGAATACTATTCTGAATGAAGATCATCTACGTGTCCATCCGAAAAAAGAATCTCATGGGTAGATGGAGGAGTATGTTCTATGTGGATTTGATAATCCCATATAGATAGGAGAGTGTTCATTATATCATTGTAGTAGCTTGGAGATGTAAATTCTTGATCTTGAATGATTTCGGAATTGCTTTCGACATGCTTTGGATCAATTTCTTGACATGGGTCAATTTCAAAGAATGGATTGTGTTCTTGGATATTTTCATTAGGCATAGGAAGTTTCTCAAATTTCATGAGGTCAAAGGATTTCCATATATTTTGGAAAGGATCATTGCTAGACCTTGGTGAAAGATGTTGATCATGCTTTAGAATAAATTCTTGAGATATGTCCTCTAACTCATTAGCTGATGTAGAGACATTTTTAACATGATCATTAGTTAAAGGATCTTGATCATCATTTTCAATGATTGTGGTGGGAATCTATTACAAGCTCTATTGTGGGAGTAAGACTTGCATTTTTTTTTGAGCCAACAATGGTTGTTGTTGGTTGTGTTTTTATTGTTCCAAAAAAGCTTGTTGTTGGTCTTGTTGTTGTGCTACTTGTTGATACACTTGTTGATGGATTGCTTGCAATAGTGCCCAAAATTGTGCTTGCACCTGTCAAGCCTAGTGTTGGGCTTGAGCTTGAGTCTATTCTTGTTGGGATGCTTGTGTCACTTGTGCAGCTTGTGCGGCTTGTGTAGCTTGTTGGTTTTGGAGTGCCTTTTGGCGGGCATCTTGCCGAGTAGCTTGCAACATGATAGAGAATGAATTTTCCATGTTGTGTTTTGGCAGTGGTGGTGATGGATTGGGAATGGTGTTGATTTTTGGGGTTGCTTGAATGGTTGCCATATGTTGTTGTGATACTATTGGAAACATGAGAGGATTTGATATGATGTTTTGCTTTATGATTTGAGTATTGCTCAGATTCGGTTGATTGATGGTTGGTAAAGGGAGAAGGCTCATGCCTTGATTGTTTGGTTGATATATTTGTAAGTTTTGACTTTGATTTAAATCTACCAAAGGGAAAGGTGTTCCAAAATTTAGATTGGGAAAACTCACATTTGTTGTACTATTGAGGTTCGTAGGAGATAATGATCCCATGTATGGATTTTACAAATGCAAGTTTTGAAAATCAATTGGAATTGTAAGGCTTGGACCATAGTTTGGTTGAACTGGATTACTCATGATGAATGAATCAAGTTTAAATTCCATGTTCCTCTTGTGTTTTGACCTTGTTGACCTCTGAGGGGCTTAGGACCAATGATGAGATGAAGGATGAAAGGGGTGAATGATATGGGTGTTTAAACTTTTATGAATTTAGGACTTGGTTTGATATGATTGTTGATAGTTTGACTAAGTGTGTTAAGTCAAATAAGGTGATAATGCACTTGTAAAATCTAGGAAGTTGTGTTATCCTAGAGAAAACATGTACACAAGATGATAATTTGGCTAGGTGTGTTAAGCCAAACAAGGTGATTTTTGATAATGAAATTTTAAACCCTAGGAAGTTGTGTTATCCTAGGGGTAAATTTTCTCAAGAGAATTGATAATTTGACTAGGTGTGTTAAGTCAAACAAGGTGATGTTGATTTTTCCTAAAGTCTAGCATAAGTGATGTTTTCCAAGGTTCCAAAAGTTGTTGGTGATATGGGATTTGATTGATGTTTGAGGGATGGGTGAATTGTTTGACTTGATCCTAGATGACCCTACGAGGACCTGTTTACAAGACCAAGGTAATGAAGAACATGTTTTTCCCTAAAATTGGTTCAGAACAAAAGACCAATGGTGGCATGAAAACCCAATGACCTAAAAGAGACCAAGCACATGTGTGGTCCAATTTTCTTTGTTATCTTGCTTAGATTTAGTTCTTTTTACCACAAACACTTTCTTGATTATGCTTTTCAAAATGAATGTCCAATGTCATAATTTTCTTTCATCCCCATAAAGTGCATTATGTGGAAATCAAGGAAATCAAAGAAAAGGTTTCCTAGTGTTGACTTTGGTGAAAAAAAATGATGATTAAACCTAAGTACTTAGAATTCTCTAAGGATATAATCCCTAGGGAAAGCAAGAGCACTTAGATTTGTCAAAGGATATTTGTTTCCTCAAAGGGTTTGAAATTTCAAAGTTTTTGTGAATGTTTCTCAATGTTTTAGAACCAAGCAAAGTGTCTCAATAACATGCACAACCCTAGGTTGAAAAGACAGTATTTGTTGGGTTCCCACTTGGAAAAATCTAGCTATGCATATTTAGTGTGGATGATTAGATGTTTGACCATACAGGCTCCCCCTTACAATGCACTTGCTTCTTAGGTCAACCAAGCATCAATACCCATGAATCTCCCATGACATACTTTTCATCTCTACAACAGAACCACATGTATATGTGGGGTGGCTTCAAAGGACATGACCTTTTGGACCAAAAAATAGTTAAGGATTTTGGCCTTTGCTAAACAAGGGGCTTTAATTCGAGCATTCCATTCGTGGGGGACTATCCATGTGGTGAAAAACCATTGTTGCCCTTCTCGTCGGAATAATCCTCATGATTCTTGAACTTTCCTCAAGAATCCACAATTATATACCGATTGGAAGTTGCTTGGCTTTAGTGTGTTCCCGGTTGGGTCGTTCCCTTGGGTGAGTACTTTTTCCCACAAGGAAGGCCCGCTAAGATAAACAATAGCAAGCTAGCATATCCTGCAGTTCAATCAACCTTTGTTGAAAAACAAAGGAAGAACACTATCAATATACTGTGCTCACACTCGCATGTTTTGTTCAATTTTAATTCCAAAATTGAAATGTGGAGGCAATTATTTTATTCAACTTAAGATCACCAAAATAAATTTTGATTCTCAAGCTTGCCGTGAGGTGCGAGAGAAGTGCATATGCCCTTTTGATTATATTAAATTGAATAGATAATTACAAAACAAAATAACATTTGTTCATTTTAATCCCACAAAGCAAAATGAATTCTTTTTAGAGCACCAAAATTAAATGTGGAAATTGCCTTGTTCAATTTTTAAACCTTAAACCAAATCTAGTAGATTGTTTCTAAGGTTCTTTTTAAGCTTTTTTGCAAACTTTTGAAAAAAAAAATTGTGTTGTTCTTTTTAAAGCATAAAGTAAACAAATCCTTAGAAAGGGATTATAAGTTCTCCCAAATTTTTTAAAAACAATTGATACAATGATACAAAAAATTCATAAAGAACCCTTGCCCTTCGTTTTCCTTCCTTCACTTTTGATCAAGAAAATTTTCTTTTTTGGCAGATTTCAACAATTTTTAGATTTTTCCATTTTGGGTAATTTTGCATCCATGACTTTGAGAGTCCCATTTCTTCCAAAAAATACCCAATACTAAGATAGGATGAATTGCCAACTAACATCCCAAATATGATACATGCATTCCAAGTTATTAACGAAAATGATTTTTCAAAAATTGGAAAACTAGAAAAAGAAATGCTAAATTACAATTTTGAGGGTCAAGATCAAAGTTTGAGGCTCTAAAAATGTGTTGAAACAGAATCCACATGCCACCTCATAAAGAAACCACTTGTAAAATTTCAGCCAAAACCCACATCCGAGTCAAAAGTTATGACCTCGAGAAGTTCTTGCATCACAAAAAATGTTAAGAAAATAAAATAAATCAGAAATCTACAAGTGCGACACAGTTAGCAAATGTGGTGTAGTTTGGAATAGAAGCGGCACCAAAATGTAAGCCCCTAAACTTGCAATTGCATAAGAACAACAAACAAATTAGGATGTTAGATCAAATGCAAACAAGAATGAAGGATTCCTCATGAAATCCATTTACTAAAACTTAAACTACGAAAAAGAAGAACAAACTAAATAAATGCAAATAAATCCTAATTAAGTGAGAAAACTAGTGATCCCATGGGGGAATTGGTGCCAATGGAATGTTGAAATTGACCCTTTCCCAACTCCTAAATTGTAATGTTGAAGTGTGTAGATTGATCAAATCTCCATGATGACATTTGAGCATAACTTAGCTAAGAATTGTGAAAATGGTGAAGTATGGAGTGATGTGCACAAAATTGGCTCTCAATGTTAAGAGAGTAACTTTGTATGAAATTGTGGATGAAGAATGAGGAGAGAAGTCTCCAATTTATAGATTTGAATTTGGAAGAAAGGACAAGATTTGGGCAATGTGGGACTAACTTTCACCCAATGGTTGAATGCCACTTGTCACCATGTGAATGGTTTGTGGTTGTGCACATTTTGGCCAAAGTGCCAATAAATGCAATTAAGTGGAATTTGAATTTGACGAAATGACATGTGAGAGGGAAAAATGAATGAAATAAATTCCATTTGGCTCAATTCACAAGGACATGTAAAAGGAGTGAATGTCTTGTTGGATGTACAAGTCCACTTGGAATTTTTGAATTCAAATTTGAGGGAATATTCCCTTTTGATGCCATGTGAGGGAAAATAGAGATTTAATAAATTGAATTAAATCTATTTTCATGTGCAACTTGCATTCTCTAGAAAATTTTAGTGATTGAGATTAAATTAATAAAGATTAATTAATTTAATGAAGAATTAGGAAATGTGACAATTTAGACTTAAATTTATGAATTGATTTAAGTCAAGAATTGAGAGGAAAGGTTTAATTAAATGAATGTTTTGATTTATTTAACTAAAGGGGATAATGTTAGATTAAATTAGATAATGTTTAATTTATTCAATTTAATAATAAGACTTTAGAGTTTTAATTAAATAAAGTGAATTATTTAATTAAAAAGAGATTGAGGATTAATTAAATTAAACTGATTAATTTAATCAACAAGTGAGAAAGATATAATTAAATATATAATGATTTATCTAATTAAGAGACAAAAGGTGATGATAAGTTGAGAGTGTGATTCAAGAAGGAATGGCATTAGTAATTAGGATCAAATGTGCTGGATTGAATTGTACATTTTCCATGTCTACACTTTCAGTCCACAATGGGACACACTTTCAATTTGGGTTTTGGCCCCCAATACAAAGAAACCTACAGTAGCAGAACCTATAGGATACTTGAGAGGAGTCCTCATCATTAAGAGAGTCTCAAACACTTAAGTAGTGGAGGCAACCACACTGGTTTTTAATGTTGCAATGTTCACCAAAGCCACTACTAAGTCATTGTAGGAGAAGTGTGATACATAAATGAGGAAGTATAATGAATTGTTCATTGAGTATAATAAATACAAGAAAAGGATTGTTGAATTGGAGCTAATAGTAGAGATGTTGTAGAATAAACAACAAGTGCAACCAATGCAGCCTACTGCTCCATCTACCTCTTCTTCACCACCTCTCCCACCATCTATGGAGATGGTTATCTATGAGGAAAGACCACTATCAAAACTTTTTCCCAACATTCCTCCCCTAAATAAAAGAGTAAGCAAGAAGGAGATGATTGAACAACTAAGGGAATATGAGGAATGGTTTAAGTTGTATGAATAAAATAATGTGATCATTGTATCCAATGTTCTTGATCATTGCATGGGGAAAGAAATAAAGAGGGCGAAAAGTGTTCACACAAATTATTCTTTAATTTTTAATGTAGTCAGAATGTTTAAAAGGGATAGATCAGTGGAAGTCCCACTAATGCAATTATGGCTTCCTAGACTTAGTGCATTGAGTGGCATGATCAAGGGGTCCGCGCATGAACTAAATAAGCTAGCATAGATATTCCCTACATAAAAGATGGTTAAAGGAATCATTGATTACAATGGGGTAGTATATCCCATTTTAGAAGAAAGTTAAAGAGTTGCTCCAACAATTTGATGACAGTGATCATGGATTCTTGCCAGATATTTTGGACAATAATGGAGTTGTAAAGATATATGAGTAGTGGAGAGCACAAATGGATAATGTAGTTGATACATAGGACCAATTAGTTTTTTATCGTAGAGATGTTGATATTTATATGTAAAATAATAATATGGACAAATTATCACTCACATGTAAGTTTTTGGAGGATTCTAATAAGGAGGCCAACTAGGTAGTGAAAAGGTATGGTCTATAAAGAAATAACTTGGATGAGTTCATGGATTTCAATTGGTCTTTTGAGGAAGACTATGAGACATGGGATAAGAAGTACAAAAAAATTCCTAACTTATACAGCTTGCTCTTGGTGATGTGAACACTTTTTTTCTCTTATACACATTCAACACTCCCAAACAGTTTCAACAGTTCCAACAATAGGAAGTTTTTCATTTTTCACAAGGTTTTCCATAATGGATTGGAAAAGAATCAACAATCAACATAAAGTCACTTTTGAAGTGACAAAGATTACAAAGAGAAAATATTATATTAGTCCTTGGAATATTCCATCCACAAGCAAGTAATTATACTTGAATTTTGAAATGTAAATGAATTTCAATTAAAAATATGATATTTGTAACTGGCCTGAAGCTTGTTGCTCCCTTATATTATAAAGGGAATTCAAGGCCATTTGTACAGGATGATTGATCTCTTGGAGAATTCTATAATGTAACATAGATAATATAGTTTTAGTCTTTTATTAGGTTGTTGAGTCTATATCTTATGCATTTTTCATATGTTGTATAATATTACTAGAATTTAAATGAAATAATGGAAATTTTGAAGCCAATTATCTCTATTGTACTCTTTATACAAACTATAAATATAATTTATCAAAGATCATTCGATTTGTCTCCATTTTTGTTCTAGTGGATGTCTGCTTCTATTGATTCTCTTATTAAAAGAATAGGTTAAATGTTTTAATGGAAGTATAGGTTTGTGTAGTATTGTGCAGGGATCCGATAAGAATAATTCATTAAGGATTTTGAGTATGAATTTGAAATGGAATGTTGTAGAGCTCTGTAATGCTTAGATGAGATTATATTACACCATATAATTTTCATTTCATTTGACTCGATGCCCTAGGTTAATGCACCGATCTAGAGTCTATGTCTGAAGTTGCATCTCTAGGATCTCCCAAGTTCTTAAAAATCAAAAAGTTTCATTTCAGTTAAGTGTATTTTTAGAAGTATCATGTGATTCCATATTATCATGCTTTAGATTGTCGAATTCTTTAAAGGATTTTCCAAATCTTCTAAATTCTTCATATATTAAGTAAATTATATGATAATATTTATGTTATCCATAATGTATGAGATAAATTGGCACATGATATCATAATTACATTGTTAGAGATCATCCTTTCGGGTTTTGCAAAGCCCAAAGTGTAGATGGATATTTCTTTAAACTTTCACTTGTTCATTGGCCAATCCCTCTAGATAATTAACAATTGGAAGTGAAAAAACCATAGATTATTTGTGAGATATAGTTGCTAATAAAAAATAACCTATAGATGTAACATTGGACTCTAGATCAGATGCCAACTACATGTGAATATTGGTTAATTCTCCTACCACATTCACTTCAATTTTATCAAATTGAGTGAATTTATTCGCGGAACTCACCAGGGTAAACCTGAAAGTTTGATATATGGAGAAAGGAATCACATTCGTTCAATCCCTTGATTATACCAAAAAAATATGTAGAGAAAATCCTTAGGGTCAATAGGAATGACAGTGACTTTGTTTTCCCCTTGTATAACACTACATGAGCATCTGCCATGGGGACAATGTTTCTATATTTTTCCTTAATAGATGCATCCTTAGCTGACACTTATTTACTAGTTGAGATTTCTTTGGGAATTTATAGTGTGTTCAAGGAATATTTTCTAATCATAGGTGTTTTAAGAGATTCTGATAAAAATTGATTGATATTTACCTTTTTGATCTCTTCTACTAAGTAGTCAAATTACTAGGTTTCATTACATCAATCTTATTACCTCTAGGAGGATTAAAAACACTATTGTACTGTGAAGTAACCTTAATTAATCTAGGATTTTTACTTGACTTCTCATCTAGTGGAATGTTAAAATTGTTAGGCAAGATGGATGTAGTTAGCGGTCCTTTGAACCTACTCCCATTGGTAGTATTAATTCCGCAATTATAACTGTGCCCCTTTTAGTACTACTAAAAATCCTAAATCTCATCCATTTCATCTTGAGGCTCATTCTCATCCTAGTAAGAGAAAGTATACATTTCTAAGGTCATCTTTGAACTATCCCCACCTTCATAACCCTGATTTAATAATGCAAAAGGTGATCCAAAATATATATAACCATCCAAAACCAGTGTTGAGTCATATCTAATTAGAACTATCTCATTGCCCTGTGACAGGTACAAACCACAATGATCATTGTGATAAGTTGTAGCTAAGAAAACATTGGACATAGTTTTGAATTGTGGATAGTCCACCATTGCATACGAGTTGGTGTTGTGAATCCTACACCTAATGTTCATTACAATCTCAACTAAATTTACTTTGGATTTCAGCTTTCTATCAAAGGAATTGGTGTTATCCAACTACATAGATATTCCCATGTTATTCGATCATGTATTCCAAGGTCTAGGTAGTCTAGAAGCATTATATATATGACCTTATGAATTTTGATTATTATTTTACAAGTAAAATTTTTGATTCCTTAGTTGAGTAGCATTTTTTGTCAACCTCTTAAGTTGAATAGTTATCTCTTTAATTTATTATTTATCCTCTTGAGCCTTTGCATGCTAGCTATCATGGACCTATAAAAAGAAATAATTTTCAGTAGGAAGTATCTCAGTAAAATCAAGGCTCAGATGTGGAACTAGCACTTGATTATCCCCCTATTGGAGAATACTATTATAAGAATAAGTCCCATTTTGATTTACTAAAGGGAAAGGGTTAGGGATCAACATATTGTTATGAAAGGTTCCACTCATCCTTGGCATAGGATAATTATTTACTTGGTATTCTCTCCAACCAAAGGTTGTCTACTTCTAACATGTTTCATTTCTTGATTTATGCTTATCACTTTTCTATAAGCTTTAGTCAAAGTTTCTGGAGGATTTACTTTCCTCCTTACGAACATCACTGTCAAACGATCTATTGTAGTATAGTAGACAACAAGAGTGGATAAATAATCCACAACATAAGAAACTTATATTCTAGAGTACACCTTATGGAACCTATCGTTGAATTTTTTCATAGTTTCTCCATCAAATTGCTTAATTTGAGTGAATTGGTGGTACAAAAAGGTAGGATCTATTGTTGTCCTAAACTTGGTTACAAATTGATATTTCATATCTTTCCATGATCTAACTGAGTTGCGAGGTAGGTTGATGTACCACTAGTGAAATTCATCACTCAACATATAAGGAAACAACCTACACACGACATATTCATTTTGTATTGTTTCTATAAAGCATGCATCCTTGAATATGATCAAATTCTCTTCCACATCTTTATAGAAATAGTACTTCAGACACAACTTCTTAGGATTTTTTGGGAGGTCATGATATACACCAAATTGAATATGGGATTCTATATTAAATAAATCCATGTCCATTGGTGGAGGAGGTGATGTGGGTACTTTATTTCTAAGAGCTCCACCTATGGAATTCAAACTTTGGGCTCTAACTATTATACAGCTACCAACATCCACAAATTCAACATGGGGATCACTAGATCGAGACCTAGTGACCCTATGGAACTCATGATTTTTCTAATCATCTAAAAGAGGACCTCCTTATAGCACAAAGTATGTTGACATGGAAGATACACATGCACACCAATAGGTAGATAAATTATTGATCCAAGAATGTGAGAACCTACCTTTCTTGAAAGATCTGCCAAGAAATCCTAAATTAGAAGATAATATTAGTTAATCCCAAGGCTTGGGAATGCCAAGTATTGATGCACTAGGCTCACTCACAATTTGTTTCATAAAACTTACTATTTCTCATGAGGGGTTTGCAGTTTCTTAATGCATTGGTGTCTATTAGTATATAGCAAAGCTAAACCTGATTAAACATACATCATTCAATAGTCTCATGAAATTTATTTTTTGCAAGAAATACTTCATGACTTCAAATTGCATGCAAATACTTAGAAAATTTAACATATATTTCTCTACAACTTCATGAATATTAAATATTTATTATAATACTCGATGAATTCACCATTTTTGAAATATTTTCATGAAATATTTAACATCTATTCGAAATAAAAGAATTAAAAATCCTAAAATTTAAAGTTCTCCCAACTATTATCCATGCATACACCATGAAAAGAATAAATCAAATCAAACCACTCTATACTTCACCAGATTGCTTCATAACTAGGCATAGAATGATGTGAGAAATTAAAGAAACATGCAATCATTTACCACTAAACACTGTCAATGTGCACCCAAATTTAGTGCAGCACATTGGCTTCTTTGATAGGAACAAACAATAATCTATGTAAGATTTCATATCAAGAAATAGCTTTAAAATTGGCTTTGACAGTAGCAAACTTCAATGATGAATACAAGTTTGTATACTGGAATAGTACAAAAATTAGGAAAAAGAAATAAAACTAGAAAAGTTCCAATTTTAAGTTTTTGTAATTCCACAAGTTCTAAACCTTCAAAAAATAAATTAATATTAGCCTTTTATAAGAACAAGACAACCAAAGAGTTCCAAAAGAACACATGAAAGAGAATTCAAAAGAAAAAATCATAAAGTAGTATGTGGGAAGTGACAGTTGGCATATGAACATTCTCGAACAAGTCAAAGACACTTTAACTTTCTCCATGGGGTTGAAAATCCTTGAAAACTCATACCTTGGGGCACGGGAATTGCAAAACATCTTGCAATACTATCAACACTTTTCCTCAAAATCCTCGAGTTTAGTTAGCATGTATCAAGTCCAAAAATGAATTTTTAAAATATACTTAATTATGAAACTTATCACCACAACTACACTAAAAAACCCCTAGTATCCCTTGCCTAATCATAAAAACTTCCCCGGTGGGTACTTCCTTTATGGACTCCTCTTCTCCTTTCCTCTGCTTTTATTCCCATAATGCTATCAACACTCAATTCATATTTTACCTTGGAATACTCTGTGCCATCCTCCAACTATATCTATGCCTTATATCTTCTTTAGTTATCTATGTTATGATTTCATTCATTTGAAACATTTCTACCCCATACTTATTCATGTGATTTCTATATTTAATCACCTCATCTAGAACCACTTGCCTCAAATATTGGACAAGATCCTTATTTATTCTCTCAATCCAACCTTTGAAAGCTTTTACTTCCACATCATCCTACCCCATTCCTTTGGGATCACATTTCTGCTACGCTAGCACCTCTATGAAATATAAGTCCTTATTCACCATCTTTTCACTTTTCATAACGATATTTTCTAAGTCGCTTATACATTGAAAAAAAGTATCACTTTTCCAATTTATCTACAATTTACATTTCTTCAACACCTGGAGATCTTGTTCTATGGGAAATTTCTCCTCGATCAACACCTAGACATCCATTTTAAGAGCTGCATCAAACCACATTACCTCTACATCATTTTGTTCTATATTATCCTTGCATGTAGTTAAAGGCCTTTTAGACTTATCAAGCCAACAATATGATTCTTTGCACTTACCAATTGCATCTCTCATTATTTCTTCACCCTACTACACTAAATGTGCTACAAACACTTATTGTCCTAATTAATATAATGCATCTGAACTTGTTTACTAACACCATTTTCATCTGATTTGAATCCTTTCAATTATTTAATCAAATAATCAAAATTATTTAATTAAATTCATAATTTTCTTCTATTAATCAAATAATTCACATTATTAGGTTAATTAACCTTTGTCGTTCTAATTCTCATCATATTTAATTAATAAAATTGATCTTGACCATTGAATCAATGAAAATTTCTATAAATAGCCTCCATTTCATGAGCAATTCATTCACAATCTTTGAAATAAGTTAGACTATAGTCATTTTTAGAGCAATATTTGAGAGAATTTCATCATTTAGCATCAATTTTAGTCATTTTCTCCATTATAGCACCATCAAGATCTTGTTTTATTAATGGGATTGGGAAAGGGCTGATCACTCTACATCAATGTAGCACCAATCCTCCAATGGGATGAGGTTTGAGTATTAGTTAGGTTTTAATTTCATGTTATTTGACATTTAATGGCTTGCTAATTGGTATTTCAAGAATTTCATTGGGAATATGGTTTAATTAGGCTAATCGATGGATTTAATTTCTTAATTCAATTGTATATGGTCTAATTCATAATCATGTTTCATTATTTTAATCAATTTTTCTTGAAAATTTTGTGTTTATAGGTTTCTAAGGTAGGGGGACACACTTGTTTCAAGCCAGAGCCGTGCACTTCTTCCATTGGCATGCACTTGTTTTCAGTAGAGAAACACACATTTTTTTCAACATATTTGATGTTTCAAGTTTTTGTGCAGGTTTTTGATAGGGTGGTGCACTTGTAGTTCACCAGAGCCACACACTTGTAGACCAATGCACTTGCCCTAATGTAGTGAGGTGCACCCATAAAACTCCAACACACTTGTCAACAGAAATCCATCACATTTGTTCGATAAAGCAACACACTTGTAGGTAATCCAGAGAGGTAAAATTTCAAAGTTAATATGAATTCTTAATTTCAAATGATTTCTAAACCTAATTAGCATTTTATATGTGTCTTCTAGCTTTAGTACTAACAACTTGCAAGTTTGAATTGGAGCATGGAAGCACGGAATGAAGTAAAAGTTTTTATTAACATTTATCTCGTCTAAATTTTTAATGCATTTCTAAATACTTGCAAAAAGGATGATCTAAGAGCCTTTTATTACATGCTTTAGTAAATAACACTTCATTTTGGGTTTAAACTCAATCTCACACATCAATTTGGACTTAATAATGAACAATATATCTTTCATTATCAAGTTGGATTAAAATTGAACCAAACATCATGATTTTCCCTTGGGTAATAAAATTGAACAAGACAATTTCACACTCAGTTTAGTGCTTAAAATGAACCTCACATTTAGCTTTAGTGCACTAAAATGAAAAATTGTCTACTTTTCTTACTATGATTGGTAATATTTTAGTCTATAGCCTCTCCCCTTGCACTTTGTGTGATCAAGAAGAGAAACACTCTTAGTTTACATCTTTTCGAGTCACCCAAGGATTGCTCTATATCCTCTCCCCTTGCGCTTCGTGTGATCTTGGGTGAAGAGAATAACATTCCTTTTTATTTTATTAGAGAGGGCCTCCGTTGAGATACATATCGCAATGGAGAACTCAAAGTGACCTTCAAGCACATTTACCAGTGGGCTATATAAAGTATACAAAAATGAAAGTAAGTGTGTCACAAAAAAATGTATCCTTGGATATTTTCATGCCCATTTGAGTCTTTCTTATGTATTTTGGCCTGATTTTGCATAGATTTAATGTTGAAATGTGGCCAAAACATTCACATTAGTCCTTGAACTCTTGTAAATCAATAAAAAACTTTATGATGTCTAGCAAAAGTGTTGTGAAGTGTTGTAACATACTTTCACACTTTTCTAGAACCTTTTTAATATATTTCACTTAAATAACCTCTTTTTATCACTTACCAAGCCTTATTTTAGAGTGTTGCAAAGAGTTGTAACAAACTCTCACACTTTTCTAGGCTTGTCATCAATTATTATACCTTTTGTATGCTTTAATTGGCCCCATTTCACATCTACATGCCTTATTTAAGTGCCTTTTTGAGAATAAACCCGATAAATATCATTTAATATATCTTAAATCCTGAAACCTACTTAAAATGCCTAAGTGGGACCAAGTCACCACTTGCGGAAACTTAGTCCCATTTGGCTCAAAAATCAAAACAAGTTCAAAATTCTAGTGAGTTTTTATTTTCTAAGACCTAAGCTCAACCTATATTATGGTATTTTCGGGAATTAGGGAATAATTGTGTATAAATACAAGGTCTTTCTCTTCATTTCACCCTAATACTAGTCCCAACTAAACTAATCAATTCAATCAATCATTCATTCATCATTCTTCTCAAGCAAGCTAGGGTTTTAGCATTCTAAGTCATCAAGATAACTTTATAAGGCATTCAAGGGCAGATTCTTCATTAATTGCTACAAATATTCAAAATCAATCATCATGGAAATTTTATAATTCTACTATTTCATGCTTCATTACATTATTTATTCATTTTAGTTTAATCACCCAAAAAGGGGTTTGACCAAGGCAAACACCCATGCCCTAGCATTCAACATTTATCTCTCTTTCCTTGTGTGTTTGTAGATTTAGGCATCTTGAAGGCTTGGAAATCATTGAAGAATAGGTTGTAATTTTTTTGAAAAAATATCATTGTTTGTAACACCAAAATATCCATTGAAAGTCACCTATAGTGCTAGAAATCAGAGTTTCAGATCCAGATAGCTGGAGGAACAGAAAAGGTAGACCGAGGGCTTCTGTTTCCACTTTTGAATTTTTAGAAAAGCTAAAATGGACTAAGGCGCCATCAATGGTGACTTAGTCCCACTGCACATGGTTTTTAGAGGTTTCTATATATTTGGATTCCCATTTGGCTGAAACGGGCTCCCGTGCAATTTTCCAGATCTGGGACTAGGTTACCTAGAATGGTGAATTAGTCCCAATAGGCCAAAATTGTAGAATCAACAACATTTTTAGTCTCCATTCTAGTCTACAACAAATTTTTATGTCCACACCTTCTATTTCACAACATCTGTTTAATTTTGTTTGCATTTCTAGGTCATTTAGTATATGTTTGAATATCACAATGTGTTTTCGAACAAAGTACATCTCCTAGGTTTTGCATTACTAGTTAGTTACTTTTGTTAGTTCTTTGCATCTAGGGAATTACATTTAGGCATGTTTCAATAATATTTTCATTATTCTTGAGTGAACCCCCAATTTTTTATGGAATGCCTTTCTCCTTTTAGGTGAAAAACCCTAGAAGTACAAGAGAGCATCTATCCTTCAAAAATTTCAGGTTCATTTTGGTGAACCTTCTTTTCAAATACCTTCTTGTCTGATTTAGAGTCCATCATCATCCTAGAATTATCTTGCATTACATTTTTCATTAGTTAAGTTGCATTTTAGGGTTTCTAAAATTTTGCATTAGTGAAAGTGCATATAGGTTACATTTTTTCATTTGCATCTTAGGTCTAAATCATATGGCACAAAAAATATAAAAAACAATCAAAACAATTTGAAAATTCTGAAAAAAAATCACCATTGGGACTCATTCGCCACCTTGGGTACTTAGTTCCTTTATGCCCCTGAAACAACCTTTTACAGAGTTGAAAACCCTATTTTTAAGCTTCTATTTGTTGTGCTTACTTATCTGTATCAGTTGGTTGAGTTTCTATAACATGCATTTCATCAGATCTAGCTTAAATTATCTCATTTCATGCATTGCTTAATTTCAAATTTGCATTTACAACATTTCATCTTTCAGGTTGTTGCATAATGTAATAAAAAATTTACCTTGTTTCATATCTGAAAATTGCATTTACACATCTTACTTTAGGTCATTGCATTGTACTTTCTTTACTTTTTCATTATAGCATGTTTTCTTTCAAGAGATGTTGCTTTGATATGGTTAAAAATGGATTGCATAAATACAACATCCCCTCTTATGAGTTCAATTTAGATTACAACAATGTGGTCATTAAGACACATGTTAATCACCAAACCATTGAAACAATCCTTAACATTACATTACCCATTGGTGAGGATGGTAGTGGTGAGAATCATAGCAATCATACTTGTTCTTCTCCTGATACCTTTCCTATTAGTGAAACAAGTATATTGGTGAAAGAAGATACAAGCATTGAGGGTCTTGATTGTCCCTCTCCTCATTCCCCTTTGGAAGATATTAGAAAACAAAAACATAAGATTATAGAAAAATTTATAAACATGACCTCACCTAGTCTACATAGGAATGACAATCAAAACTATCTTTCTCCTAATATAACTCCTCGATGCAAAATAGATAGGTTAGTGTTAGAAGATATACCTATTAAAATTCATGAGAGTCTTGAACCTCCCTTCCCTAATGATCCTACCATTTGGGACAATCTATTTGACAATCATAGTGGTCCTTCTCTTGATGCCTTCCCCACTTGTGATGAAGCTACTTTACAAAATTCAACCCTGAATGAACATATTACAAGCTCTCCTACTAGGGTAGATAATTTGGAACAAGAGAATGAGACCTTAGAGACAAAGGAAAATCAAATAGAGTCTTCTCCTAATTTCCCCACTATTGGTAAACAAGAAAATCGGCCCATTGATCATTCCCCTACTTGTGATGAAGTCATTTGAGAAGAACCAACCCTTGAATATCAAGACCATTTGATTCATAGTTCTCCTAAACAATCTCCTCCTAGGGATAATATCATGGTGCTAGAAAATGGTAACAATAGTAATGTGTCTTCCTTTGATAATGATATAAAGGTGATTCTAGATTTTCCTTTATTAGAGATACAAAAAACCAAGACCACCGAGGTTATGAATGCGCAAGTGTCCATTAGATCCTCCTCGATCAATGGACCTCATACATACCCCATGGGAAATCTTAAGAAACCTCTTATTCTCTACCCACCTTCACACAAACAAAAAAATCAAAACCAACCCAAATCCATCCTTTATCCACCTTCAAACAAACCTTAAACTCAAAATAAACCCGAACTTGTCCTATACCCCCCTAAGAACAATGTTTTGCAGAAATGTAGTTACAATACCATTGCTCATACAAATAACACTAGAAACAATCCACACCCACCACAACCAACCCCAACACCCTTACCTTTACCCAATCACATATTTCCTTGTGATCCTCGATTACATTCACACATTAGGGAGTATGATCTTGTTGAACAACTCAAGAATACTCCTGCAAAGATATCCCTATTGGATTTAATTCAAAACTCACCTGACTATCATAAAATGCTTCAAATGGCCTTACAACAACTTCCTATCCCTTCTCATGTGCAACTAAATGACATCACAACCCTCCTTCAAGGATTGAATGCATAAATTGTTTTCCACCAAAGAGAACTCCCCCTTTTAGAAGTGCAAAAACAAAATGAAGCTTTCATAATAATATATCAATATAAAAGAATAGGGATAAAGTGAACCATTTTTGACAATGGCTCAACCCTTAATGTGTGTCATATAAATATTTTGGATAGGATTCATGTGGATAAATCAGAAATTCAGCCTGATTCCTTGTCTATCCATGAATTTTACAATGTAGGAAAACAATTGCTTGATGTGACCACTTTTCCTATTACAGTTTAGCAGGCCACATTGGATACACCAATCCATGTTATTCCACATCATATTTCATATAATCTAATTTTAGGTAGGCCATGGATTCATGAAATGAATGGGGTGCCTTCCACTCTTCATCGTCAAATGAAGTACATCTACAACAACAAAGTGTACATACTTGAAGCCGACCTTCAACCAAATAGCTGCTTGAGTATTCAAAAAAACAAGTAGAATCATTTAAACACATTGACACCAACCACACAAGTAGAACCCATGCAAGAGAAACAAACATCTAGATGTCCTAAATCCTTCACAAAATATCAATTGATGATTTGGGATCATTGAATTTCGAACCAACATTCATGGGAGAATATAATATTATAAACAAAGACTTGGAAAATGGAAAATTAAAAGTAGTAATGTCAATGCAAAACTCAAAAAACCCTCTGAAAGCATCCACCTCAACCACTTTATAAAAATAAGAAAATTATACAACAAACTTTGAAGAACTCAACAACGAACAACCACCAGATCCAAAATCAATGAAAAAGCTTTATGGAAAATGTTATGAGCTTATGAAACAAGATGGATATAGTGGAAAAGGATGCGGTAGTAGAGAACAAGGTATCCATGTCCCCATCGATCCTAACATGCAAGAAACAAATCATGGTCTTGGTTAATTTCCTTTGATAGAAATCACCAAGGCTTCAATCAATATCAACACCATCACAAACCATCCTTCTAAGACAACTATAATAGTAGTGCATCTTGAACTGGTCATCACTACTACTCTTGGGTGTTATCCTTTACTTGAAACAAAACAAACAGATAAATCTTTTCTTAATGTCAATGTCATCTCACAAAACACTAATGATTTGAATTTTACACACTCCTCTAATGGAGAGTACAAAATCTCACAATTTATAAAGCCTTGTGTAGGTATGAAATCTTGTACTAAGCAAGATACATCTTTGTCACATGATAAAGAAACACTTTCTACCTTTGATCTAGAGGGTATCTAGTTGAGACTCCTCCAAGATCACTTGATATCCCTTCCTCAAAGAAATCAAAA
This sequence comes from Sequoiadendron giganteum, assembly GCA_007115665.2. NCBI lineage: Eukaryota > Viridiplantae > Streptophyta > Pinopsida > Cupressales > Cupressaceae > Sequoiadendron > Sequoiadendron giganteum. Next base: position 378,283,497 of record CM021110.1, read on the forward strand.
GAAATTATATTACAAAAATTCATTTTGTGCATATCATAGACTTCATAGTCATTCTACTAATGAATGCAAGGCTTTGAGAAGTAAAATCCAACATTTTAAGGAGTATGGATCTCTTCCTTAAGTGGGGGCACCTAATTCCTCTAATTGATACTGATTTTCACTCTACCATGCATTTCTTCAATCATTTTGGAATCATCCTTATCCTACACTAAGTGAGGGAAAGGGGTTAGGTAACCCTGTCCTCGTATGCCACTCATCATTGTCTCTTTTGGCTAGTTGTTATCCATTCATGAAGATATAAGAGGAAGCTTGGGATGTGGACGACATGTCTTAAGTTGACTTGCATGTGACATACTACATTCTCATGATGTAGCTTGTCAAAAACATATGGACTTTGCATAGGTCTTTTTACATAAGCTCTCATATCTTCTTCTACTTTAAAGAAATTTCTTATAGTAATGGTGTTAGCAACTGCTTTAAAGTGAGGGCATACATCAATACTCATATTTCATTGTGAAATTTTATTTTTTCTTGTGATTTCCACTCTTGATTACATTAAACATGATGTTCCCTAAGATGAGACCTTGCACGAACTAAGAAATATTCCTTTGAACATTCTTTTCACCATTTTCAATGTCTATGAGTTTCAAGCATATAAAGTTTTGCTTGCCTCATAGAGCTCGAAAATTATTTTTGTGTCCCACCTTATTAAAGTCATCAGAAGGTATAAATTTGGTGTGGCTGAGCGGGAAGCCCATTCTGAGGCATGAATTTCCACATAGACACTTGCATGTGTGTGAGAAAATACCAGCCATGACTGTATGTTTCTCACCTTCTTAGATTTCTCACCCAACGGGTAGTCAAAAGTTTCGTCACCTTAGAGTGAGTATGCATTTTTGGACAAACAGCCTAGATCTAATCCACAACCTATTGCACAAATGGTCGAAGCTTGATCCACCTTTTTAATTTCATTATTCTCTTCCTTCTAGTTATTTCCATTGCATAATCATGTATCTTGTTTTGTTGCAAATGATTCACCTTGTGTGTGTCCTTTTGTGCTTATGTCAGTTTGACTTAGGATCTTGGATCCTGGGGGCTTGGCCAATGCCTTGATCTTTATAATTGTTTCTCATCTGCATTGGTACAATTGGAACCCTTTTGAATTTATACTTTAGTGTGAGTTTAAAGCAAGTTCATCTTCTCACTATGGGCTAAATGTGTCACAAAAAAATGTATCCTTGGACATTTTCACACTCATTCAAGTCTTTCTTATGGATTCTGGCCTAATTTTTCTTAGATTTAATGTTGTAATGTGGCCAACACATTCACATTAGGCCTTGAACTCTTGTAAATCAATAAAAGCATCATGATATCATGTAAAAGTGTTCTGAAGTGTTGTAACACATTTTCACACTTTTCTAGGACCTTTCTAATATATTTCACTTAAATAACCACTTTTTATCACTTACCAAGGCTTATTTCAAAGTGTTGTAAAGAGTTGTAACAAAATATCACACTTTTCTAGGTTGTTCATCAATAATTATACCTTTCTTATGCTTTAATTGGCCCCATTTCACATCTATAGGTCTTATTTAAGTGTCTTATTTAGAATAAACATGATAAACATCATTTAATATATCTTAATTCTTGACACCCACTTAAAATGCCTAAGTGGGACCAAGTCGCCACTTGGGGAAAATTAGTCCTATTTAGCTCAAAAATTAAAACAAGTTCAAAATTCTAACGTCTTTTATTTTCTAAGACCTAAGGTCGGCCTGCGATGTGGTATTTTCAAGAATTACGGTATAATTATGTATAAATACAAGGTCTTTCTATTCATTTCTTCATAATCCTAGTGCCAACTAAGCTAATCAATTCCATCAATCATTCATTCATAATTATTATCAACATCATGCGCAAGGAAATAGGCCTTTGAACACCAACCACCTCAACCTCACTACCTGCATCATCTACACACTACACTGACTAATGATGGCAATCAATGAATGCTCTATGAGCCTCTAACCAATCCATTCCCAATAAAACATCATAAAACCAAAGAGGAATAATACGAAGGTCTACTATGGTACAAAGAGAACTAATTCTCAAACCAAAACCATGAAAACGAGACTCAGCTACGACCTTAGCACTAGAGGCCACCTCGTCCTGCCACCTATCATCTTGCTTCACTGCCACCAATCCACATTGTGCCACTATGGAAGGAGAAATAAAGGAATCTAAAGCACCCGAATCAAAGATAATAGAGACTCTACTACCCTATAAAACACCTGAAGTCTCAACCACTATACCCTAGTGCTTGGCCTGGTGGTTATCAACCACCACAAAAATCTCTATGATATGCTTGCATCTCCTACTATCATCTCTGAAGTTGTTGGTCTCACTAAATCTAGATGTGCCCTTCTGCGGACATTGTCTCACATTTTGGCCCTGCTAACCACAAGAGAAGCACCCTATACCTTTGTCAAAACCTCTACCACCAGGAGGTGCACTAGACTGCTAAAAAATACCTCTACCAACTGATCATGACAATAATGTTGGGCTCTCTACCAACTCTTATTTTTCCTAGACTGAAATCTATCACCCTGCTGATACTAAGAGTTCTTATATTTTGACTGCAAGTGTTGTTGTTGTTGATGACCACCATTAGTGGGTACATTGTGACTCCTAGAAGGACCTGTTGACCGAGTCTAGCCACCTTGAGAACTGAAACCTGTTGGAGGTGCAGTACTAATCTGCACACCTGTATGACCACCTAGAGCCATGGCCAAATTCTCCTCTACTATCTAAGCCTTCTCTACACCTACCTCCATGCTTTTTGGCTTAAAAAATAGAACACCCCCACTGATTCGGGCATTCAAGCCCTTGATAAAATTTTGTACTATCATACCCTGATCATCACCTATGCTAACATACTACTTAATCTCATAAAATCTCTGCTCATACTACTCAACTAACATCACCATCTACCTCAGCTCATGGAACTCATCTGCAGGACATTTTCATTGATGACCAGTGAAGAACCAAGCTCTAAATCTCTCTAAGAACATCTCCCATGAGACTAAATCTATATCCAAATGGAGCATCTGCTCCTCCAAACACCACCACATGGAAGAAAAACCTTAGAGATGCATGATAGCACACCTAGCCTTGTTGTTGCTACCATATGGATGCATAGTGAAACACCTATTTAGATCAATTAACCATGTCTCAACCTCCAAACCACTACTAGTCCCATCAAAAGTAGGAGGATGAGCTCTCAAAAGATCCCTCATAGGTCCAGCTAAAATTGCCTCCTACTCTACAATGACCTCCTTTCTTCTGGGAGACCCCTCGCTCTCTCTAACCACCAAATATTCACCCTCCTATCTCAAACCAAGATGAGAAAGAACCTCCTCAAGTAAGTGACACAACTATGTGCCCTCCAATCCCGACTGACCCAAATTATAATCTCCACCTCCCTGATAGTTCTGAGAACTTTGTTGTTCTTGACAATCAGACTCATGGGAAATCTGAGGAGAATCTTGGCAATTAGCCCCAAGGCCACCACCATGACCTCTACCATGTCCTCAACCTCAACCTCGACCTCTAGGCATGATCCTACAAAGACACCACCATGGACAAGTTCAGGGTGTTAGACAAGGTCAACAAAGGACAAACATAAACTTCATAATTCTATACTACTAGGACAACCTAATTGGCTCTTGTATATACCCAGAGTACCCAGTGTAAGAACTTGGGCTCTGATACCATGTGTAACACCTCACCACAAGACACTAGAGTACAATACACTGAAAACACATAGAGTGGTACAATTTTTTTTTTAAGTGTAAACATATTAAATATTACAAATGAACAATAACTCGTATTATAATTTGAGTCCTCTAAGGTCCATGACTACACTACTAGAATCCATAAACCAAATTGACATGAATTATAATTCATTACATTACCATTCCAACTAATAATATGATTCCTTGATATCATGTCACTTATAAAGCATTGTAAAATTCATCTGGTTAACTAACCTATGCAATAGTCATCATCATATTATCTTTACAAATGAGAATCTAATATTCAATTACAAGAGAATATAACAATAATGGTAAAAATATCTAAATTTACATAAAGTTAAATCATTCCATCTTGAACCCCATCCAATTATCATGACGCACTCAAAAGTTCCTTGAGATAAGATATCCTTAGAAGTGACTTCTCAAGGTATCTAAACCCTAAGAAGTCACTCCTCAAGATATCAAATCTTGAGTACTTCTCAATTCAAACGATGCCCTCAAGGTTCACTAGCTACATTACTCATCAAAATCAAAAAATATATGTATAAAACACAATGTCAGAAGTAACATCATTAACTATAGCATGTCATCCATAGATACCATTCAAACCAATTCCATTAACTTTATTAATTACAAGAGAGAGTTCCACAATAAGTTACAATGTTACATCATTACATCATGAATAACAATATCTCATTGAACACATGTGAGGAGAGTACATCAAAAGTATAATACATGATACAAGAATTTAATGATACAATACAAATTATGTTGGCAAGAGACACTACAAATATAAGTTTTGTGTTTTCATTGATGGAAACCCTAGTCCATGATTCGATCCACATGTCTACATTTTCTCATACCGAAAGTCAGATCGAAGCTTTGTAATTAACTATCAAGCAAGAATAGAGCATTCGACAGAATTGTGTTTATCGATTCAAATATAATTTCATGTTATAATTTTGAGTTGTGGATCTCAAGGAAGATATTTTTTTGTGCATACTATCTTATCCGAGAATCATCAGGATACACATTCATTCGTGTGCAAGTTAGAAGATCCGATTTATTAATTTACTATTTATCAATACAAAAAGTTGAATTCACGAATATAATATGTTGCAGATAATTAAGGAGTAATTGTTTAAGTATTTTCATGTTCGACCATATTGATTTGGGTCATTACTATGCCTTCGACGACTTTGGTAGGTTCGCAATAAGGATTAACTATGGATTGAGCTAACAGTTTGTAAATATTTTCATACTTTTGTTGGATCTGACAAGTAGCAATTAAATCCTTGGTGGAAGACATATATAAGTGATCAATTATATAATTTTGATATAGGAATGTGATGTGTTAGTGTGTGTTGTGAATAGTAGAAGGATTATGCACAATTTCACTTGTGCATAAAAGGATGTGTGATACAAATTGAAACAGAGAAGAGAAAAAGAGAAGAAGTAGACATAAGATCAAGAACTTGATTGTTGAGCCTAACTAGAATTGTGTTCACGAATTCATAGATGCTACTCTTTTAGTTCAAATCTCTTAGATGGATGCAATATGAATATTCTATAAGATAGTGAGTCTTCATTTCTGAGCAGTGAGCTCTAGGCAATGCGCCTTAATGCAAGTGCATTCCCATTTTGTAAACACTTATTTTTGAGTATATTATGGATTGGCCTTCCACTGTGGTTTTTCCCCTTACAGGGTTTCCACATAAAAATCCTTGTGTTATGGTGTTATGGAAATTTTCCCTTATGTTCATGCATATTTATTTTGGTTGAATGTTATAAGTTCTTTTAGGATCAGATTAATAAAGTTAAAAATTGTAGAAAACTGATTCATCCCCCCCCCCCCTCTTAGTGTTCCTTGATTCCAACAATTGGTGTCAGAGCCTAGTTCCTCAAAAGAAGTTTAACAACTTGGGGAGGATTCGAGAAATTAATTCAATGGACTCAGGCAATCTTCAACAACTCTTGGTGGCCCTAGATGATCTTGATCAGTCAAAATCTAAAGTTCAAAATTGCAAGCAAACCTCGTGGATGCTAAAAAATTCATTGAGTCTTTGAAAGATAAAATCAATAAGTCCGGGGAGAAGAGAAGGGAAATTTGTGATCAAATTAAGAAAAATGATGGTAAAAGCATGGAAGATGAAAAACTGAGTCAAGCCCTGAAACAAAATATAGAAGAATGTGAAAATATTACAAGATGGTGTTTTGTGCATGGAAACAACTCAAACAAAATATGATATCCTATCTCTCTTGAAAGGTAAATCTCTATGGGAAAAGAGATAACCCCAAGGTCTCTAATGTCAGGTATTGACAATGCAACAAAACAACTCAGTGATAAATGTGAAAATGTTGGTAATCACAAAGGGACCTTACTACAAGCAAATACTGGACTATCAGATCTAAACAATGAACTAATACTTGAAATCCTCAATTGAACTCAGATAATAAAATAAATAACAAAAGATAAAGGTTTCGAAGATAATTGTTAGCCTAATTCTAACCCTAAGACTGACAATGCCAAAGATAATATGCTCAAAATGGACCGATCTCTCATAAACTACTTTTTGTTTGACCCAGATAAATCTACAATCTGACAAGAATAGTAAAATCTTCTGAGGTATTTAAAGATTTTCAAATCATAAACATTCGTTCAATACAATCTTGTTGCAACTGAAATGAATAAACATTCATAATTGAACTAAGCACAATTTTAAGTCTAGGCTAACTTTGCAAAGAAGCTAGCAGTCAACTAACTGCAAAAAGTATGGACTAGAGATCGCTGCAAACATTCCAAACATGAAACCCTAAGCATCACCAAACTATCTAACAAAGAACTTAAGCAATTTTAAAGATAGAACAACAAGAACCATACCAGATAAACTTAACACAAGAGAGATATCAAATCACAATATCCTTTCTTATATTATATCACCCAAAATGGCAACAATTCTAGCCTTCTATTACAATACTTGCTTGAAATTAAACCCTAATTCACTCAAATCTATATTCTAGGCCTATTCATGTATCACTTGTCTCTCTAACTATTTTTTTTATATCACAAAATGAGGAAACATGCCCATTTTATAGAGAATCCCCCCAGATAGGTCAGCCCAATTAAGAGTTTACAATAAAAATGCCATACAAGAGGTTGGCCTCAAATGATATTCGAACACAACATGAAATGTGCAATTTGCACCAATTTCATCCAAGTCGGCCTTTGGTCTCAAAAAGTCAACTCAATGCATGTAGATTATGGGAAGCAAAAACTTTGATGTAGCCCCATATAATTACTTCCCATCCTTGTCCTTAGCTCAATCCTCTTCAACATGCACTGCCAATAACACTCTATCCAAATTAGCAATAGGTGGCACATGAAAAACCCTAACTCTTCTCTCAAGAGACTTAATGTCATCCCTTGCCTACCTTACTGTGCCATCCCAATCAGCCCTATTTTTCAAATATCTATCAATAATTGCAATGTAGGTTGCAACATGATCTAGCTGATGTTCAGTGACTGGACCATCACTGACTGGAGATTAGACATCTCTCCACCATTTCCTAAGTCGTTCCAAATTGAAATTCTTTTGAGCGAACTTCTTCCTCCTTGTCATAATTTAAAAGAATGAGATACACTTATCATGAATTCCAATCAAAGTGTCCTCAATCTTCCTTGATTATTTGTGAATCTTCTTCAAGGACCTTTTCCTCATCTAAAAGATCTTGAACTATTCCCAAGGATCAGAAACCCTTGGAAAAGGAAGAATCCCACTCTTTACTAGTTTATCCTCAATAAACTCCATTATTATTTTTACTTTCTGCAATAGAAGATCGATGTCTTCCTTGTCCTTAGCCAACATAGTCTTCAGCTAGTCCACTGACCTAATGGCGTCCCCTATAGTCAACAAGATATCCTTCATGGAACCATCTCCTTTGGTCTGGACTCCCCGCAACCAGCCAACTGTGGCATGTGTAGTGCCTTTCATTATTTCCAGTTAGGAGATTGTGTCTTGGGGAAAGAAACCCACAGTAGAGAAGGAGGAGCCAATAGACTACAAGGGTTTCATCAACTCTTGTAATTACTTCTAAAATTTATCATTCTCTCTTTCCAACTCATGCCTAGTTTGTACCTCTTTCTTCAATCTACCGATAATTACAACATTGGAGCCTTCATACTCTTCAATGTACTACTCCATAGAAGTATGCCCTAAGTTGATGGTCTGCACATGATAATCCTTCAAAGTCACATTATCTTTATCTTTTTCTGGAGAAGGGGTAGCAATGTGAGCCACCCTATTGCTTGATCCATCCCTCTCAATCCTGGACACAACCCTAGCCTTCTTCTTGGTTTTCCCCTTTTCAATATTGGCCAATAAGTCATCCCAATTGGGAGGATCATCTTCAACTATCACCAATTTTCTCTTTAACTCTCTATCTAGCCAACCTAGAACAGTGGATTCGGTTGATACCTTATCCTGTTTATCCTACTCCTACTAGACACTTGTTGCATCCTTCTAAATACTAGTCACATTAGGGATCTCCTTGAATGGATCCTCCTTGTTTAAAGAATGCTCATCCACAACCTGTGCCGATGAAGGAACCCTAGCTAGTATCTCCTCCTATTGAGGGGATTTATTAAATTGCTCTTTTGTAGGTGAATCCACATAGGCCACCAAGGGAGACTAGATTACCTTATCTATTTCTCCTCAGCATTGTAGAGGTCTCCTGCCTGAAATTCTTCTCCACCCAAGTCTTTAAGATCTTCATCCTTCCTTGGCTCTTCTTGCACATTGCTAGTATCTTGAGGAAGGGGAATGCTCTGCAGCTCAATGATAGGAGTAGTCACAGGAACATCCTCCTTCGTTGTAGCATCCTTTGGGGAAGGAGTCCTTCACCTCCTCTTATATACCTATGTTCTTTCCCCAAAGCTTTCTATCTCTATAACAGGTGTCACAACTTTCTTTTTTGACTTGGAAGTTTCCTTCTCCTTTTGTGACATTCTCACAAGTCTTCTTATTTTGAGCAAAGCAGTAGCAACATCTTCCTTCTCCTCCTTATCCTTTTCAACTTCTTTTCTTGAATCATGCCTTCTCTTTTTGGCAATAGGTTTTCTCTACTTGTTCACATCCGCTACCTCTTTAGTGTGAACTTCTCTAACTTTAATCTTGAAGGGAGAGTCCACCTTAGCCTTACCTTTACGTTCCTATTCGTGTGATTCCTTAGAAGCAGATTGAGACTCCAAGTCTCCCATCAAATTGTAGGTGCATTAAACACCTTCACTCTCTAGCTCTAATATCTTATGCTTCAACCACATTTTGGTGTACTTTATCACCGGAGTCATAATTTGTTGCAACTTTGTCTTCTCTTCTTCCAACCATTCAATCTCTCTAACTGGTTTGTCTTTCAAAACCTCAAAGAGATGACCCTGAATTAGGTTTCATCTTCCTCCACCTGGTCAAGAATGGCCTTTATGTTGTACTACCTCACTAAGTCAACTGACAGCTTGTAGAATTTCCTCTTCCTTACATCAAATTCATTGCCAATGTTATCCCAATAATCCTCAATGTTATCTTTGTGGTTGTATTCCCTACTGGCCTTCTTTTGTGCCTCACTAGTAATATCAAACCTTGCTATCCTAGAATGAAAAGAGAGGCCAAAAGTACTTATTTCCTCTTTAGAAGCATGAGCAGACTGGATGGAAATGCATACTTCATTTGTTCCAATCTTCAAAGGGAAATCATTCCCAAACACTATTTTATGCTTATCCCCTTTCACAATCACATCAAAGTCACAAATCTACCTAGTGACCTCCAATAGTATGATGTGATTAGTTGGGTACCTTGGGAGTCTGTAGGGAGCCCTTTGATAGCCATCTATCCTAATGTAGGAGAAGGTGGGGAATTAAATGAACCATGCCCCATACCTCCTTACCAATTCCTTGGCCTTGTCCGAAATTCTCACATGCTCTGCACCCTGTAGCAACCTAGTGATGCACATTGTAAAAGCATCATTTGCTCTTTTGTAGAGACCTCCTTCCAAATGCAGCTGTGGATACACTTCATAGATTGCATCTTGTCCACATACACCTCTAGTGCTCAACCCCTTGTATGGGTGGAATCTTGCTAATGCATACACTAGGTAGGAAGTCATGGTGAAAGTCTTGGTCTACAAGACATTACACATTTTTTCATGGATTACTACACTTATGGAACATGTCCAGTGATATCTATACATTGTTCCATCCAGGAAATGACATTAAACATCTAGCTTTCAAGAACACTTGCATTCTTCAGACCTACCAACCTATTGAGGAGAGTGATAACATTATAGTACTCCCTTTTGAGCTTAAGTCTAAATAGCTACTTTGGTAACTTGGAGAAGTGGGACTTGGGATTCTCCAACCAAGAATTGATCACCTGCTGAGATTTATTACATTTTCCTCATAATATTTATTTGCTACATCCATAATAAAGGTAAGCACATGTGACCTATCAAGTTTATCAAAAGTCCTAGCAATGGACACATGATCAAAGCTCGCCACAATTCATCCCTGAGGGCCAACTACCCTTCGTGTTCCCCTGTCATAGTTTCTGGCACATTCGAGCACCAACTCTTAACAATGTACTATGGAGGGGAAACCAGCTACATGTGCTAATCCAAATTCTAGAGTTCTTGTAGTCAGGAAAGGGAGGTTTGGTGCTGCCATCTCAACCTTGGACTCCTCATAATCCCACATACCCACATTGGTATCAGTGATCCTTGACCAAACGAAAGTCAATTTTCTCTCAGGAATCCTACTCTTTATGTCCATTTTCACCTTTTTTGCATTAGAGATAGCATAACTCTCAGCACTTGGATCTATTGCCTTTCCCTTGTCATGCCCAACAACATCTTGTCTTGATCCTGCCTACAAACAAGTAAAAAAACCACAATGAGATCCAACATAAATGCCAACATCAATTATTTCAAAGTTCGGGGTTTAGCCTCCTCCGTGGAATTTACACTGGAGAGGAATTTCAGGGAAATCCAGACCAAGTGGAATCCAATGAGACAAACATACAAACCCCACAATATCAATCAATCAATCAATACAATATAAAGGTAACTTGGAACCACTTAGCATAAGTTCATTTAATCATCAAAATGGATTATCAATAAGAAAATTCCTCTTGTAATAATCGAATTTTTCATTTCCATAAAACTTTGGAGGAATCTGCCAGAGACAAAAATAATCGAAACTCACCATGGTTTCAATAATCCAGGAAAATGAAGGAGGCCAAGAACATCTAGGAAAACCCGAACAGGGCGGATTTTAGCGGAATCGAGAAAAATTCACCACAGAAGTGAGAATTCGGGAAAACAGCCAAGCCACGGACACCAGGAAAATCCGGAGGGAGGGGAATTCCACGAGGCAATAAAAAGTTTAGATATTAGTAAATTATGAAGAAAGAAGGAAAAAGAGGAAGACTTAAGGAAATCTAGCAAGGGTGACATTCTGTCAAGGCAACGAAAACCTGAAGGTCTATTTTTTCCTCATCCTCACCTTAAAATAGGTCAAACGACATGAACCAAGAGCTTGCAGCTCAACAATGACTTAACCTACACATCTAGTGGATCAATCATGAATTTAAAACTCTCGTTTTAGTAATTTGAAAGGGATTGGCTATGCCCTAGATCAAGAACTCTGAAAACCTCCGCCATGAAAGCACAAAGAAGCTCAGGCACAACTTTCTTGCAAAAATGGATAGGAAGTTTGTGGAAAAGGCAAGAAAGCCTCAAAAACAGCAACAAAAGACCATCCAAAACAAATATTCAGTATAATCAACTAGATTGACTAGAAAAACAGTGAAACCCCAAATGCCCAGACATGGTGTGCACACACCAGCAAAATATGAAGCAACAAATAATCATGAAAGCACACAGCAAAGCACCAAAACTAGAAGAGGAAGAGGGCATATCCACATACCATGAGAGTAGGAGAAATTGAAACCTGGGATTCCAGGAAACAACCTCCAAGCATGAGCAAAATACAAGCAATGCCCCTAGAAATCTAAATGTAGGACTCAAAATCTCCTCAAATGCAAAATCTAGCAGCACTCCTCAAGCTCCAACACTCCAAGCTCAAATGAAAAGCAACTAACCAAACTCAAATGGAAAATCACTTCACAAAATTCAATATATCATTGCTCACAAAAGGTTGCGCAATCGCCATTAATGCAATCGACAAGATGGTCGAGACCAAAATCTAGAAATCCGACAGAGCCACGGACCTCGAAAAAATGCGAACATGGCAGATTTCCCCAGACTCGAATAGAAAGGAAGCCATTTCCAAATGCCAAAGGGAAACCGGGAAAGTCTGGACAAGGCAGATTTTCGCGGACTTAGCGAAAAACTCGAAGCACACCAAGAACTTAAGGTTGACAATATAAATAATAAATTGGCCATTCCGTCCAACAGGATGAACATCAAAGAACATGCCCAAGCAAGTAAAATTCCAAAATAGAAAGGACAAGACACCAAAAATAGAAGAAAACGAGGGTCCCAACTTTCAGTGGGGTGTGTGTGGAAAAACTGCACAACAAATGGTGACTCAGTTGGGGAAATGCTCCCGAGTATTTAAAAAACAAACTAGAATCACGAGCCTAGAATCTCTGGTTTCAATCCCTTTCATCAAGACACCTATGGACAAAGTTTTAGAAGCCACTAGCAAGAAGAATTTTTCCTATACTAGGGTCCAAGTGTGTATATTTTGCATTTATTTCCCATTCCTTAGATGCAATCTGAACCAGAGCAAATCTGACCAAGCTACAAAAAAGTTCTAACTTCAAAAGCAACCTGGATAGAGCCTCGCTGCCAGTTAGACGTCCATACCCCAGTGAGGTTATTGTTGTGATCCTCCCAAGCATAGCTCTACTACCAGCCAAGTGTCTATAGCCCCAGTAGAGATACTAGGATACCCTTGATAAGGTGAAAGTTATTTTTATTTTCAATATTTCCCTTTTCTCATTTTTCTTCAAACATTTAATAGAGCCTCGCTTTCACCTTGTCAGTAACAAAACTCACACTCAGGGATGAGGAACACAGTGGCACTGAAGCAGAATATAAGATTTTTCACAGGGTCAAATTACATAAGAACCCTATGCAACCCCAGAATCTCTTATTTTAATGTGAAGGTGCAAGACCCAAATATATTCCGAAGTCTATCCAAAATAGATGATTCTAATTCAAAGCATAAGGGAAATTAGACAAAGGAATTCCACCACTTGACTCTGAAAAAACTGATTAGATTTTGTAAAAGAAATTTCCAAAACAATCCCAGGAAAATAGCTCATTGTATAGATACAACAACCCCAAGAAAGTAAGAAACCAAAAGAAAAAACAAAATGAAAGAAAAATGGACCAAAGCAAACCTACACTAACCAAAGCAAACAAGCAAAGAAAAGCAAAAGAAGGCAGAAAGAAAACTTACACTAGCTATGTACAGGATGAGCTACAAACAACTCAAGGTTGAAAATAATGCTTCAGATATTGCCCATTGACAGGTAGCGGGATATCTTCACCAGTGAGGGTCTTCAAATGAAAAGCATTATCTCCTAGAATATTTGAAATCTGGTAAGGACCAAGCCAGAGTTTGTCAGATTTACCATGCTCTCCCTTATGGTCATGGGATTTATCCCAGTAGAGAACCAAGTCAGAGATTCTAAAGGCTTTCACCCTGGCTCTCCTATCAAACCATATTTTCACTACACCCTGGTGTTTAGCAAAGTTTTCTAAGGCTTCATCTCTTTTCTCTTCAAGGTGTAATAGCTCAGCCAAATGAGCTTGATGTTTATCTTCCTCATTCTAGTATTCATTAATAAACTGCAGGGTAGGGATCTTCAATTGGATAGGAAACACATGTTCCAAACCATATACTAGGTGATAAGGAGAGGTCCCTATGGATGCCTTCTGTCTAGTATGATCTGCCCAGAGAGCAAATCGAAGCTGGGTGTGCCAATCCTTAGGATTTTGTTCTAACAACTTATGGATAACTGCCAATAGGTTCTTATTGGAAGACTCAACTAGACCATTACATTGAAGGCAGTAATTGGATGAAAATTTAATAACAATCCCATGGTCAAATTCTCAATTAGAAACTTTCAGTGATGCAAATGCAGGGCCATTATCACAAACTAAAAATGATGGACAACCAAAATGATTAATGATACTTGACTCAAGAAAATCGACTTCCACATCTAAAGTACATTGTTTACAAGCCAGAGCCTCTATCCATCTAGTAAAATAATCAGTTATGGTAAGAATATACCCGTGACCCATAGAATATGGAGGATTAATTGGACCTATGGAATCCATTCCCCAATGGGTGAATGGTTTTACCTCTATGACCGGCTGAAGGGGAAGAGCTGCATGTTTTTCCTTACTTGCTATAGTTTGGAATATATCGCAAGTCCTCACATGTTGGTGTGCATCCTTGAACAAAGTAGGTCAATAATAACCTGCCCTCAAGATCTGATTTACAGTAGATGACGTAGAACCATGGCCTATGTCATATTTCTCATGAAATTCAATCATCACTCTGGCAGCCTCTTCCTTTCCCAAACATCTTAGGTATACACCCTCATGATTTTTCTTATACAGGATATCTACTTTCATCATAAAACTGCCACTCTTTAGGCACAAATCTCGCCTTTGAACTATACTAAGGTGATCAAGACATTGTTGAATTAGTAAATAAAAAATGATTTCATCATACCAATCTCTTGGAGATACTTCCTGAAGATAATGGTGCTGAGTTGTGAGATTAGGACCTATCTCAGCCATTGTCTTTGTGAGTCCTTTTCCTTGTACTAATTTCATGGGTTGAATCTCAATATCATATTCCTACAACATAGTCATCCATTTGGCTCTTCGTTCACCCAACTCATTTTGCATTAACAATAGCTTAACTACAGGATCAGGCACTATGGCAAAAACCTTATTCCTTAAAATATAGTGTTTGAACTTTTTCACTACTCTAACCAAAGCATAAGCCTTCTTTTCAACATTGTGATACCTTAATTATGCATCCTTTAAAGGGGTACTCATGAAGGCTAGAGGATGCTCATCGCCTTGACCAAACTTTTGGGTTAGCATTCTAGCACAGGAGTGATCAGAAGCAAATGAATATATGTAAAAAGGCTTAGCATAATCTAGATTTACCAATATTGGAGCCCCAACAATAACTCTCTTTATTTCTATAAATGCCTCCTTATCTTATGCATTCCACTCTACTTTTGCTTCTTGTTTCAACATAACATTCAATGGTTTCACTATTTCTGCAAATCTAGTGATAAATTTTCTAACACAATTAATCTTGCCAAAGAATGACTTCATCTCTTTCTTACTTGTAGGAGGCTCTATCTTTAAGATAACCTGTATTCGTTTAGGAAAAATTGCAATACCCTATTCTAATATCATATGTCCTCACAATTTTCCCTCTGTGACTCCAAAAATGCACTTCCTTGGATTAAGTGAAATCCCAAACTCTCTGCACCTTTGGAATACTTTGCATAAATGTGTTATATGATCACCTCATTTCTTAGAAAAAACTATGAAATCATCCATATAAATAATGATGCACTTACCAATTATATCTTTAAAGGCAATGTCCATAGCTCTCTGGAATGTAGCTCCAGCATTAATCAACCCAAATGGAATCCTTCTATAAGAAAAAACTCCCCATTTTGTAGTGAAGGCATTCTTGTGCCTATCCTCATATTGCACCATAACTTGGTTTTATCTAGAATACCCATCCAAGAAAGACATCATCTGAGATTCATTAACTTTATGAAGTACTTCATCCAATGACGGAACTAGATAGTTATCCTTTTCTATTCAGATTCCTAAAATCTACACACAATGTGATTTCTCCATTATTTTTTCTTACTAGAACAAGATTTGTAACCTAGGTTGAATGTCTTACTAGGAATATAATTCATGCTGAGAGTAAGTTCTACACTTCCTTCTGAATAATGGGCTCTAACATATCATTGTTTGGCCTCTATCTCTATCTAAATGGTTTGACATTTGTCTTCAAAGGAATGGTGTGTGTAATAATTGAAGTATCGTATGTTATCAAATATTCATAGCTCCAGGCTATCACATTAGGGTACGTGTGCAATGCATCAATAATCCCTCTCCTTTCCTCATGAGTACACACCTTACCAATAAAAAAATTCTTCATATCATCCAATTTCCCCATATTATATGTTTCACACTGGCCACTAAGAGATTCCCTTTTAAATTGTTGTTTCTGATCTCTTATCTTATCCAAATCAAAGATTCATTAAAGGTTCACCATACCCCTTGAAATAGTGTTGGTTTTCAAGTTAATGATTCCTCCCATGTCTATCTCTACTTCTTGGGGTTCCATCTCATCAATGACTTGAGAATCAAACACATAATAACTCATGAGAAAATATAAAATATGCTTATCATCTTCAAATACCTGGAAATTGGTAATGTTATCAGGCACTAAAGGTATTGGAGTGAGTTCAACTATAAACCTCTTCAATCCTGAATGTGATAAAGGTTGGAAGGTGCAAGCAACTTGTGCTAGAGATTCAGAAACCTAGTTCTTGTTACGAGGGATCAACTGGATATTGAAAGCATCAAAGTCCTCGATGAGATCCCACACTCTATGCCTATAGTTGGTCATTCTCCTGTCACGGTATGAATACTATTTCCTTACTTGTTTGACTACTAATTAAGAATCCCCAAAGACCTATAATATCTTAACTTTCTTTCTTGATGTCATCAACAAGCCATGGATCAAAGCTTCATATTCAGAAACATTATTGGTGCATTGGAATTGGAGTCTATGAGTAGCGAAATAATTCTTACCTTTGGGATTGATCAACTCAAATGCTCTAGCACCCTGCTTAGATTTAGACCCATCAAATCTTAATGTCCAATAGCCATCAGGCTCCAGTGGTCTTAATTTATCCTTTATTTTTCTAGTAATAAGGGGCTTCTCGAGAGGCATTAGGCTTTCACCCTTATCATCATCTAACTCCATTTGTACCTCAAGTCCAATAGTTGGGACTGGATTAATGTATTTTTGTATCTGTTCCACAACAGTGTGACACAAATCATAGTCCAGCTCAGAGTGAGGAGCATCATGGACTCTACACTAATTGGGAAGCAATAGTTATTCAAAATTCATCCTTCCTTTGAGCTATATCTAATTTTCCATACACCTTTCGATGAATTCCTGAAAGTTATCCAACAAACTAAGTTGTTCATTTTCTTGATCATCAATTTCACCTGTTTGTGTAATCAATGGTCCAGAATCACTGACCTCTGATACAAATTATTCTAAGGGGTCCTGCAACATAAATACCTCCTCATCCTTTGAAGCTACTACAACCAACACATAATTTCCCATGCTAACTTCGGACACCAACACCTCATTCGAGATATTATGGTATTCAGTGATTATATACTTCATTCGGGGTTCTCTTTCAATCCTGATCTGATTTGGAACTCCTTTCCATGGTAGCCACATGTGTGAATGGTCTATAAATGTATATCCATTCAATGCCTTGGTGAAATCCTGACCTAAAATCAACCCATAAGTATCAGGAATGTCAGCAACCTGAATGTTGATCACTTGTTGCACCCTAGGATCCAATGCCAGCTACGTAGGGATCATGTTCAATTATCCAACTACACTAACCTTTATTTTGTCCAATTGAGTGAACATATTTTGAGAAGCTATAGGGGTAATGCCCAATGCTTTACAAATAGCTAAAGACATGACATTTGTAGATGCTCTTGAATCTAGAAGACAATTATGCAAATTATTTCCAAAGATACAAATAGAAATTAAGAAAGGAGGGGTTTCCATCTTGCCTTGAAACAAACTCAACTGAATGTCAGCTTGTGCAACTTGACCCTTATCTTTATCTCTCCCTTTATCTATACGTGGAATTTGGCCTCTAGGCACCTGTGAATTAGAAGACCTGGTAACAGCCTCATTGGCAGTCACCCCCTACGGTACTATATGTGGGTTGGATGACCCTAAAACTGCATTCTTAATAGCAAGAACTCTTAATAATTCAAAAGTAGAAAGACTTACCTTTACTTTCTTGAATTCTTCAGTCACATACTCACCCAATTGCTCCACATTAAGATCAGCATGGGTTTCCTTTTGGCCACTAGCCTACTTGTCTTTGGAAACTTCAACATTGTTTCCCTTTGACAAGTATTGTGTTGGTACATGAGGGTAAGACGGATTATTGTTGGCTTGTGGACCGGGTGGAGTAGTAAAATTGTTAGGAGGGATAGAAGTAGTGAAAGGACCTCTAGCTTGTGGACTCCTATTGGGTCTATTTCTCAAATCATATTTCTTTGCTGGTTGTTGAAACATCTGAACTTCTTCAACACTAACTTCTTCCTCATCCAACGAGCCATTATCATTCATATTTTATTCATTAAACAACTGAGAGATCTCATTATCATTTAAAACCTATTCTCCCTCATTCTCCTAGTCACTAGGATCCTCTTCTGGTTCATTTTCCTCACCCTTTGAAAATGGTGCATGATTGAGTATCAGCATTGGAGAATCATAGGGATTTGAGGGCATAATTTATTGACTACTGGAATTGTTCTCAACTTCATACTGAAATATGGAAGCAGCAGTCTAAAACTCAGTGCAATCCAACTCAAAATGTTGACTTGGTTTATGAATTCCACACCAACCAAACAAACCTTCCTCTTCCAAGTATACACCATTTGGAGGTTTTTCCTGAGTAGAGGGCCGATCCAAGGGAGTAGGAATCCCTCCATTATTAGGTCCAGTATTCCATGATCTATTCCACCTAGGTGGTTGCCCTTTGTCAAATCCTTGTTGACCTTGTTGATTTCTATCAAAATTTTGGCCAGAGCCTTGTCTTCTATCAAAATTATGACCAGAACCTTGTCCTCTGTCATAATTTTGATTTTTGTCAAAATACTGCCCTCTTTCAAAGTTCATGTTCTCACTACCATAGTTAGATTGCATATTCTTTTGAGCAGCCCGAAGTTGGCTATTCTGATTTCTCAAATAAGTTACCTCCATATTCAATTTTTTCACCTGTTCACATAACTCATTCAACCATTCCTTATCTAGGCCATTAGGTGGTACCGAGTTCATATTACTAGAAGGGTATCCAGGTATTCCTCGAGAACTAACAACCTGATTCAATACTTCTAAATTTTGCAAATATGTAGGAAAACTAGCTTGTTGTTGATGAAGAGGTTGATTAGCCCTTTGTTGAGGATAAGATGTCATAGGATGAGCCTGACTTAATGGAGGACCTAGATGAGGGACCAAAGGCAATCAGGGTATTGGATTCATTAGGGGAGTATGACTGGTCAAAGCCTGATTGAGAGCTTGAGCTTGTTCAAGGTGAGCAGCAAGTCCTAAGGATGGAAAAGTTCCTGATAAGTATTGCCTCAAATCCATGCTGACCTTCACAACTTCTGCATATGAATTGAGCAAAGTAGTTGGGAGGTTAGTCCTATATTTATGGAAAGTGGTTGTAAGACTATCCAAGGCTTCAAGGTAAACTTCTAGGGTAGTGTCTTCATTTCTAGCATAAGGTGCTTGGAGTTTGGTGTAAGCTCGATGAAACCTATTATTTAATGACCCTATTGGCTCATTAATCTCCCTTTGCACTCTAGTAAACTGCACATATAGCTCATTGGCACTAATGGGAATCTTAAAATTATGCAAAAATGCAGTCTCTAGTTCAGTCCAATTATGGATGGAAGCAGCAGGTAAGTGATTATACCAATAAAATACCTCTTCGCCAAGGGAATAAGGGAATATTCTGCATGCCACATCCTCATGGTTTGTTCCTCTATCCCTTAGACAAGTCTGGAAAATCCTAATGTGCTCTTCTGTTGTCCTATTGGGGTCATGAGTATGGAACTTAGAGCAGAAATGCTCAGGGTTCTTGGGCATGACATTGTAATTATTGAAGATCAATGGAGATGGGTTGTTGGCGAGGAAATCCATTGGTCGAGGTGGGGGTGGTAATGGCTGATTTATAATTGTTTGTGGCTATGGAATAGGACTTCCCTCAGAATCAGATGAAGATGAGGATAATGCAGATGATGGAAGCAGGTGAGTGGATGATGATTCTTCCCTCCTCTGGTCTTTCTTGACCTAGTAGGGGCCTATAATTCTTGAAATTTCTCTTCTCCTAGAGTGGATCTAGTTCTTCTTCTAAGCCTTTCAAGAGAAATGGTGTTTAAAAAATGCTCCAACTTGCTTATTCAAGGCCCTCCTTCTAGCGCCAATCTGTTGATGGTGTTTTCTACATGGAAAAAACTCAGATAGAATATGATATCCCATCTCTCTTGAAAGGTAAATCTCTATGGGAAAAGAGATGACCCCAAGGTCTCTAATGTCAGGTCTTGACAATGAGTGTGAAAATGTTGGTAATCACAAAGGGACCTTACTACAAGAAAATACTGGACTATCAATCTAAACAATGAATTGATACTTTAAATCCTCAATTGAACTCAGATAATAAAAAAAATAACAAAAGATAAAGGTTTCAAAGATAATTCTAAGACTAATTCTAACCCTAAGACTGACAATTCCAAAGATAATATGCTCAAAATGCACCGATCTCTCATAAACTACTTTCCATTTGACCCAAATAAATCTACAATCTCACAGGAATAGTGCAATCTTCTGAGGTATTTAAAGATTTTCAAATCATAAACATTCCTTCAAGAAAATCTTGTTGCAACCGAAATGAATAAACATTCATAATTGAACTAAGCACAGTTTTAAGTTCAGGCTAACTTTGCAAAGCAGCTAATAGTTAGTTAACTACAAAAAGTAAGGACTAGAGATCGCTGCAATCATTCCAAACATGAAAACCTAAGCATCACCAAACTATCTAACAAAGAACTTGAGCAATTTTAAAGATAGACCAACAAGAAAAATGCCAGATAAAATTAACACAAGAGAGATCAAATCACAATATCCTTTCTTATATTAGATCACCCTAAATGGCAACAGTTCCAACGTTCTATTACAATACTTGCTTGAAAGTAAACCCTAATTCACTCAAATCTATATTATAGGCCTACTCTGTATCACTTGTCTCTCTAACTATTTTTTTTATATCACAAAATGAGGCAACATGACCATTTTATAGAGAATCCCCCAAATAGGTTGGCCCAATTAAGAGTTTACAATAAAAATGCCATACAAGAGATCAGCCTCAAAAGATATTCGAACACAACATGAAATGTGCAATTTGCACCAATTTCATCCAAGTCGACCTGTGGTCTCAAAATGTCGCCCCAATGCAAATAGATAATGGGAATCACAAACTTTGATGTAGCCCCATATAATTACTTCCCATACTTGTCCTTAGCTCAATCCTCTTCAACATGCACTACCAACAACACTCTGTCCAACTCAGTAATAGGTGGCATAGGAAAAATCCTAACTCATCTCTCAAGAGACTTAATGTCATCCCTTGCTTGCCTTACTGTACCATCCCAATCAACCTTATTTGTCAAAATATCTATCAATAAATACAATGTAGGTTGGAACATCATCTAGTTGATGTTTAGTGACTGGACCATCACTGACTCGAGAATATACATCTCTCCACCATTTCCTAAGTTGTTCCAAATTGAAATGCTTTGGAGCGAACTTCTTGCTCCTTGTCATAATTTCAAATAATGAGATACACTTATCATGAATGGCAGTCAAAGTGTCCTCAATCTACCTTCCTTTTTTGTTAATATTCTTCAAGGCCCTTCACCTCATCTACAAGATCTCAAACCATTCCCAAGGCTCAGAAACCCTTGGAAAAGGAGGAATCCCACTCTTTACCAGTTTATCCTCAGTAAACTCCATGATTGTTTTTACTTTCTACAATAGGAGATCAATGTGTTCCTTTTCCTGAGCTAGCACAGTCTTTAGCTAGTCCACTGACCTCATGGGATCCCCTGTAGTCGACAAGATATCCTTGATGACGTCATATCCTTTGGTCTAGACTCCCTACAACCAACCAATAGTGGCATGTGTAGTGCCTTTCATTCTTTCCAGTTAGGATATTGTCTCCTAGGGCAAGAAACCCGTAGCAAAAGAGGAAGAGCCAATAGACTGCAAGGGTTTCATCAACTCCTACAAGTACTTCAATTTCTCATTCTCTCTTTCCAACTCATGCCTAGTTTGTACCTCTTTCTTCAATCTGTGCACAATTACAGTAATTGATCCTTCATACTCCTCAATGTCCTACTCCATAGAAGCATGCCCTAAGTCGATGGTCTACACATGATAATCCTTTGCACTCACATTATCTTTATCTATTTCTCAAGTAGGGGTAGCAATGTGAACCACCCTATTTCCTAATACATCCCTCTCAATCCTAAACACAACCCTAGCCTTCTTCTTGGGTTTCCCCTTTTCAATATTGGCCAATAAATCATCCCAATAGGGAGGAGCATCTTCCACTATCACCAATTTCCTCTTTAACTCTCTATCCATCCAACCTAGAACAATGGATTCACTTGACACCTTATCCTATTTATCCTGCTCCTGCTGGATACTTGGTGCATCCTTCTCAATACTAGTCACATTAGGGATCTCCTTGATTGGATCCTCCTTGTTTAAAGACTGCTCATCCACAACCTATGTTAGTGAAGGAACCCTAGTTGGTATCTCCTCCTATTGAGGGGATTTATTCAATTTCTCTTTTGTAAGTGAATCTGCATAGGCCCCCAAGGGAGACCAGATTACCTTATCTATTTCCTCCTCAGCATTGTAGAGGTCTCCTGCCTGAAATTCTTCTCCACCCAAGTCTTTAGGATCTTCATCCTTCCTTGGCTCTTCTTGCACATTGCCATTATCTTGAGGAAGGGGAATTCTCTCCTACTCAATGATAGTAGAAGTCATAGGAACATCCTCATTCATTGTAGAATCCTTTGGGGAAGGAGTCCTTGACCTCCTCATATATACCCTAGTTCTTTCCCCTGAACTTTCTATCTCTACCTGAGGTGTCACAACTTTCTTTTCTGACATGGAAGTTTCCTTCTTCTTCTGTGACATTCTCACAAGTCTTCTTCTTTTGAGAAAAGGAGCAGAAACATCTTCCTTCTCCTCCCTATCCTTTTCAGCTTCTTTTCTTGAATCATGCCTTCTCTTTTTGGAAATAGGTTTTCTCTACTTGCTCACATCTGCTACCTCTTTAGTTGAACTTCTCTAACTTTAATCTTGAAGGGAGAGTCCACCTTAGCCTTACCCTTAGGGTCCTGTTCCTGTGATTCCTCGGAAGCAGAATGAGACTCCAAGTCCCCCATCAAATCGTAGGTGCATTGAACACCTTCACTCTCTAGCTATAATATCTTATGCTTTAGCCACATTTTGGTGTACTTTATCACCCGAGTCATAATTTTCTCCAACTCTATCTTCTCTTCTTCCAACCAATCAATCTCTGCAACTAGTTTGTCTTTCCCAGCTTGAAAGATATGACCCTGAATCAGGTTTCCATCTTCCTCCACTTGCTCAGGAATGGCCTTTATGTTGTACAACCTCACTAAGTCAACTAACAACCTAGAGAATTTCTTCTTCCTTACATCAAATTCATTGCCAATGTTAGCCCAATAATCCTTAATTTTATCTTTGTGGCTGTATTGCCTACTGGCCTTCTCTTGTGCCACACTAGTAATATCAAACCTTTCTCTCTTAGAATGAAAAGAGAGGCCAGAAGTACTCATTTCCTCTTCAGAAGCATGAGCAGACTGGATGGAAGGGCATACCTCATTTTTTCTAATCTTCAAAGGGAAATCATTCCCAAACCCTATTTTATGCTTATCCCCTTTCACAATCACATCAAAGTCACAAATCTGCCTGTTGACCTCCAATAGTATGATGTGATTAGTTGGGTACCTTGGGAGTCTGTAGGGAGCCCTTTGACAACCATCAATCCTAATAAAGGAGAAGGTGGGGAACTGAATGAACCATGCCCCATACCTCCTTACCAATTCCTTGGCCTTGTCCGAAATTCTCACATGCTTTGCACCCTACAGCAACCTAGTGATGCACATTGTAAAAGCATCATTTTTTCTTCTATAGCTACCTCATGCCAAATGCAGCTATGGATACACTTCATAGATTGCATCCTGTCTACATATACCTCTAGTGCTCAACCCTTTGTATGGGTGGAATCTTGACAATGCATACACCAGGTAGGAAGTCATGGTGAAAGTCTTGGTCTGCAAGACATTACACATTTTTCATGGATTACTGCACTTATGACACCTGTCTAGTGATAATCTGTACCTAATTCCATCTGAGCAATTACATTAAACATCTAGCTTTCATGAACTCCTGCATTATTTAGACCTACCAACCTTCTAAGGAGAGTGATAACATTATAGTAATCCCTTTTGAACTTAAGTCTAAATAGCTACTTTGGCAACCTGGAGAACTGGGACTTGGGCTTCTCCAACAAGGAATTGATCACCTGCTAAGATTTAGCTACATTTTCCTCATAATATTTCTTTGCTACATCCATATCAAAGGCCAACACATGTGACCTATCGGGTATATAAAAAGTCCTAGCAGTGGACATAGGATCAAAGCTTGCCACAATTCTTCCCGAAGGGCCAACTACCCTTGGTGTTCCCCTGTCATACTTTCTAGCACATTCGAGCACCAACTCACAGCATTGTACTATGGAGGGGGAACCATCTACATGTGATCATCCAGATTCTAGATTTCTTCTAGCCAGCAAAGGGAGGTTTGGTGCTTCCATCTCAGCCTTGAACTCCTCATAATCCCATATACCCACATTGGTATCAGTGATCCCTAACCAGACGGGTGTCAATTTTCTCTCAGGAATCCTACTCTTTATCTCCATTTTCCTACTCTTTATCTCCGTTTTCACCTTTTCTACAGCAGAGATAGCAAAACTCTCAACACTTGGATCTATTGCCTTTCCCTTGCCATGCCCAAAAACATATTGTCCTGATCCTGCCTACAAACAAGTAAAACAACCACAATGAGATCCAACACAAATGTCAACATCAATTATTTCAAAGTTTGGGGTTTAGCCTCCTCCACAGAATTCAGACTGGAGAGGAATTCTGGAGAAATCCGGACTAGGCAGAATCCAGCGAGACAAAGATACAAACCCCATAATATCAATCAATCAATCAGTACAATAAAAAGATAACTTGGAACCACTTAGCATAAGTTCATTTAATCATCAAAATGTATTATCAATAAGAAAATTCCTCTTGTAACAATCAGATTCTTCATTTCCATAAAACTTCAGAAGAATCCGCTAGAGATGGAAATCCCCAAAAAAAGCCATGGTTTCAGTAATCCGGGAAAATGAAGGAGGCCAAGAACATCCGGGAAAATCCCAATGGGGCGGATTTTAGTGGAATGGAGACAAATTCACCACGAAAGTGAGAATTCGGCAAAATGGCTAGGCAATGGACACTGGAAAAATCCGGAGGGAGCGGAATTCCACGAGGCAAGCAAAAGTCTAGATAAATAGAAAATTATGAAGAAAGAAGGAAAAATAGGAAGACTCGAAGAAATCCAGCAAGCGCAAAATTCTGTGAAGGCAATGAAAACCTGAACATCTATGTTTTCCTCGTCCACACCTTAAAATAGGTCAAACGACACGAACCAAGAGCTTGCAACTCGACAATGACTTAACCTACACATCCAATGGATCAATCATGAATTTAAAAATCTCCTCTCAAAAATTTAAAGGGATTGGCTATGCCCTAGGTCAAGAACTCTAAGAACCTCTGCCATGAAAGCACGAAGAAGCTCATGCACAACTTTCTTGCAAAAAAGGATAGGAAGTTTGTGGCAAAGGCAAGAAAGCCCCGAAAATAGCAACAAAAGACCATCCAAAGAAAATATTCAGTATAATCAACTGGATGGACTAGCAAAACAATTAAACCCCAAATGCCCAAACATGGCACACACACACAAGCAAAATATGAAGCAATGAATAATCATGAAAGCGCACAGCAAAGCACCAAAACCAAAAGAGGAAGAGGGCATATCCACATACCATGAGAGTAGGACAAATTGAAACTTGGGATTCCAACAAACAACCTCCGAGAACAAGCAAAATACAAGCAATGCCCCTAGAAATCCAAATGCAGGACTCAAAATCTCCTCAAATGCAAAATCTAGCGACACTCCTCAAGCTCCATCACTCCAAGCTCAAATGACAAGAAATTAACCAAACTTAAACGGACAATCACTTCACAAAATTCAATATATCATTGCTACCAAAAGGTTGCGCAATTCCCATTAATTCAATTGACAAGACAATCGAGACCAAAATTTGGAAAACTGATAGAGCCATAGACCTCGGAAAAATCCGAACACGAAGGATTTCCTCGGAACCGAACAAAAAGGCAACCATTTCCAAACGCCAAAGGGAAACTAGGAAAGTCCGGACAGGGCATATTTTCCCAAACTCAGCGAAAAACCTGAACCACACCCAAAACTTAAGGTTGACAATATAAATCATAAATGGGCCATTCGGACTGGTAGGATGAACATCAAAGCACATGCCCAAGCAAGAAAAATTCCAAAATAGAAATTCCAAGACACCAAAAAGTGAAGAAAACAAGGGTTCCGACTTTTAGTGGGGCATGTGCAAAAAATGCACAACACTCAATCCTTGAAAGAGAAATATGAAGAATGCAACAAAATTAATGATGGATTCATAAATCTGGCAGTTGAATTCCAGCAATCCAGAAACAATGGAGAAGATCTTGAAAGATAGGTTGTTACCCTCAGAAATGAACTTGTTACTACAAATGAATTCAAGGAGAAGTTCAAGATCAACTTATCCAAGCTTGATGAACTGATTAAAGGTCAAAGGACAAAAGGTGACAAATGAGGTCTCAGATATGAGGAAGGAGAAAGGAGAAAGTTCCAAATCTAGACAAAGGAGATTTAGGCAAGGAAATAAGATGAAAAAATCTAGAAGGTATCCAGTAAGACAACTCAGTGCTCAAGTATTCAATGGTTACTTTTTTGTTTGTAATAAATTTGGTCATATGGCTTCTCAATGTATAAGTAGAATGAATTCAAATGGAACATCATTCTTCAGTCAATGCTTTAACTGCAACAAGTATGGTCATAAGTCAAATGAATGCAAAAATATGATGAACAAATTTTATAGAGATATGAGATGCTATACATGAAATAGATTTGGCCATATTGCTAACCAGTGCAAATCAATAAAGAATCAATAGAACAACTAGTCTAGACAAAGAAATGTGGTGTGCTATAACTACAACAAATCCGGTCACATTGCTAGATTGTATAGAAACAGAAAGGGTCTGGTAAATCAAAGAAGAAAGATGCAAAAGAATGGAAAAGGAAAAGGGAAAGTCACTACAAGTGAGATTAGGATGGAAATGAAGAAGATATGGGTGAAAAATAATTCTTCTATTACAAAAAATGAACCAGCACCAGAATCTGGTTCTGGTAATTCATACTAGAATTAGTTCATGGTCTCTGCCCTAGGGGGAGTTCTCAAGAAAATCCTTCAAACCCCTTGCCAGTAGTTGGTACCAGAATATGGATGAGTACAATGATTACATTTATTATCCACATATGCTTCTGAAACAATTGGAAAGACTACTTATGCTAAGTTGAAGGTCTACAAAAGAGTTATATTTCATAGTTTATGGAAACAGGGTATTTAGATGTGTTAGGGAAAAAGCATTTATTGCAACAAAAAGTTAGGTATGTGAATGATAAAAGGTCATTTTTATTGTTCATTTGTCACTTTGCAATTTGAGAAGAAGAATTTTGGAGAGCTCTTAAGCAAAATTTTACAAATTTGGTGAGGATTCAAGTGTGAAGGCGATTCGGCGACAAAAGCTCAAACCAGTGAAAAGGTATTTATCGGGAAAAGCTGTGAACTTGTGAATTTTAAAAAATGGCTACTCTATTCGTAGTTGATGTCAAGGATAGACCCCATCTGAAATTCAAGTGGTGTCCTTTTAAATCTATTGAGACAAAGCCCTTAGCTGCACTTTCGTCCATTCTGTACCACATCTTGCATATTAAGGATATAGGGCATACATTCAAACAAATATTAAGGAGTTAGGGAGCTTGTAGTTATTGAATTTGTACAACAATCACATTGAATTCAAAACCCTAGAGGAAAATAAATTCACGCAGATTGTGAAATTTCCTGTGTTTGAAGAAAGTGAGTGGGTTCGGTATATTTTAAGTCATGTTCATGTTGAATTTATGTGGTTGAATCAACCCTTCAAGATTACAAAAAAATTCATAAGCATTGTTACTAGTTTAAATTCCTCTAGTGGATAACTAATCTTGAAGTCCATGGAGAATTAGACAATTATTGGTGCAACCAGTTTAGTGTATGATATAAGAGCTATGACAATTAATGATATTGTTGAAGTGGATGCTAGATTTGCATCGATGGTAATTGGTTACAAAATATATTATTCAAGTCAAGATAATTTTGTATCCAACATAGCTATCTATGCAGCATATTAGAAGGTAAAGGAGAATGCAGAATATGATATATGTGAGCTACTCAAAAGCCAGTTGATGGAAAATCTTGGTAAAATCAAGAAAGATAAGAAGAATTCCTTCAAATATGGTAATCTACTACTATGTTTGTTCTATTATTTTATGAATGAAGTTTCAGGATATGGAAAAGTACACTGGCAAGGTAATAAACCTATAGCTTCTCAAATTAGAGATATCTTGCGTAGACTTGATGATAGAAAGACAAGGAATACTACAATCTAGGGTTATTTCAAGAACTTTCAGAATGAGATGCAAGCAGGAGAAAGAATTCCTAGGTCTATTGTGGATAAGTACAAAGATAATATTTGTTTTATGGTTGACATTGATTAATGCCTGATGGAAGCTACAGATCCTAGAACACTCTAGATTATACCAATGGGCTGCGAGGTAGAGGAACATATTTTGGAAATGTATGTTGAACATTTGCTAAGAAAACCTCAGGATCCATCAAAAGAAATATTTGGTACTTTTTTTTGAAAAGGATATGAAAGTACATAATCAACTAAGGAAGCCTGTAATAGTCAAGAGAGTAAGAAAAGAAGTGGAAGCCTTTGTAGAAAGCATGGGTATATCTACAAAAGTTGTGAGAGAAGCTAGAAGAAAGAGAGAACAAGTTGAAGCAGGAGAGCCAGTTAGAACTGAATTTTCTAGTCCGACAGTATCCTTTGACCGAACTAGATCTACAAGAAGCTCTACTCTCCCCTTTGGTTTGAAAAAAGTTCAAGTCCTATGAAATCACAAGCTAAGTCATCTGATAAGGAAGGAAAAAGGAAGAAGGAAAAAATAAAAAGAGTTTATATTGTTGTTTCTAAAGATAAAGAAACTCAATCTGATGCAGAGATAAGAGAAATCAAGAAAAAAGGGACAAAGGAAACAATAGTTTCAAAAGACAAGCCCTCTGGTGAAGAAGTGAAAGCAAAGAAGAAGATGAAAACTAAAAAAATAGCTATGTCTATAAAGAAGTGGAGAATGCATTGATTAAGGATGGAAATATTAGGCCTCTTTATGAATGGTATGACACTTTTGATAGTGTCAATCAAAGAATTCTTGAGGAAGCTTCAATAAAATACTTGAATAATTTCAATAAGGCACTTACTAAAATAATGTCTGCATTACCCAAAAGTATTTATGAAATTTTGGAAATGAGAAGAGTGAATGCTAGAACCGAGGATGAATAGTTGAAATAGTGAATTCTTACAGATTTATGTCTGATGATGTTTGTTGAGGAAATGAGGACAATTCTGAATGTTTCCAAGAAAGACTTCAAGAGAAAAAAAAGAGTAAACAAGCTCATGATTGGTTAGACTAAAGAAGTGGAAAAATAAACTGAAAAAATTATAAGGATTTTTTGCTAAGGAACATAATCGATGTTGTTTCTAGGGAAGTGCATGATGGAAATGTTTCACCTAGTCTGACAGCAGAAAAAGAAAAAGAAGATGTAGTTGAGGACACTCAAATTCCTCTTGATGTGCATGATGCGAAAATTCCTATGGAGATTGAAGCTCCTAAGGTCGTGTCGGTTGAGGAAGTTTAGATTCCTAAAGACATGCAAGAATTTGTAGCTGAGGAAACAGTGATTAAGGAAAAGAAGGTTGAAATAAAGGAAGTTCTGGTAAAAGCAAGAGACACTACGAAGGTAGTGAAAGAGTTTTTGGAAGAAAAACACGAAGAAATTGATTATGAACTACTAAAATGTCCTATCAACTTGGACACTTTATCCCCTATTCAGAAAATGAAGGTAGATTCATTCGCTCAAAACAAAGCAAGTGAAGAAATTATGAAATCACATATTGAAGATAGTGAGCTGTCGAATCCTGCATCTGGTATTCTGGAAAAAATCATGGCTACATATGTTAAGGATCCATCAGGTTCTCCATTTGGTGAGTTGAAGAAGCTTATTAATGTTGTAAGTACTCATTTTGAGTCCCTTGAGAAATCAAATGAGGAAAAGGTACAAAAGGAGTTTGATGATAAAAGATTAAGTAGATTGAAAGGGATGATAGCTAGGGATAAATATTTGGTATCTACTTGTATAAATAACATTCAAAGTTCTTTGACTGAAGGTGGTAATATTTATAAATCATGTCTATCTTTATCTAGGTTCACTGAGGACTTTGACAAGAAAATAAAAGAATGTGAAAAATAGTTAGCAAATATCACACAAGCATTCGATCCTCTAACTGTTTATGTTGG
Source organism: Sequoiadendron giganteum (assembly GCA_007115665.2). Classification (NCBI taxonomy): domain Eukaryota; kingdom Viridiplantae; phylum Streptophyta; class Pinopsida; order Cupressales; family Cupressaceae; genus Sequoiadendron; species Sequoiadendron giganteum. The sequence goes on from CM021110.1 coordinate 378,314,118, forward strand.
AAAGCAAGAAAGTCAAGTCATATCCCTACTTGAAAAGATCAAAATATTGAAGCATGAAGAAAGTAAAATGGTTGAAATATTTTGTGATCTTAGAGGACTAATTGGTCCTAAGATGGAAACAATGTTAAGTGCTTTGAAGGAAGCACAAGATGCTATGGCGGTCAGTGATCCGGCAAATCTCGAATTTGCAGAGATGCAATCTTAATTATTTGTTCACATGGTTATCTTGGAGAGTCTCAAGAAGGTTTGGGACACGAGTTTGAACTTGTTGAAGAACAATTTTTCAAACTTATTCAAGTTTATGTAAGTTCAAGAAGCCTGTTTGTACATATGCAGTTTGTTCATAATAGTTTTGTTTGATTTTTTGTATGCGGATTCCTGCCTTTGCCATTGATGTCAAAGGGGGAGAATGGGTCAGTGAAAATTTCCTTAATCATCTTAGGGGGAGTTGTATTTTTTTAATTTTGAAAGGTGGCAGTGTATTCATGTTGGTACTGATCTGACACTTAGTCATTTTTCTCTAAGTGTTTCCATCAATGCCAAAGCGGGGGATTGTTGGAAAGAGACACTACAAATATAATTTTTGTGTTGTCATTGATGGAAACCCTAGTCCGTGATTCGATCCAAATATCTACATTTTCTCATACCATAAGTCAAATCAAAGTTTCGTAATTAATTGTCAAGCAAGAACAAAGCATACGACAAAATTGTGTTCATCAATTCATATACAATTTCCTATTATTATTTTGAGTTGTGGATCTTAGGGAAGATATTTTTTTTGTGTACTATCTTATCCGAGAATCATCAAGATACGCATTCATTGGTGTGCAAGTTAGAAGATCCAATTTATTAATTTTATGTTTATCAATACAAAAAGCCGACTTCATGAATATAACATGTTGTGGATAATTAAGGTGTAATTGTTTAAGTATTTTCATGTTTGACCCTATTGATTTGGGTCATTACTATGCCTTGGTCAACTTTGGTAGGTGAGAATTGATAATTAACTATGGATTGAGCTGACAGTTTGTAAATATTTTCATACTTTTGTTGGAGCTGACAGGTAGCGATTAAATCCTTAGTGGTGGACATATATAAGCGATCAATTATATCATTTTGATATAGGTGTGTGATGTGTTAGTGTGTGTTGTGAATAGTAGAAGGATTATGCATAGTTTCACTTGTGCATAAAATGATTTGTGATACAAATTGAAGCATAGAAAAATTAGACAAAAGTTCAAGAACCCAATTTTTTAGCCTAACTAGAACTGTGATCAGGAATTCATAGATGCTACTATATCAATTTAAATCTCATAGATGGATTTAATCTGAATATTTTGTAAGACAACGAGTCTTCATTTTTTATCAATGAGCTCTAGGCAGTGTGCTTGAATGTAAGTGCATTCCCATTTTGTAAACACTTATTTGTGAGTATACTCATATTATGGATTGGCCTTCCACTATGGTTTTTTCCCTTATGTTCATGCATATTACTTTTGGTTGAATGTTATGAGTGCTTTCACGACTAGATTAATAAAGTTAATAATTGTAGAAGACTGATTCATTCCCCCTCTTAGTGCTCCTTGATTCCAAAAAATTCATGAAATGTAATCCACAAGAACTGGGACAAGTGCAATAGTCTTCAAATCCAGGAGTATTCACCATAAGTATGAACAAAAGAGGGAACCCAATGAAGTACAATGCACATTCCACCTGACCATGTGGAACCCTAAGGTCCACCCCCATGCTAGGAGATAGCAAAGGATCCCACCATCACAATGACAATAAGGTGGCAATCAACTGACATAATAAGACAAAAAGGGATTCCAACCTGTAAGAACAACATAACACAAAAAAATAGTAACACTCCTTCCAAAGGAACTCACAAACATAAAATGAAAATACAAGTCAACTGGATGCAAGGTTATAGCATGGGTTTTCTTGACAGTCTTTCTCTAGATGTTGGCCCCCATCTATGGTTGTCTTGATAGTCTCACATTTGATGTCGGCCCCATAGGGTGACACATGCGAGATAAATTATCCTTTCGTGGGGACAAGGAAATTGGTCTTGCTAACCAATCCTTCTCCTCCCATCCATAGCCTAAACGAGCACTACAAGCATGGGTGATGCATCCAATTAACTTAGTTAAAGTGAAATTCTACCCAGCCCCCTAGTTAATAAATTAGGTTATCACTTGACTAGAAAACTCCCACATTGGTTTTCCTAGATGCCACTTTGTGTGTCAGCCCCCATCAAGAGCCGCTCCCCCTTCTACAACTAGGAATTCAATAAAATCAAGGGCAAGGACAACTTACACAATCACAAAAACCTCACTAACATACATAACAAGGCGAGGCACAACCCATCCTGCATAAAAGTTCCAACCATAGTGGAGAATATACCGTGCAAGGCCAATGAACCTCAAACACTCAATCAATACAAAACAACCATCCTAAAGGTTTATCATGTATTCCATTAAAAGAGAATTCACCCTAGCCTTTGGAAGACTCCTATTGTTCACCCCATAAGATGACTTAACATTTGAGAAAAACCCATGATCCATTCCCAAAACCACAATCATTCACTTGTTTCCCATAAAAAATTCAAAATTTAATAGAATTACAAAATCTAAAGGGGTATACAAAGTATCCATAAAATGTTACGGAATATTTATCTTAATCACATTAATTATCTTTTTATTTCAAATAAACTAATCTTTCACTTACTTTATATACAATTACACCCATCCATCTATACTTAATATTTTCCTTATTTCATTTGTCTACCTATGAATACATAGAGGCAACAATGCTCATTTGTAAAAGAACATAATGCACCCATATACACGCATATATAGATATATACATACATATATCAATTAAATAGAATACAATTACCCCAAATAGTTGATTAAAATATAATAATGTATAAATAAACATTCAAACATTTGTAGCCATATGTTGTAACTCCGTATATAGATATATATATATATAAAACTTAAATAGAATGTTGCTGTCAAGAAATATCTAAAATATCATAATGTATTCATGAACATTTACATATGTATGCTCGTATATATATATCAACATACAATAAAAATAGAAAAAATACACACATCTATATATTTATAAACCGACACAGTAATACATGTGATTCGAAGGACACATGGAAAAATAGTGAGAAATTTAAATTGAAGGCCATAGTAAATTGAAATCCATATGAATTTTAAGCGATGCAAGGACATGCGGTTTTCTAACATCACTGATTTCTCAAATGAATGCATTTGATATGAATCAAAGATTAAATATATCATATAACTGAAGGTTAATGGTAATAAGCTTGACGCAGGAAGAAGAGAGGGGCGACAACCAAAACAAGAGGAGATTGCGAATTACTTTAGAATGCATGGTTCCATTTGGGGAAAAAGAATTATTAAAAGAATACAATTCAGTTAGATACTAAAGAAGAGTAAGATGCCCCATACAGGTCGTGGCTCAGTAGCATGATAAAAAACCTGAATAGAATCAGATATGTATGGTCTGCGCAGTAAGGTTTTATCAAGCGAAGCTCAATGATATCATTTATCCATTACATGTAATCAAACTTGAAGCATTCGATTTGATGCATATCAATGACAGTTGGAGGCTTAATAAACAAAAAAATGACTTAAAAAGAAGTTCTCAATAGAGACGATGGTGAAGTAATAAAGAATAGCCGGTACTAAACAAAATCCACAAGTGCTAATGGTGGATAGATTAAAAGAGATAAGAAGTAAGTCCAACCCCATCAATTTTTTAAGGAATAAAAATATGAATCATGCAATCCTCAAAAAGGCCCGTGGCTAAGTGATAAGGTGCAGCTAAGTGAACTAATAATATGGAGTGAATAGGATATGCACCCATTGTAAGAGAAGAAATGCTTAAAAGGTTTTAGCAAAGCATTAGGTAAACGAGTAAGATAAAGAATAAGAATCATTCCACTGTGGCATGGTATGCCAAATAAATAAGGGAGAATGAATCTACTGTAGAAAATCAAATGCTTTGTTCATTTGCAGAAGAATCGGGGAGAATTTTATACGGACAACAAAATAAACAAATATTTCCAAATGATTAACCACATTCAAAAATTAAACAAAATAGTTTTGTTTTCAATCAACAATTATTCCATTTCTTTTGTTGTAAGACTAAAACTAAATTTAGCAAGAATCTGGTTTCCTCCTATTGTCAAAGTAAATATTTGAATCCCAGCTTGCTACTGCAACCCAACTTCAACACTTTCTGACTTCCACCAATGCAAAAACCCCCAATTTCAAAGCTTCCAACAAAAAATACCCAAAAAAAGATTTTTTCATAACTAGAAATATGTTCATGACCAAAAAACCAAAATTAGTTTCTCCAAAAATAACAAAAAATCCCCTCCTAGTTCACTCTAACTAATTTATTTATTATGTTTTCCCATCTGTAACAATATCCACTCTCACAATTTAATTTATTTGTTTTTAATTTTTTTTCCACTATTCACAATTGCCACCAAATATCTTTATCTTTTATAATTTTAATCATATATTATGATTTACACACAATCATCAAATAATTAAAATATTAATTTTATTAATTTAATCTTTCCTATAGTTTATTTGCACAATCACATCAATATAATATATTTATTTAAATATTTCATTTAAAACCATAAATTTCAATTTATTAAAATTAAATAAATACTTTATTAATATTTTATTTAATTGATAATTTAATTATATATGTACACTTTTATTTAATTATTCCAAAGCCTTTTAAATCTGATGATCTCTATTTTAATGAAATAATCAAGCAATGGCACAATCACACACATTACTCAAATAAACATATTGTTACACAATACCTGAATGCAAAGAGAAGCAGAAAGCAGAACAACAACAACATCGACAAGACAACTCGGACTGACCACACAATAGGGAATGGTCAACGGACACTCATCCTCATCAAGGATGATGGCTCAATGTGGGGAACCCAATTGTATCTACAAATCAACAAACTCCATTGGGATTAAGGCACGCTCAAACCTGGAAATTCAGGTGGAGTCAATGCTTGGTACCTGGAACTTGCAGAAAACCACATGGTTGAACATGTATATAGACAAAAAAGTAAACACACCTCGAAGAGAAAATCAAAGCATCGTAGGGAACTCGCAAGTGAGTGATGCGACCCTATTCCCCTTCACCAATACACCAACACATAATAAACAACTATCAAATCATTATAAAAACATACATCTAATAGTCACATAATATTCATATCATTGATAGCTCGCATAAAAAATTAAACTAATCCACTAAGCATGGTATAATCATAAACCTCAGATATAAACATGTCATCATAATTATGCTTCAAAGTGTCATAATATCCAAGTATCAAAAAACAAGTATCATAATGTCCTCATAATATCCAAGTAATTACCATAAGTGGAAAGTAAACTGAGGGGCATTACATCCTCCTGCTAGGACCAGGCTTACTCATGGAAGCTTGCAAACGGATATGGGTATAACTCTCTCATCCTGGAAGCATCCTTCCATGTAGCAGAAGACTCATCATTCAGATCCCACTGGATCTGATGAAGGTGCAACCCGAGACACAGAAAATCACACAGAAAAACTAACAAATCTTATTATTTTCAAAGTATGAAATTCCTACATGCAGAAGATCTTAAATCTTCGAGTTTTGCAATACATGCAAATTATAGAAAGAAACTACAGAAATTCCCCTATTCGCAGCATGCGATCTTCTTTCCCCAAAAACTGCCTAAAAGAAACAGTAACTCGCCCATAAATAGCCCGTTTCTTTGTTTGGAGCCAAAAACGGGATTCAAATTATGCACCAACTTTCGGAAGCCCTAACTCAAGATCTAACCGTCAGATCTTCAATGATAATACCTTTTCGGAAAGCTCTCGCGAAGATCTCTTGCCGGAAAGTGGGGCCTAAAGGCTAACCACTTTCGTATTCCGCCAATTTTTCAGGCCCATCCGGAGCCTCTAAGTACCTCAAAATTAGCTCCGAAGATTTCATAAGGCAAAAAGCAGAAATTGAAACTTGAATAACTTTTGAACCGGAAATGCTCTTGATCTGATTCTTTCACCAAAATGTTTATTATTATGTCCTGAAGCTTCCCTTAAATTTTTGTCTCCTCACGCCTTCAAATTCATACCTGCTAAAAATAGCAGTTGAGCAGAAAAAGCAGAAAAGCAGTTCTGAAAGTTGGGAATTCTTCTTCGACGAAAAGGGTATCCAGAAATGCAAAAACATTTACAAAAAAAATCTAAATGAAAGTAAATATATTTTTCGGTGATGTAGGATTGCCCTTACACCACTGGATGCTCCTGCATCAGACACCCAGGGTAATTTGAAAAGTGACTCCGTCACTTCTCAGATGGTTGAGGAAAACCCAAATGGTCAACCTCTGCCTTGGACAACCAGGATGAATCTTCCACAGGCCTTCCTTTCCACTTCACCAGATATTCTTCATATTGCCTATTTCTGGTACTCCTTCCTACATGGCTATCCAAGATTTCTTCAATCGCCTCCTTTTCTGAAGTAGGTGCTGGAATACCGCACTATTCCATTGCTGGTACTTCCTCTGCGCCACCCTCATAATATTCTATCAAATCTGCAATGTTGAACACAGGGGAAATGTTGAATCCATCTGGCAACTCTACCTCATATGCGTTCCCTGAATCATGCCTCTTCAAAATTTTACAGGGACCGAACTTCTTCATCTTCAATTTGTTATAGGTTCCTACTGGAAACCTTTCTTTCCTCAAGTGGACCATCATTTCATCACCAATCTGAAACTCCTTATACCTCCTCTTTTGATCTTCCTTAGCCTTATACTGCATATTCGTCTTGTTAATGTGTTCTTTTACCTTCTCATGCATATTCTTGATGTGTTCTGCAAAGTCTTCAGCTTTAGCACTTGTCTTCTTCTCTTGGTCCATCTTCCTCAATTCTGGAGCAGTCCTAGGACTACTTCCATACACAATCTGGAACGGTGATCTACCAGTGCTTCTATTGACAGAATTGTTGTAAGCGAATTCTGCCTGGGGTAAGATCAAATCCCATCCCTTTGGTTTATCTCCTACCAAGCATCTCAGTAGGTTACCCAAACTCCTGTTCACAACTTCAGTCTGCCCATCAGTCTGGGGATGGTGTGCAGAACTAAACTTCAACTCTGTTTTCAACTTCTTCCACAAGGTCCTCCAAAAGTATCCAACAAATTTTGTGTCACGATCTGAGACTATACTCTTTGGCAAACCATGTAGCCTCACCACCTCTTTGAAGAACAAGTCAGCAATGTGGACTACATCATGGGTCTTCTGGCATGGGATGAAATGTGCCATCTTCGAAAACCTATCAACCACCACAAATACTGAATCATTCCCTCTCTATGTCCTTGGCAAACCAAGAACAAAGTCCATACTTATATCCTCCCACGACCTCTCTGGTACAGGTAAGGGCTGATACAACCCTGTATTCTGACTCACTCCTTTAGCCATTTGACATACCCTACAACTCTGCACAAACTTCTTCACATCTTGTGATAACTGAGGCCAATAATAATGCTCATTGATAATGGAAATGGTCTTATCCCAACCAAAATGTCCTGCCATTCCTCCACTGTGCTTCTCCTTTATCAGATTCTCCCTCATGGAACTTCTTGGAATACATAATTGACTTCCCTTAAACAACATGCCTTCTTGAATTAGGAAATCCAACCACTTTGTCCTGTCAACTATAATAGGTTCCTTGCAAGCTTTCCAAGCCTCTGCAAAATCAGGATCATTCGGGTACAATGTCTTGAGTTCACTGAACCCAACCACCTCAATCTGCATTTCTATCAACAATGTATGCCTCCTACTTAAGGCATCTGCAACCCTATTTGACTTCCCACTCCTATGCTTTAAAACAAATGTATAACTCTGCAAAAATTCTACCCATTTCATATGCCTCTGATTTAATTTTCCCTGACTACTCAGGTACTGCAATGCTTGATGATCAGTATACATAACAAATTCCTTCGGCAACAAATAATGCCTCCATTTCTTTAATGCTTGAACTATTGCATAAAATTCTTGGTCATATACAGAGTACTTTCTCTTTGCATCATTTAACTTTTCACTGAAATAGGCAATGGGCTTACCTTCCTGGCTTAACACTGCTCCAATGGCACAACCACTGGCATCACAATCCACTTGAAACACCTTATTGAAATCTGGGAGAGCCAAAACAGGTTGTTCTGTCACCTTCTGCTTCAATAGATCAAAACTCCTTGCTGCTCCAGTGCTCCACTTGAACTCTTTTCTATCCCCTCTCATTGTTTCAGTTAGGGGTGCACAAATACTACTGAAGTTTCTAATAAACTTTCTGTAAAAACTGGCCAAACCATGGAAAGACCTCACCTCAGTAGTAGTTCTTGGGGTAGGCCATTCCAGAATAGCCTTCACCTTCTCTGGGTCCATCTTGAGACCTTCTGTCGAGACAACAAACCCCAAGTACACTAACTCCTTCTTCACAAAACTACACTTCTTCAGATTAATCAGCAATTTCTCTTCTCTTAACTTCTCAAAGACTCTACCAATATGCATTATATGCTCATCCAGTGACTTACTGAATATCAAAATATCATCTAAATACACAATAACAAAGCTTCCTAGGAACTCTTTCAGTACCTCGTTCATGAGCCGCATGAATGTGCTCGGTGCATTGGTTAGCCCAAAAGGCATGACTAACCACTTGTACAGGCCCTCTTTGGTCTTGAAGGCGGTCTTCCATTCATCTCCCTCTCGAATCCGAATCTGGTGATATCCACTCTTCAGATCAATCTTTGTGAAGTACTGAGCTCCACTCAAACAGTCCATCAGGTCATCCATCCTTGGTAGGGGAAATCTATACTTGATTGTTATCTTGTTTATGGCCCGAGAGTCTGTACACATCCTCCACTCCCCATCCTTCTTTGGTGCTAGTACTGCAGGTACTGCACATGGACTCAAACTCTCTCGAATCAAACCCTTTCTCAACAACTCCTCAACTTGTCTGTTTAACTCCTCATTTTCTGCAGGAGTCATTCTATGAGCTTCCTTATTCGGCAAACTGGCTCCTGGGATCAAGTCAATCTGATGACTGATCTTCCTCATTGGTGGTAAACCCTCAGGTACATTATCAGAAACAATATCCTGAAACTCATTCAATAACCCAGAAACTTCTACTGGAACCTTCTCACTACCCTCCTTATCCATTTTAGGAATCAATGCATAACACACACGCTCATGTTTTATGCCTTCTAAAAATTTCCTTCCATCGACATAACAAATTCTAGCACTACTGCATACCTTTTCTTCGGCCTTCTTCAGGGGTTTCAACTTATGGCGGACTCCACCCTTCATCAGGGAATAAGTGTTTGCATGGCCATCATGTACAGCTCGCCTGTCAAACTGCCACGGCCTCCCCAACAACATGTGACATGCATCCATGGGGATGACATCACAGAGTACCTCATCACGATAGCTTCCGATCTTGAACTTCACCAAGCACTGCTCATTGACTAGAACTTTGTGGTCTTTCTGCAACCAAGCAATCCGATATGGATGTGGATGCCTTTCCCTCTTCAGCTTGAACTTTGTAACCATTTCTTCTGACACTAGATTATCAGTGCTCCCACCATCAATAATGACATCACAACATTTGTCTTCACACTTGCACCTTGTGAGAAACAAATTCTTCCTCTGTTCTGGCTCCTTCTCTTCAGTCACCAAGGCTCTTCTAACCACTAGGGCTTCTCCCCTTTCAGCATCATCTGAATGCTCAGATTGAGCCTCCTCATCTACATGCGCAACTCTTGCACGACCTTCTGGCCTTTTGTCTGTCCTTCCTTGGTATTGTGGACATTCATAGGCTCGATGCCCTTCTTCACCACATCGGAAACAAGTTCCTCTGAAACCACCTCTTCCAGGTCCTTGCCCAAATCTTCCTCGTCCTCTACCTCTTTGATCACCACCATTCTGATCACGTGGGCGGTAGAAGTTATCATTCCTCTGGCTTCGACTGGTACCCACATCTTCATTTTTCTTCTCATCCTCATTTCGGCTTCCAAAAGATCTTCCGCTACCCCTTCCGCTTTGACCTCCTCGTCCTTTTTGCTTGCTATCAAATCTCTTGTTCAGCTTCTCTTCAACTCTCAGTGAAAATTGGTAAGCATCCTCAATGGTGGCCATTTTGACCAGGCTTAACTCCTCTTGAATGCTCGGCCGTAACCCATTAAGATAACGGGCTACCTTCTCCTTGTTGGCCTCTGCATGTCCCGTTCTGATGATCATCTTGTGAAAATCTTCTGTGTATTCTTTCACAGATCTACTTCCTTGCTTCAACCCTTGCAATTTCTTCAATAGATCTAACTCATAGTCTATTGGCATGAACTGCTTCTTCAGTTTCTCCACCATGCAATCCCATCTGGTGATCTTTCCCTTTTCTCTCTTATTTCTTTCTAGTTGGACCTCTTTCCACCAGATACTGGTGTGGCCCTTTAGCTTCGTTTTTGCAAACTTAACCCGATCTGGGTCCTCTACTTCTTCATACTCGAAATACTCTTCCAACTCATTGATCCAATCAATCAACTCTTCTGGGTCTAGACTTCCGGAAAAACTGGGAACTTCTACTCTAGGTCTTTTTCCGATCTTCGAAATGGCCCTTATCAGCCGCATTTGATCTTGATCAATAGCTTCTTCTTCCTCTTCTACATCTGAATCTTCCACCTCTTCTTCATCCTCACTTTCTTCTCCCCTTCTCGGGTTTACCCCTCTTCTTAACTCTCTTTGTAATGCATTTATTTGTCTCTGGAGGGCTCTGAAACCCTCAGCCGCTAATGGATCTCTTCCACCAGCATTTCTGGCACCACCTCGCCTACCACGTGCCACTCTTGGAGGCATCTTGAATATCTTGAACCCACAACCACAGTCCTGGTGCGAACTGCCTCACGATCGGCGATCTGTCCACACGCTCAAGAAAACCCGCTCTGATACCACTTGATGAGGGTGCAACCCGAGACACAGAAAATCACACAGAAAAACTAACAAATCTTATTATTTTCAAAGTATGAAATTCCTACATGCAGAGGATCTCAAATCCTCGAGTTTTGCAATACATGCAAATTATAGAAAGAAACTACAGAAATTCCCCTATTCGCAGCATGCGATCTTCTTTCCCCAAAAACTACCTAAAAGAAACAGTAACTCGCCCATAAATAGCCCGTTTCTTTGTTTGGAGCCAAAAACGGGATTCAAATTATGCACCAACTTTCGGAAGCCCTAACTCAAGATCTAACCGTCAGATCTTCAATGATAATACCTTTTCGGAAAGCTCTCGCGAAGATCTCTTGCCGGAAAGTGGGGCCTAAAGGCTAACCACTTTCGTATTCCGCCAATTTTTCAGGCCCATCCGGAGCCTCTAAGTACCTCAAAATTAGCTCCGAAGATTTCATAAGGCAAAAAGCAGAAATTGAAACTTGAATAACTTTTGAACCGGAAATGCTCTTGATCTGATTCTTCCACCAAAGTGTTTATTATTATGTCCTGAAGCTTCCCTTAAATTTTTGTCTCCTCACGCCTTCAAATTCATACCTGCTAAAAATAGCATTTGAGCAGAAAAAGCAGAAAAGCAGTTCTGAAAGTTGGGAATTCTTCTTCAACGAAAAGAGTATCCAAAAATGTAAAAACATCTACAAAAAAAATCTAAATGAAAGTAAATATATTTTTGGGTGATGTAGGATTGCCCTTACACCACTGGATGCTCCTGCATCAGGACCCTGACCTACTCAATGTCTCATTCCCTAAGGGTGAGTCGTCTGTGCTAAATGATGCCCATGGGTTCCAAAGCCAGCTACCCATCCTCTACCTATAAGGCATTCCAATCAAGAAGAATGTGAGATATATTTGAATATTAAGGTCTAAGCACAAAAACATGAAACACATCATGAATGCGTGAGAGACTGGGTGGCAAAGCAAGACAGTAAGATACTAGACCAATCCTCTCCAACATCTCAAAAGGCCCAACGAAGTGTAGTGTGAGCTTAGAGCCTTTTCTATAACAGATCAGACTCTTTCGTGGATGCACCTGTAGGATCACCCAGTCTCCAATTGAGAACTAACGGTCCAAGCTATGAGAATCTGCATATTTCTTTTGTCTATCCTGGGCTGCCACCAGATGCTCCCTAATGTGAATCACCTGTTACTCCATCTCATGAAGCATCTCTAGACCAAGAAAAACTCTATCTTCCAAATGATCCCAACTCAATGGAGTCTAACAAGGATGACCATACAACGCTTAGAAAGTGGGAATTACTATAGAGCTATGACAACTATTATTGTATGAAAATTCCACCAGATATAGGTAATCATCCTAATGTGACTGCTAATCCATAATGTACATACAAAGCATATCCTCAAGGATCTAATTGACCCTCTCAGTCTGCCCATCAGTCTTTGGATGATAAGTTGAATTGAAGTTCAACTGAGTCCCCAATGCATGTTGCAGGGATGTCCAAAGAACTGAAGTGAACACTGGATCTTTATCTGAGATTATCCTATGAGGAATACCGTGCAACCTGACAATGTCCTCCATGAAAATGTTGGCCACTGATGAATCATTGTATGAGGATCTTACATGAGAGAAGTGTGCCACCTTTTTCAACCTGTCCATAGTGACTATAATGGCATCATACTCATGGGAAGAAATAAGAAAATCAACGATAAAATGTAATGATATAATGTCCCATTTCCACTCGAGAACCAAATGGGGTTGTAAAAGACCTATAGGATGCTGATGTTCTGCCTTTACTCTTTGACACTCCAAAAATCTAGATACAAAATCAACTATATCCCTCTTCATTTCAGTCCAAAAGTATAATTTTCGAAGGTCAGCATATATCTTTTTGACACCCAAATGAGTTGAATAGGGTGCCCAATGTGCCTCTGACATGATCAAATTATGTAGATCTCCTAAGGAAGGAACATAAATACAACCCAAATTCCTCAAAAGGCCATCTTACTCAAGAGAATATCCTACAAATCTTCCCTCTAAAACTCTGCCTGACTCCACCTTAGTCCTCACCTCCTGATACCAACTATCTGAAGGAAGTGTAGTGAGGATCTAATTCCTCAAGTCCACTCCAAGAACCACTACCGAAATCTCATGTCTTTGTTGAATAAGAGCATCCACCACCCCATTTTCCTTTCCTTGAATATACTGCACCTCAAACTAATACTCACATAGGAACTCCATCCACTATCTCTACCTTGCATTCAAATTAGGCTACGCGCAGATATACTACAAGCTATGGTGATCACTATGCAACTCAAACTGATGCCCCAAAAGAAACTACCTCCGTCTTGTCAAAGCATGAAACATAAAGTCTAATTCTAGATCATGTGTAGGATAATTCAACTCATGATCCTTGATTTTGTGAGACTCATAGGAAATCACATAGCCTTCCTACATCAACACTACTCCTAAACCCTCCAAGGATGCATCTGTACAAACTAAAAAATCCCTAGTAGGATCAAGAAATACCAAGATAAGTGCACTGGTCAATCTCTCCTTAAGAGTCTGAAAATATATATCTCCCTGCTCTGACCAAACAAACTTCTTTCGTTTCCTATGAAGAGAAGTGATGGGGTGGGCTATCCTTGAAAAACACTATACAAATCGTTGGTAATAGCATGCCAAACCCATGAAACTGTGAACCTCTACAACATTAGTGGGTGCAGGCCAATCAATAATAGCTTGGATCTTTGAAGGATCCATAGAAATGCCCTCACTAGAGATAACATGACCCAAATACTTCACGTTTTTTGGAAGAACTCACATTTCTCCACATTTGCATACAATTGGTTCTCCCTCAGACACTGTAGCACCTAATGCAAATGCTCCTCATGCTCCTCTATAGTCCTCGAACAGATCAAAATATCATCCAGAAATACTAGAACAAACCTATCAAGGTAAGTACGAAATACACTGTTCATCAAACTCATGAATACGAATGACACATTCATCAACCTCAATGACATAACAATGAACTCGTAATGTCCATTATGAGTATGAAATGTGGTCTTATGGATTTCCACCTTGAAGATGCACAATTGATAATATCTTGAATTAAGATCAATCTTTGAGAATACCCTAGCACCCATGATCTGATCAAAGAGATCATCGATCCTTAGCAATGGATACCTGTTCCTCAGCATCACCTTATTCAACTGTTGGTAATCAATGCAAAATCAAAGGGATTTGTCCTTATTCTTCACAAAAATCACTGGTTCTCCCAAAGGAGAGATACTAGGAAGAATAAACCCCTTCACCAACAACTCCTCAAGCTGCAACTGGAGCTCCTTAATCTCCTGAGTGGTCATCTGGTATGGGGCTTGTGAGATAGGCTCAGCTCTAGGTACAAGATCTATCTTAAAATCAATGTCACACTTAGGTGGAATCCCTTGAATCTCACTAGGATAGACATCAACATACTACCGAAGGATAGGATGAATATCACGAGATACCTCTCAGCTCTCCCCTAACTCCAGATCATTAACTAACACTGCAAACAATTGATATGCCTGACACAAACACCTCCTCAACTACATAGCAGAGATCATGCACAAGGAAATAGGCATGTGAACACTAACCACCTCAACCTCACTACCAACATCATCTACACACTACACTAACTAATGACGAAAATCAATGACTTCTCTATGAGCCTCTAACCAATCTGTGCCCAATGAAACATCATAAGACTGAAGAGGAATAATATGAAGGTCTATTGTGCTATAAAGAGAACCAATTCTCAAACCACAACCATGAACAAGAGACTTAGCTGTGAACTTAGCACCTGAAGAAAATTGGACCTACCACCTATCATCTTGCTTCACTACCACCAGTCTACATAACACCACTACAGAAGGAGAAATAAAGGAATCTGAAGCACTTGAATCAAAGAGAATAGAGACTCTACTACCCTGTAACACACTTGAAGTCACAACCACTATACCCCTGGTGCTTGGCCTAGTGGTTATCAACTGCCAAAAAAACTCTATGTATTCTGCCTACATCTCCTACTATTGGCTCTGAAGCTGCTGGTCTCTGACTAAATCTAGATGTGCCCTTCTAAGGACACTTTCTAGAAATGTGGCCCTGTTGACCACAAGAGAAGAACCATGTACCTCTGTCAAAACCTCTACCACCAAGAGGTGCATTAGACTACTATAAACTACCTCTTCCACTCGTAGAGTGTGAAATCTGAGCCAACTAATCAAGATGGTAATGTTGAGCTCTTTGCCAACTCCATTTTTTCCTAGACTGAAATATATCACCCCTCCAAGATTGAGAGTTCTCATGTTTTGATTGTGAGTGCTATTGGTGTAGCTGACCACCCTTAGTGGGTACATGGTGACTCCTAGAAGGACCTACTGACTGAGTCTGGCCACCTCGAGAACTGAACCTTGCTAGAGGTGTAGTACCAATCTACACACTTGTATGACCACCTAGATCGATCACCAAATTATCCTCTACTATTTGAGCCTTCTCTACAACTACCTCCATGGTTTTCAGCTCAAACACTCGAACACCCCCACTGATTCAAGAATTCAATCCCCTGATAAAATTTTGTACTAACATACCCTCATCATCACCTATGCTAGCATATTGATTAAGCTCATAAAATATTTGGTCATACTACTCAATTGACATCACCATCTACCGCAACTCATGGAATTGATTTGCACGATGCTATCACCAATGATCACACAAGAACCAAGATCTGAATCTCTCTAAGAACATCTCCCATGAGACTAAATATATATCCAAATGGAGCTTCTCCTCCTCTAAACGCCACCACATAGAATTAAAACCTCAAAGATGTATGATAGAACACCTAGCCTTTGTGTTTCTACCATATGGATGCATAGTGAAACACCTGTTTAGATCAATTAACCATGTCTCAGCCTCCAAACCACTACCAACTATGTCTAGATAAAATTGTTTCCTGCTCTATAGCGACCTCCTTTCTCTTGGGAGACCTCTTCCTCTCTCTAAATACCAACTGTTCACCCTCCTATCTCGGACCAATACGGGCAAGAAACTTCTCAAGTAAGTGACACAACTATGTGCCCTCCAATCACAGCTGACTGATATTCTGATCTCCACCTCCCTGATTGTTCTGAGAACTCTGTTGTTCCTCATGATCAAACTTGTGGGAACTCTGAGGAGGAGAATCCTAGTGATTAGCCCCATGGCCACCACCATGACCTCTATCACATCCCTGACCTAGACCCCGACCTCTAGGCATGATCCTATAAAAACAACACCATGGAAAAGTTCAGGGTGTTAGATGAAGTCAACAAGCGAAAAACATAAACTTCAAAATTATATACTACTAGGACAACCTAATGGGCTCTTGTATATACCCAGAGTACCCAATGTTAGAACTTGGGCTTTGATACCATGTGTAACGCCTTGCCATAGGACCCTAGAGGACAACACACTAACAAAACATAAAAGCAGTACAATTTTTTTAAAGTGTAAACGTATTAAAGATTACAAATGAAAAATTAATTATGTTATAATCTAAGTCTTCTAAGGTCCATGACTATGCTACTAGAATCCATAAACCAAACTGACAAGAATTATAATTCATTACATTACCATTCCAACTAACAATATGAGTTCTCCATATCATGTCAGTTATAAAGCATTGTAAAATTTATCTAGTTAACTAACCTATGCAATAATCGTCATCATATTATCCATTGCAAAGAAGAATCTAACATTGAATTGCAAGAGAATATAACAAGAATGGTAAACATATCTAAATTTACATAAAGTTAAATCATGCCATCTCGACCTGCATCTAGGTATTATGAAACACTCAAAATTTCCTCAAGATAAGATATCCTTAGAAGTGACTTCTCAAGGTACCTAAACCCTAAGAAGTGACTCCTCAAGATATCAAATCTTGAGTACTTCTC
Organism: Sequoiadendron giganteum; assembly: GCA_007115665.2. Classification (NCBI taxonomy): domain Eukaryota; kingdom Viridiplantae; phylum Streptophyta; class Pinopsida; order Cupressales; family Cupressaceae; genus Sequoiadendron; species Sequoiadendron giganteum. The sequence continues at coordinate 378,331,178 of CM021110.1, forward strand.
AATTCAAACAATACCCTCAAGGTTCACTAGCTACATTACTCATCAGAATAAAAACATATATCTCTAAAACATAATGTCAGAAGTAACAACATTAACTATAACATGCAATCCATAGATACCATTCAAACCAATCCCATTAACTTTATTAATTACAAGAGATATTTCCACAATAAGTTACAATGTGACATCATTACATCGTGAATAATGATATCTCCTTGAACTCATGTGAGGAGAGTACATGAAAAGTATAATACATGATATTAATTATACAATACTAATTCATGAAATGTAATCCACAAGAACTAGGACAAGTGCACTAGTCTTCAAATCTAGGAGTAGTCACCATGAGTATGAAAAAAAGAGGGAATCCAATGAAGTACAATGCACATTCCGCCCAACCATGTGGAACCCTGAGGTCCACCCCCCATGCTAGGATATAGAAAAGGATCCCACCATAACAATGGAAATAAGGTTGCAATCAACTGACACAAGAAGACAAAAAGGGATTCCAACCTGTAAGAACAACATAACACAACACAGTAGTAACACTTCTTTCAAGGGTACTCACAAACATAAAATGGAAATACAAGCCAAGGGGACGCAAGGGTGTAGTAGGGCAGAGTGTCATCACATGGTCCTAGCATGGGTTGTCCTGACAGTCTTTCTCTAGATGCCAGTCCCCATCTATGGTTGTCTTGAAAATATCACATTCAATGTTGGCCCCATAGGGTGACACATGTGGGACCAATTATCCTTTCGTGGGGACAAGGAAATTGGTCTTTCCAACCAGGCCTTCTCCACCCATCCTTAGCCTGAACGAGTGCTACAATCATGGGTGAGGCATCCAATTATCTTAGTTAAAGTGAAATTCTAACCAACCCCCTAGTTAATAAATTATGTTATCACTTGATTAGAAAACGCCCACATGGGTTGTCTTAGACACCACTTTGTGTGTCAGCCCCCATCTAGAGCCACTCCCCCTTCTACAACTAGGAACTCAATAACATCAAGGGAAAGGAAAACTTACACGATCACAAAAGCCTCACTAACATAACAAGGTGAGGCACAACCCATCTCGCATACAAGTTCCTACCATAGTGGAGAGTATATTGTGCAAGGCCAATGAACCTCGAACACTCAATCAATACAAAAAAACCATCCTAAAGGTTTATCACATATTCCATTAAGAGAGAATTTTCCCTAGCCTCTGGAAGACTCCTAGTGTTCACCCCATAAGATGACTTAACATTTGAAAAAAACCCATGATCCATTCCCAAAAGCATAATCATTCACTTGTTTCTCGGAAAAAATTCAAAATATAATAGAATTATAGAATCTTAAGGTGTATACAAAGTATCCATATCATGGTACAAAATATTCATCTTAATCAAATTAATAATCTTTTTACTTCAAATAAACTAATCTTTCACTTACTTTATATACAATTACACCCATTCATCTATACTTAATATTTTCCTTATTTCATTTATCTACCTAGGAATACATAGAGACAACAATGTTCATTTGTACAAGAACGCAATGCACCCATATACATGCATATATAGATATATACATACATATATCAATTAAATAGAGTACAATTACCCCAAATAGTCGATTAAAATACAGTAATGTATAAATAAACATTGAAACATTTGTATCTGTATTCTTTAACTCAGTATATAGATATATACCTATCTCATATATATATATAATTCAAACAAAAAATTTCTGTCAAGAAATAACTAAAATATCACAATGTATTCATGAACATTTACATATGTATGCTTGTATATATATATATATATCAACATACAATACCAATACAAGAATACACACATCTATATATTTATAAGTCGGTGCAGTAATACATGTGAATCAAAAGCCAATGTGGTTTGAAGGCCACATGGAAAAAAGTGAGATATGTAAATCGAAGGCCACAGTAAATTGAAATACATATGAATTTTAAGCGATGGAAGGCCATAGTGTTTTCTAACATCACTAATTTCTCAAATGAATGCATTCGATATGAATCAAAGATTAAATATACCCGATAACTGAAGGTTAACGGTAACAAGCTTGACTCAACAAGAAGAGAGTGGCGACAACCAAAACAAGAGGAGATTGTGAATTAATTCAAATCGCATGGCGCCATTTGGGGAAAAATAATTATTAAAAGAACACAGTCTAGTTAGATACTAAAGAAGAGTAAGATGCCCCATACAGGTCGTGACTCAGTAGAATGATAAACAAACTGAATAGAATCAGATATCTATCCTCTATGCAGTAAGGGTTTATCAATCGAAGCTCAATGATATCATTTATCCATTACCTTTAATTGAACTTGAAGCATTCAATTTGATGCATATCAATGACAGTTAGACGCTTAATAGACAAAACCTGACTTAACAAGAAGTTCTCAATAGAGATGGCGGTGAAGTCATGAAGAACAACCAGTACTAAACAAAATCCACAAGCGCTAATGGTGGATTGAAGAACCGTGATAAGAATTAAGTCCAACCCCACTAATTTTTTGAGGGATACAAATATGAATCATGCAATCTTTAGAAAGGCCTGTGGCTAAGTGATAAGGTGCATCTAAGTGAAGTAATAATATGGATTCAATAGGGTATGCACCCATTGAAAGAGAAGAAAGTCTTAAAAGTTTTCAACAAGACATAAGGTAAATGGGTAAGATAAAGAATAAGAATCATTCAACTGTGGCATGGTATGCCAAATAAAGAAGGGAGAATTAATCTATTATATAAAATTAAATGTTTTGTTCATTTACAAATGAATCGAGGAGAATGTTATAAAGAAAAAAAAATTAACAAAGATTCCCAAACGATTAAGCACATTGAAAAATTAACTAGAATAGTTTTGTTTCTAGCCAACAATTATTTCATTTCTTTTGTTGTAAGATTAAAACTAAGTTTAGCAAGAACCTGGTTTCCTCTTGTTGTCAAAGTGAATATTTGATGCAAAGCTCAATCCCACCCTACTATTGCAACCCAAATTCTACACCTTCTGACTTCCACCACTACAAAAATCCCCTTATTCCAAAGCATCCAACAAAAAACACCCCAAAAAAATATTAAAAAAATGTTCATGACAAAAAAACCAAAATTAGTTTCTCCAAAAATAACAAAAAATCCCCTCTCAGTTAACTCTAATTAATTTATTTATTACCTTTTCCCATCTATAACAACATCCACTCTCATAATTTAATTTGTTTTCCACTATTCACAATTGCCCCCAAATATCTTTATCTTTTATAATTTTAATCATATCTTATGATTTACACACAATAATCAAACAATTAAAATATTAATTTTATTAATTTAATCTTTCCTATAGTTTTTTTGCACAATCACATCAATATAATATATTTATTTAAACATTTCATTTTAAACTATAAATTTCAATTTATTAAAAATAAATAAATACTTTATTAATATTTTATTTAATTGATACTTAAATTATATATACATATAAACTTTTATTTAATTATTCCAAATCCTTTTAAATTCGATGATCTCTATTGAATGAAATAATCAAACAAAGGCACAATCACGTGCATTACTCAAATGAACATAATATTACACAATACCTGATCGTAAAGCGAAACAAAAAGTAGAACAACAACAACATCGACAAGATGACTCGAACTGACCACACAATAGGGAACAGTCAACAGACACTCATCCTCATCAAGGATGATGGCTCAACATGGGGAACCTAATGCTATCTCCAAATCAACAAACTCCATTGGGATTAAGGAATGCTCAAACCTAGAAATTCAAGTTGAGTCGATGTCTGGTACCTACAACCTACAACAAACCACACAGTTGAACGTGTATATAGACAAACAAGCAAACACACCATGAAGGTAAAATTGCATCGTCATAGGGCACTCGCAAGCGAGTGATGCGACCCAATTCCCCTTCGCTAATACATCAGCACACAATAAAAAACTATCAAATCATGATGAAAACATACATCTAACAGTCACATAATATTCATATCATTGATAACTCACATAAACAATTAAACTAATCCACTAAGCATGGTATCAGCGTAAACATCAAATCTAAATGTGTCATCATAATTGTGCATCAAAGTGTCAGAGTATCTAAGTATCAACAAACAAGTATCATAATATCCTCATACTATCCAAGTAACTGCCATAAGTTGTAAGTAAACTGAGGGGCACTACAAAATGCATTGCTTGAAATTTAACCTAAAAAACACATCAACATGGTCTATAAAATTTCAAACCCTTTGAATATAATGGAGTACACTTGAAGAACACTTTAATATTGCATGTCCCTAGAAGCATTCATTTTTTTATTAAAAAAATATCTTAGTGGCTTCCTAGTATTAGGGTTCATATCTCTACTCATTATTTCAAAGTCAACCTAGGGGACTATGATTTTAGCATCTTGATTTTCACCAATTTCAAGCTTTGTGGAAAGAAATTTTCTTAATTTTAGACATCTTAGATTCAAAAATAATCAAGGCCTTCATGTGGTAAAAAAATATTCACATTAATAAAATTCTTAGAATTGAATCACAAAGTAGGTATACCTTAGTCCTATTTTTTTAAAAAATGGTTTACAACAACAAAGGAAAGCAAAAAAATGCAAGCTTAAAGTTGTTTGATTAAAAAAAATTGAGTGTATCACACATTGAAACATTACACCAAAGAGCTTTCATCAAAAAATCATTGAGCCTTTTAGGTTTAAATACTCAAAGGAAAATGTATATCTCTCAAAACCTTGATCTTGTCACAAGTTCCTATTAGGTCTAAAACATTAGGATCAAACCTCAACCTACACATTTACATCCAACATCAAAACATAAAACATCTTATCTCACCAACAACTTTAAATTTTCAACAAACAAATCTCCTAGACCAATTTTTTCATTAAAAAGTCATCTAGTTTAGCTACATGTCTGGAAACACATCCTTGTCATACATCTAGTTATATTAGCACACATCCTTTTGAAAAAAGTTATCCCAAAGTCACAAGTTTTCTTCTAGGATTTACAAGTTCATTAGAATCCTAATCACACAAATATCAAAACTTAAGTCTATTTGTCCAAAATTGAGATTTCCTTATCATTCATATCACTCATTCCTTCATCATTCATAACATAATTTCTCCTAAATCCCTTAGAGGTTCACTTTTAGAAAAAATTTGAATAAACCCAAGAGTTTCAACAATATAGATCACATCATACTAATCCAAATGTTGATACAAGTTTTATAGTAACAACAAGATCAAAACACAAGAGAGACATGAAGAGAAACCAAAATTTATCTACCATGAGTTGTACAAACCAAAAAATGTTGCAATGCAAGAATTCGATGCTAGAGGTTTCACAACTCCATCACAAAATCTGCCACAATCATCTCAAACTTCCCAAGAGATGGGGTATCAAGTAGAGGATGTTACCAATAATCCCAATTAACTTACTATAGATGAGCTACTTGATATGAAACAAGATCCTAAGGTTCATCATCTTATCAACATCATGATGAAATTGAATCCAACCCAATATATGTTAGCATTGGTAAAAGAAGGAGCTAAACTACCTTTCATATTTGATTTAAACACACTTAGGGAACAACCTTCAGTGAATGTTGCATCCATCCCTCAAACATCTAGCACACAACCCTTGGTCTAACATGTTATTCAATCCGTCAACCAACCATCATCATCACACACACCAATCCAATCTACAACTTCTATGATGGATTCATCTAGCCTTGCAACTCAAAAAGGAACTCAACATGGTCCTACTCAAAGTATAGGGAACAACACAAATTTGGGTACAAAAAACACAATCATCCCCAAAAACACCCCATCCCTCAACAACCTCAACATCCAAACATGCCACTTACATCACATCCCCATAACAAAAACATTACACCTATTGGAAACAAGCTACATTGAGAGGGGAGGGTGAATCAGTGTTGTGCAAAAATGAACATTATTAAAATTTATCTTCAAAGCACTTGTAACATTTAACCAAAATGCATGAACAAGAAGAAAACAATCACAACACCATAACACAAGAATTTTTATGTGGAAACCTTGTTATGGGAAAATCATGGTGGATGGCCAATCCACAATATGATCTAAGTATACTCAAATAAAGTTTATAATATGGGGAATGCACTTGCATTCAGGTGCACTTCCTAGAGCTCACTGCTCAAGGGAAGGCTCACTACCTTACAAATAAAATCAAATTAAAACCATCTGAAAGTTTGAACTGAGAAAAATAGCATCTACATATGCTTGATTACAGTTTTGGTTAGGCACAATATTCAATCTTCTGTCCTACAAACTGATTTTGCACTTGTTCTCTATTATGCTCAGACTCGCAACACAGATCCTTCATGCATAAGTGAAACTATGCATTATCGCTCTTCTTCTCTGCTCTTATTTGTAATTCACATCAACATACTTCATACATACTTCAAAATGATATGAATGATCTCTCATATATATCCATAACTTAGAATTCAATTACAATATGTTGGCTTCAATAGAACAAAAGAATATTTACATCTATCAACTCAAATAATGTGTAAACCTTGATGCCAATCCACAACGGTTGGCTAAAACATAGCTAGGACACAAACAAAGATGCACAAACACAAAAAAAAATCTTAACTAATTACTTCCCATACATCTACGATGTGATGTACTCATGAAGTCAACTCCAATACTAATAAAACTGAGAACTAGCTAACCAGATCTTCTATCTCGCAAATGGATCAATAGGAGGCACTAATATTTATAGACAGCACTAAGAATACATCGATCAACCTTCACTGAGATACACAACACAAAATATTAACTAAAAATCTCTATGTGAATTGATGAACCCAAAACTACTAGATGCTTTGTTCTTCCTTAACTGTTTGCAATATGACTACCGGTAGGATAAATTTATGATGTACAAATATATACACAGACTTGAGTCTCCATCAATGACAATAAAAAATGATATTCACAATGTCTCTTGCCAACAATCTCTTCCTTTGGCATTGATGGCAACACTTAGTGAAAAATGACTAAGTGTCGGATCTATATTAACTACACTACCAAAATTTCAAAAACCGAACTCTTCTCCAAAACATAAATCTCCCCTTGAGTTGATTATGCATTTTTCACTCTTCTCTCTCCCCCTTTGACATAAATGGAAAAGGAAGGAATCCACATGCCAAAAATCTAACAAAATTGTTATGAACAAGTATATACAAACAAACTTACAAAAACTTACAAAAACTTGAAAATGTCTGAAAATATTTCTTCAGCAAAGCCATATTTGTGTCCCAAACTACCTTGAGAATCTCTAGGATTTTTATATGTCCACAAAAAAAATAGGATTGTGTCTCTGCAGATTTTAGGTTTGCTGGATTACCCACTACTTTAGCATCTTCTTCTTCTTTCAATGCACTTGACATAATTTCTAACTTTGGGCCAATTAGACCTCTCAGTTCACATGCTCTTGCAATAATGTTCTCATTTTCATGGTTTAGGCTCTTTATTCTATCAAACATAGCTAACACTTATCCTTCTAACTTTCCAATACTATTAGTTAACGGATCAAAAGCCTCAAAAATAGTGGCTAATTGTTTTTCCAAATCCTTAACCTTCTTGTCATTGTCATCAGTGTATTTTGATATAGACAAACATGATTTTAAAATCTTCACACCTTCTAATAAAGAATTATGGATATTTTCTACAGAGGTGGCTAGCAAAGTTTTATCCTTAGCAATCATTTCCTTCTTCCCATTTAATATTTTAGCATCAAATTCCTTTTGAACTTTAATCAAAGAATATTTCTCAAGTGACTCAAAGTGAGTACTTAATAAGTTGGTAAGCTTCTTTAATTCACCGGAGGAGGAACCGGTTGGATCTTTCACATAAGTGGGCATTATATTTTCCAAGACTCCAAATGCAAAATTTAGAAGTTCACTATCCTCAATGTGGGACTTACACATATGATCTACCACAAAAAAATCCTCAAGATGACCTTTTTTCACAAATCAAAACACTTACACAACAAATTCAAGATATCCAAGTTGGGAAAATAAATAAATTGTATGCCACAAAAGACTTATGTCCAAATCCTTTTTATTGTAACATTGCAATGATACCATTCCCTCCAGGATTTGAAATCCCCAAATTTGATAAATACAAAGGGCATGGATATCTAAAAGATCACATTAAGGAATTGTGTTTGGAATGTATGGAAGTAGCATGCAATGACTCTTATTTGATATGTCTTTTCCCACATAGTTTGGGAGGCCAAACCATTGAGTGGTTCTCACACCTACCTCCTAGAATCCAATATTTTTGAGAAATAATAGATCAATTTTGAGAAAACTTTCCCTACAATCATGATATGGGCATAAGTTTGGAAGAACTTTATACCCTTAAACAAAAAAAGGGTGAATCATTAAAAAAAAATTGCAATGATGGAGGCATAGAGCTCGTGAATGCAAATGGCCAATTCTCGAGAAGCAACGAATAGAGATAATTATTGCAAATATGAAAACAAACTTATCCTTCAAACTAATAATTCAATGTGTCTCATCATACAAATAACTCATCCCTAAGTTTTTTAACATTGAAAGAACCCTCATCGCACATCGAGCAACACAAGCCTCAAAAGACAATCATTCATCATCTAGTTCCAATGACAAACCTCGTATATGGTCCAAAAATAAGAACATTATTAATCATGGAATATTTGATGCAGACGTGGTGTTGAATGATCCAAAACAAACAAATCCGCAACAAAACACACAACCATAAAATATCCAAAAAATGATCAACAATGCCAACCCTCAAAGAGGACCACCACCTTGAAACAATTACCCTCAATGACACAAGTGATCAACTTTAGGGGAACCTATTGAAGTGGTAATGTGAAAAAATTGGTGTAATATAATCTCATCACACTTACTGGTTACAAAAAATACCAAGAGCCTCAAGTCAAACCTCCATGGTATAGAGAGGAGGATCTCTGTGAGTTTCAAAAAATCAAGGGACATAAAACATAAAGTTGAATGAAATTTAAAAATATTATTCAAGACTTTATTCATAAGAGAGATGTAACTATGGATCAACAATCTAGGAATCAAGACCTTAAGATATACAAGAACCCAATGTCTAACCATAGCAAGGGAAATGATAATGGAAAAGGGAAATATTATCACAACATAGGTCATGTTTACAACAATGTGGTAGCATCTTGTGATCATTTTATATTATTCATCACCATCAAAGGACCTAGCCAAGAGTGTGGAGTCACCACACATAGAGGAAAAGTCACCATCCAAGAAGCACCATTACAACCTAGGGAACCACCCTTGAAGTAAAATCCAAATGATTATAGCCTCTTGGACCAATTCAAGAAGACTATTGGAACACAACAATATAATAAGAGGGGTGTGAATCGGTAGATACTAAAATTTTAACCTTTTAACCTCTAGAGTAGACTTAACACTTTAAACACTTATTGTGTAGTTGAAAAAAGAAATATATAAATTTAAACAAGCACAAAAACTAACAACCCATAACACACAATGTACATGGAAAACCCAAGATGGGAAAAACCATGGTGAGAAAATTTTGCTAGGAGCTATTGTCCTAATCCAACCTCACAAGGAAACATTTTGTTACAAATTTTATGGGCACAAACCGTAAGGAGACTCCAATCCCCTAATCGGAGCAAAAACTCAGTTATTCGATGGTACCAACTAATAAAATCTACAACATAAATGATTATTATAATTTGTTCATTAAGAACACATTTCAATGTTACAACTTACTCTACAACTATCCAGTTTCTATTGCTTTCTCAGCAACTCTCTCCTCTACTTTTCACCCCACTGGTTCAACTCTATTCTTCTCTCCCTCTTTAGTGCATTCTCGGTTTGCCTCAATGCACCACATTAATCCTTTTGTATCTCTCTTCTTTCCTTTCAGTGCATTCTTTGCCCATCTATAGAGCTCAGAATCACTTCTTCTCTATATACACCTCTTCTCCTTTTCTCAGTTACACCCCTTAGATGATATTCTCATGTCTTTTGTGTAGGGATAACTAATAATGATTGCCTCAAGATTCTCCATGCCTCTAGATCTTCTATTAGGGTTTAAGATATCTTCTCCACTATCATGTAGTTGTATTGAGCTACACAACATTAAATTCTGATGTAGAGAAATTTTCTTCATTCTCTCTTTGTCAAACCCAAGAATCAGATATGTATTTAATGTATCAATTTGATTATTTAATCTATTCTTGATTATTATTTGTAGCTATTTGTTCCATCGCTTTGTGCATCAAATCTCATTACATCTATCACTGATGTAGGTAGATCATTAAATTCTTACCTCCATGTCAGTTCACAATAAAAACCCTATTTACATAGTCTTAGCTATTTGTGAGGTTCATCTTTAAATATAAGTCATCGATCATCTCCCTTTGTGCCATGATCCTACGTCCTTCGTTTGCTGTCACATCTTTAAAATGTGACCATTTGATAGATGGTCTTTAAACCTTCTGCATTGATCTTGTCACCTTTGACACTACTTTCCTTGCATATCACTACTTTACTTATGACATTCACATCCATTTCCATGATATGATATTTTTCAATGATCACCATCCGATCACACACCTTTTAATATTGTATCGTAGATCTCTTTCCTTCAAGATCCAAAGCCATTGTGTATCACAGATTTAATGTGAGAATCAACATTCATTTCCACAATGTGAAGAGACACATCAATCACTGTCTGATCAAATTCCCTTCAATCTGCACCATCCCCCGCTATCCCATTAGCACTAACAACATGCCCATAAAATATCCATAGGTTGGGGGGCTAATGCTATGCGTTTACCTCTAACATCATTCTCCACTAATACTTAGCACTCATTGCTCATTGCTGAAAGCTCCATGTCTCAAGTATGTGTAAGCGTGTTGGACTAACACTCAACAATGCAATAACATTCAGACACCTGATCTTATTGATGTCACAATCCACTTTCATCACTCATCGATCAATTCATCCCAATGCTTCGCTTCACAACAACAATGTGAAGTGATCTAATGATATTATGCCACATGTTTGTTGGACCCACCATAGTTTTTTATCCTTCATTATACATTTTTTGATCAAAAATTTATTGATCTCCACCATTTCCCACTTCCCTATGAAGCCTAGCAGGGACCCACCAAAAGCATAATGGTTTAGCAGGCATCGTTCAGTTAACTCAATCATGGTCATTGATGGACCTCCATCGCACATCACTTATCTTCAAGAAGATATTGAAGAGATTTCCATGATGTATAGGACCATAGTGATATTCATTGTATCTTCTTATTTTGATCGCACATTGTTCGATCTTCACACTAACAACATCAACTAAATGACCAAGTAATGGGGCCGATCACCAAACAAACTAAAAGGCATAATTTTATGACTTAAGTGACCTAAAACCTTCAACAAGAATTCAATGATAGATTAGAAACCTTTTTAAGGAAGAATGACTACAACCTCCTAGGGTTTAAATTCAAAACCCTAATTCAAGTTGAAAGCATAAGGGAAAAAATTGTGAGCACAAACTTCAACCTCAGGACTTGTAACTTATATTTTTGCGATGCTCTTGAAAAACCCATGTCAAATCTGACCTTTGATTTCACTTCAAATGCTTGGAAGAATTTACAACACTACCATGAAAAATCTACATGAAAATAATGCAAAATTTTGAACAATATTTACAACAAATACTCCAACTTTTAGAACTAGATTATCAACATGGCATATCTCACTTAGACATTAATGACAATATTTTGACATCAATGTCAGGGTACTCTCCATATAGGATCAGTTCCATCTCATGTCTGATCCCCCTTTTGACATCAATGACAACAATATTCTAACAATCTTCCTCTTTTCCATTGATGGAAAAACTAAATTCTCATGCTAATTGACTGAATTGGTCTGATACCAATTGAAGTATGAAACACTAGATATCTGTACCAATTGGACTATCTAATAAATTCACTCACTTTGCTCCCCTTTTGTCACATTTATCCTAATTTTTATCATCTCTATAATGATCACCATGCTCCCCATTTCTATCTTGAGCTTTTGCAATATCTTTTATCTCCCTTTGACATCAATGGAAAAGGGAAAACTCCCCCTAACACTATACTCCCTCTTTGACAAGCAATTCAAAGAGAAAGTGGGAATATTTTAGTATGAAACCATCAATTCATTAGAAATTTCTAAAGCCATTGTTACCTGACTTAATCTATCCTTCCATTTCCAAGGATAAATGAAGTATAAATGAGGCTCCCCTTCGACTCATGCACTATCACTAGTGTCTAGTGATATTATGTGGGAGAAATTACTCCTAGCTTCTACCTCAGATTTTCAAATTGGTCTTGGGAAGAGGCTTGGTGAAAATTTCAGCTACCTATTCTTTGGTGAGAACATACTCCATGCTGACCTCCTTATATGCAACCTTCTCTCTTATGAAGTAATATTTAATAGATATGTGATTTTTTATAGAGTGCATCACTGGATTTTTTTAAATGTTGATGGCACTTGAATTGTCACAAAGAATTGAGATAGGTTCTTCATACTCTACCTTGATTTCCTTAAGTGTCTACTTCATCCATAGGAATTGAATACAACATGTTGCTGCAACATACTCTACTTGTAATGTGGATAGAGTGATTGATTGATGCTTCTTTCTCATCTAGGAAACTAACCTATTTCCCAAGAAGAATTTTCCACCACTGGAGCTTTTCCTATCATCTATACTTCCTACCCAATTAGCATCTGTATATGTTGTTAAATAAAAATCCTTGCCCTTGGGATACCATAGTCCATAGTCAACACTTCTTTTAATATGTTTGAAGATTCTCTTTACAATATTGACATGAAGCTCTCTTGGTGCATCCTAAAACCTTGCAACTAAGCATACTACTTGCATAATGTATGGTCTTGATGCATTTAAGTATAGCGAGCTTTCAATCATTGACCTATACATTGTATAATTTGCATCTGTTGATTCATCTAATTTACTCAAATTATAGCCAGTTATTATGGGAGTACTAACTAGTCTTCTATCTTCCATGCCAAACTTCTTGAGCATATCGTTAGCATACTTGGTTTGAGATATCAATATCCCCGTGTTAGTTTGTACAATTTGTAAACCAAGGAAAAAATGATAAATTCCCTAACATTGACATCTCAAATTCATCTTGCATGTTTGTAGCAAATATTTTACACATTTTATCATTTCTACCTCCAAAAATGATGTCATCTACATACACAACAACAATAATCATATGCTCGCCTTCTAATCTGAAAGACAAATTACTATCAGCGCATCCTTTCTTGAATCCTTGTTGTTGCAGATACTAGTCTAATCTAGAATACCACGCTCTAGGTGCTTGTTTTAAACCATATAATTCCTTCCTTAACAAACACACATAATCATCATCCTCTGACACCTGAAGAGCTTTTGGTTGTTCTATGTAGACTTATTCTTCTAGGTTTCCATTAAGGAATGCAGATTTAATGTCCATCTAATATACTTTAAATCCCTTATACACTGAAAATGAAAGAAACATTTTGATTGCTTCTAGTCTTGCTGCAGGTGCAAATGTATCTTCAAACTCAATACCTTCAACTTGTGCTTACCCCTTGGACACTAATCTTTCCTTATTTATTACTACAACTCCATCTTCATTTAGCTTGTTTCTAAATACCCATTTTGTGCCAATGACATTTTTGCTCAAGGGTGTAGGTACCAATTACCATGTGTTATTCTTCTCAATCTTATTTAACTCTTACTCCATGGTCTTTATCCAACTCTCATCATTGCTAGCTTCAAAAAATATTTTTGGCTCAATCTGTGATAGGAGGGAAAAATTTACTTGTTCATTACTCTTTCCAAGTTTTCTTCTAGTCAGAACTCCTCAATTTTTATCACCAATTATTTTCTCTCCTAGATGATTATTTTGCACATATTTTGTAGGTACACATTTATTCTCTAGTTCACATCCTTATTCCTCACTTTCTTCATTAACTTCTTCTCCATCTTTTGATTCAATCTAAAATTTGTTTTTTCTAGGCTTAACCTGATTTATATCCTCATCAACCTTGACATTGATGCTTTCCACCATCTTGTGTAGCCTCTTGTTGTAGCATTTATAGGCTTTTATTTGAGTGGAATATCCTAAAATTATTCCTTCATCACACGAATAAAAACTCCCCAAATTCTCATCTTCTCTTTTTATGTAGCATTTGCTACCAAATACTTTGAAATACTTGACAAATGTTGGTTTTCCATACCATAGTTCATATGGGGTCTTACCACTATTTGTGCTTAAAAGAGATCTATTCTAAATGTATACAAAATTTTCAAATACATCTTTCTAGAAAGTATCTGTCAACTTGGCCTCACTTAAAATTTATCTTGCCATGTCTTTAACTATTCTATTTCTTCTTTCTACAACTGCATTTTGTTGTGGATTTCTTGGTGCAAAATATTATCTTTTGATCGCATGGTCTTCACAATACCTACTAAATTCACATGATGTGAATTCTCCTCCATTGTCTGATCTTAGGCACTTGATACTCCTACAAGTTTCATTCTCAACAAGCTTCTTGAATATCTTAAAATTATCAAATAAATTATCCTTTTCCATTAGAAAGGTAACCCATTCCATTCTAGTGTAATCATCAATTAATAGCATGAAATACCTCTTGCCATACAGTCCTCTTGTCCTTGTGGGACCACACAAATTAGTATGAACAATTTTCAAGGGTTTTGTGATTGAATAATCCTTCGTTGGAAACTTCACCCTTGTTCTCTTTCCTTGTTGACATCCTTTGTAGGTAGTATTTATAGGGTTGGTTATTTTGGCAAGTTTCTTACTGACACTCTTGAGCTTATTTTGACTAGATTGTCAAAATTGACATGCCCCAATCTTCTATGCCACAACTAACTCTCATCTGCATGACTTATTAGAGAATTTTAGAATTTTAATTCACAAAGGTTGTATAGATTGCTATCAATCCTCACTCCTTGTGCAATTATCTTACCTTTCTTTCTATTTTTTCAGCCTTCAGAGTTAAATGTAACTTTGTAACCATTTCACATATATGGATAACACTTACAAGGTTATGTTTCAATCATTCAACATAAAGGACATCTTTTGTTTTTTTCATCCCATCTAGGCTCAAAATTATTTTACCATGAATTTTGACAGTGGTATTATCACCTACACTTACTAATCCTTCTTTACACTTTTTGAGTTGAATGAAATCCTTTATCTCCAATCATATACTTGGAGAAATCACTATCGATAACCCACACACTTTGTTTCTTTGCATGTAGTGTAGTTTGGGAAATCATAGATTGAGTACAACTCTACTCTTTTTCTTGCCAAACTTTCTTATGATTCTTTTCAATCTTCTCTCCCTATTCCTTACGAACCTTAGATTCCTTTTCAATTTTTGGGTTTGTCTTCTCCTTCTTCTTAGACTGAACATTTGGTCTTATGAACTTTATTCTATAGTTTCTAGCTATGTGACCAAAAATTTTGCACTTCTAACAAATTATATTTATAACAACTTGTTGTGCAGTTTTTGCACAATTGCCCCACTGAAAGTAGGGACCCTCTTTGCTTGGTCTTTTCGCTCTTTTCTATGGCCTTTCCTTTTTGACTTACCTTTGAAAATTATGATATTTTGGTCTTTTCATGCTTTGGTCTTTTGATCATGGGATTCGATTACTTTGCAATGTTCCTTGATGCTTATCTTGCTTGTGCGAATCTCCCTTTTGAGGCAATACTTTGAAAATTCTGATTTTTGTGGTGAGTTATGGGTTTTTCTCTGGTTCCAAGAATTTCCTCTCTGAACAGAATTCCTCAGTAGCATGGAAAACCCAATGGAGGCTTGTTTCATGCTGTTTTTGGAGATTTTAACTCCTCAAGGAATTCAGTCTTCCCCAAATTTTTCTGAAATTCCTTCACCGCCTCGAATTCTCGAACCTGTTTTGGATTGTCCTGTCATTGCATTTATGTTTCATGTACAGGTTCTATAGCTGGGTTTAATGAAGTCCAGGGTGGTTTTTTTCTATGATCGATTTCATTTCTTTGATTGAATTTGGATGGGCTTGATCTTGAGCACTTGACTTGGTGTGGTGATTGGACTTGTGGATTCTTGGATTTGGTAGTGATTTTCTTGGTGTGCTTGTTTCCTGTTGTTTCTATTTTGACTTGTTTTGCATTCATGGTATGTTTACAACCCCTTTTATTTCAATTGGTGATTATCAATAGTTCTAGGGTGTCTTGAATGTGCTTTGAATCTTTATTTTAATGTATTGAGGGTCTATGGTTAAATTAGGGCTACGCCCTTTGTTCTTATGATGCATCTTCTGAAATCGATGGGGCCATCCTTACTAGGCTCATTATCCACTTGCCCCATTCTCTGCTACTTCTACATTTCTTAAGCTTGGTATTGTGCATAATTTTTTCTCCCTAGAGTCTCGATCTTGGTTCTCCCTGCATTTGATAAAGTGAGTGGAATGAGTCTGTAATTGCATGTTCATCATGAAACCCTAGAGATTGATCTAGAATTCATTACCAACACTATTAGATCACCCTTGGGAGAGTTCAAAAGTTAAATTTGTCGATGATCAATTTGAAGTGAGTTGAATCTAAGCTTGAGTCCCAAATTTGTGATCATTCGATCAATTTGGGTGAAATCCCGATGAAGTCAAAGATTTCAGAATTTCGATCATTTTGGGGATTTCCTTTGCCTTAGGATTTCCCCAGATTTCCATCACTTGGTCATTTTCCTGAAAGAGGGCATAAAATATGAAAATTATATTGACTTAATGAAAAATTCCTACATTGGGATTTCCTTGGAATGTGCTAAGTTTTGTTGAGTTTTGCGGATTTCCATCCCCGGTGGAATTCCCCAAAGATCTGTCAAGAATGAAGAACTAAGGGAATGCATGAGTTAATTGCTAATGACTTTGCATTATATGACTAATTTGGATCATTTAGGGATATGTGCAAATGTTTCTTGAGTTTTGGATGTTGATTGACTAACTATGTGTGCTTTTTGAGCTTCCCTCATCAAATTCTGCTTGTCTCAGAATTCCCCAAAATTCCCTTCTAGCCTGAATTCCGTGAAGGGGTGAAAATCCCAAACTTTGAAGATGGGATGTTTAATGATATTCTTGGGGATTCTGATGGTTGGTTTGACTTCTTTGTGTGATGAGCATGTTATTTGTAATGGAATAACTTGGATTTTCATGCTATAATGGATATTTATTGTGGCCTTTTGAGTATAGGCTGAATCAAGTAAGCTAGTTGTTGGTAATACCAAGAGTAAACAGGTGGATCCTCATGCCGAAGGATCTTATATATCAGAGGTAGAAAGGCTTAAGCTGAAATGATTAAGGAAATTTTATCCACTTGTGGTGATGCACATTGATCCTTTGACTGACTAAAGAATGTGTTGGGACAAGATAAAACTGATACAAACCTCCTCCTACAAATGTTGAAGATAATCATGGATTATACAGAGGAGAAGTTGGTGAATGGTGAGATCCTACCTTCTTCAAAAGTTTTAGAATCATGGGAATAGTATGAATGATTATAGATCAATAAAATAGGTTTTGAAGAAGATGCACAAATAGGGGTAGCAGATAAGGAATACATTAAAGGATATTTCTGGAAATTTTATTCCATTCTTCAAGATAATGACAAGAAAGAAAGAAGTTTTCATTGAAGCATTTGAGCTTTGAACAATTGAGGAAATGGTGGCATGAGATTTATGCCTTGGTTGATGATGGTCCAGTTACTATACACCAATTTCAAGATGCGTCCACTTGTAATTCTATCATGGAGAAGCATCAAGATCTCAAGATGGAGTGGTAAGAATTCATCAGCAAGTAAGGGAAGAAATTAAATCTCTTGATAGAAGATTCAAAGTATTAAATATCCCACCTTTGGTCGACCTAGAGGTGATTTTCCTTAGGGTGCAGGATAAATTAGGTCAAGAAAAAGGTAAAGGGTAGGCCAATGGGTGAATACCTCAGAATTTGTGCTTTCCATTATTCTTCCTTCACCTTCACATGCATTGGATTGAGTTATGTAGAGATCTCATGTTGTCTTGGGAAGGAGCCTTGTGCATTCAATGCGATGTCATGTTTTATTTTAGGAACTTTCTATGCCGACCTTCTTTGTAACCCTAACTTGGGCTGACATATGATGTAATCTCTATAAGTATGACATTTCGCCTCATTTGTAAGGGTTAGACTAGTCTAGAAGATTATATTTTGAAGCAAGTTAAGCAATCGAGCCGAAAGATAGGATTAGAAGTTAGTTTTATTTCGAAGAAAGAGTTTTAATACAGGATACTGGAATTGTTGTTACTATCAGATGAATTCAATACAATTGAAGACATTGTGCTTTGGTGGCTTCTCTTAGATTGATTTATCTTGCATGGTTCTTGTTATTCTATCTTTCCAAACTGCTTTTGAAATATTGAATGCAAGTTATATGTTAGGTGTTAGTTTTTAGTTCTTTCATGATAATGGTGAAATGTTAATGATGTTGATCAATCTCCACTCTCTAATTTTAGCAATTTGTCGATTGTAAGTTGTTGTGTAAAGCTGGTTTGGGCCTTATTTTATGCTATGTTCAACTGTGAATGCTCATTTACATTGTGTCATTTAGTGGGTATGTAGAGGAATGTTCATAGTCTAAAGATCTTTAGTTTCCTTAGAATATTTCCCATTTTTTGTGTAGTTGCAGGCTTGTCCTTGATCAAGCAGAGATTGTTTTTGTTGGAGATCTATCCATTTACAACATTCATCATTGTTGTGATTGGTTTTAGGAGTAATTTTAATCTTAGGATCTCTCTTAAACTCTTATATTTTTCTATTTATTTTATTATCTAGGTTAGATTTAAGAATTTTAAGTATCAACATATTCCAAAATAAGATAAATTTGAAGATCCAGTATTTTTTTGTAAGGTCCCTTTGTGATTACCAGCATTTTCACATTATCTCTGAGTTGTTTCACTGCATTGTCAAGACCTGACATTAGAGACCTTGGGGTTATCTCTTCCTTAATAAAGATTTACCTTTCAAGAGAGATAGGATATCATCTTATGTTTGAGATGTTGATGTGCAGTAAACACCATCAACAGATTGGCACTAGAAGGAGGGATGAATAAGCAAGCTGGATCGATTTGTGTCTTCCATTTTTCCTAAAAGATTTAGAAGAAGAACCAAATCTACACAAGGAGAAGAGGACTTTCAAGAATTACAATCTCCTACCAGGTCAAGAAGGACTAGAAGAAAGGGAGAATCATCATCTACCCAACCACTTCCATCATATTCGCCTTCCTCACCTTCATCAGTCCATCTTCATATGATTTTGAAGCCATCCCCATTCAGTAGCCTCAACTAGTCATCCATCAGCCTTTACCACCCCCACCTCCACCAATGGATTTTTTGGCGAACATCCCATCACCTCTATCCTTCGATAAATACAATGTTATGCCAAAGAATTCTGAGCTTTTTTGCTCCAAGTTTCATATTAATGATCCCAAAAGGACTGTTGAAGAGCACATTAGGATTTTTAAAACTACCCTCAAGGATAGGGGAATTAATCATGAGGATGTTGCATGCATAATTTTCCCATATTCCCTTGGGGATGTGGCATTTTATTGGTATAACCATCTTCTTGCTAGGTCTATCACTACTTGGCTTCAATTGGAGACTATTTTTTTACAGAAATTTGAGATCCCAATCAGTGCCAATGAGTTACTTATGTAGTTTACTAGAGTCAAGAGGGAGGTGAATGAACCAATGGGGGCTTTCAATAATATATTTCATAGGACTTATACTAGGTTGCAACCCCCTTATGTTGTAGATGATGCCTCTGCCAAGGAGGTTTATTATGAGGCTTTAGATAGTTTAACATCTACCTTTGTGAAATGGAGAGAAAACCCTCCTCTCAACCTACTTGAAGGTTATGATGTGGCTGTTAAAGTAAGTACATATTTGAGGCAACACTTGTCTAGACCATTTCCATTAGCTAATCAAATAACTATGTTGATTTTGACCCCTCAATTACCTTTGGTTTCACACCCAAGTCAGCCCTTGAATCAAGCCCCACCCATGCCAAATTACAATCCAAATATGAATCAACCTACATTCTCTCACCAGTAAGCTAATTTACCTATTTACTTGCAGAGCTCTGAGATATTTAACCAATCCTTTAACCATGGGTTCCATCATGTTTATATCCAAAATTTAGTTGTTGCTGTTCCTCCATCAAACAATGTAGACAAGGAGAGGTTGGATGAACTCATAGAGCTAGTAAAGAAGTTGGCCACCAAAGTCACTTACCTAAGGAACCAAAACAATCAACCTCAAGCCATCCAAAGGGGAACTCGGTCCAATTATGATCAAGATCAGGGGAAAAATCTTGATAGGGGACAATATTTTAAAGATCAACACTCATGACCAACAATTGATAGAAGGCAACTACCACATCAAAATAGGACTTGGGGTATAAGGCCTGATAATGAGGGAGTCCTAACATCTTTGGATCAGCCAAACATTCATGAAAAACCCCCATCTAGTGTATATCTAGCAGAAGCAGCTCTATCCAGATGGAGTAGACTTCATAACACCAATCAACACTCTGAATTGGATTGTCAAGAATTTCAGACTACTGTGTCTATTTTCCAATAGAAAGTCCAACATACCAACAAAAAATTGAGTGGAAAAGAGATATTACCATTGAATCCTTATAAAATATCAGTCTTGGTGGTGGATCATGCCCCATTTCCAAGGAGCAAAGAGAATGTACCAAAAGAAAACCAAGACAAAAGTGTTGAAACAGAGTGCACATAGTTCCATCTTTTGAAAGTGATTAGGAGGATGTAAATGGTCCACTAGACGAGGAGGTTGAGCTTTCAATTGAGGAGTCTTAGCAAATTATCAATGAATGTCCCATGAATCAATTCAAAGAAGCTGATGTTCCTGAGAGTTACAATTACAAGCTTGAACCAGTTCCAACAAAAGAATTTAGGGAGTCTTCTTATTCATCTAATTCCATATTTTCTCTATCTATTGGTGGGCTAAATATTGAAAATTCATAGATTTTATGTATTAAGGATGAGGTAGCTAATGTTATTCATGGTAATATGCAGAAAAAATTGAATGATGTTGATAACAGTAATATTCTAGTCATAATTGATCACATGGTTGTAGGTGAAAATTTTCTTGAGGATTAGTTTGTGATGCCTCTCAATGAACATCCTACTGAGAAAATTGATGTGCATGACAAAGCTTATACAATTCCATCACCAATTCCTCATGAAGATACTCAAATAGGTGAAAAGTTCCATGATGTTAATTCTAAATTTGTTCGCTCTAATTTTCACCCTAAATTTCTCATTGATGACTCTAATCCCGTGTTGCATATTTCAAATGCAAGGGGGATACTTCATCATCAGTTGAGACCTCCTGACCTCATGAATGTCAACTTTGCACAATTAGAGGTTAATGAACACAACATGTTGTCTGAAAAAGCAGAACACTAGGTTGTTTCTTTCCTTTCTAAAAATTATGATGCTTATCATTTTGATTATGGAGGTTTAGGGAAGACAACAAGCATATGGATTTATCATGGTTTCAACGAGTTGCCGTAGTTTTTGATTATTCTTGTTGAGAATGTTGAGTTTGAATTTTTCATTATTGAGCTTTATTTTGCTGAATATAAGGATGAATTTGCATTCTTGAGCACTGTTAATATCACCTTACTACTTGTCCATGCACTGAAAAGCCAAATAGGTGTCGGTCTCAACTCACCTTGTCTGATCATGGGTCATTTTGAGTCTCTTTGTACATAATGCTAATTTGAATAAGTGTAGCTTGCCCTATTGTTCTTTTTCTTTAAGTCTATTTTTTGTTTTCTCTTAGATAGATGGCTTTAGTTTAGATTGCTTTGCTTTTCCTTTGGGTTTCTTTTGTTTTGCTTTTCTTGTTTTTTCTTTTGGTTAGAGTAGGTTTTCTTTTCTTTATTTTTCTTTCTTTCTCTTCTCTTGCTTTGGACTTTCTTGCTTTCTTCTGGGTTTGTTGCATCTGCATGACTAGTTACTTTCTTGGGGTTGTTCTGTGGATTTATTTTATAAACTCTAATCATATTTTTAGAATTAATTGGTGGAGTTTCTTTATTTGATGTTGCATATGCTTGGAATTGGAGAGTCACTTGGTTAAGTTAAATACTAGAATGTATTTGGGTCTCATATTTTTACAAAAATCTTAAAGATTCTAAGGTTGCACATGGTCCTTATGAAGTCTAGCCAGGTGAAAAATCTTATATTCTGCTCCAGCGCCATTGTGGTTCTCATACCTGAGTATAAGCTTTTGTTCTTATAGGGTGAAAGGGAAAGTTTGAAAGATTTCAAAGAGAAAATGTTGAAAACAAAAGGGGTGTTCACCTTATCAAGAGTTTCCTAGTATCTCTACCAGGTTTATAGACGCCTGGCTAGTAGTAGAGCTATGCTTGGGAGGGTAATAGTGATAACCTCATCGGGGCTATGGATGCCTGACTGGCAATGAGGCTCTATCCAGGTTTCTTTTGGAGTTGGAATATTTATGTAGCTCAGTCAGGCTGATTTTGGTCCCTATTGCAACTAAGGAGAGGGAAATGAATGCACACACACACACTTCGACCTTGGTATAGGAAAGGTTTAGCTATTTGTGAATTATGAAACCTTGTTCATATGTAATTTGGTGTAAGGACTAAAACCAAAGATTCTGGGTTCTTGATTCCAGTTTGTCATTGAAATGCTCTGGAACATTTCCCTAGCGGAGTTGTCATTTGTTGAGTAGTTTATGCACACACACCCCAATGAAAGTAGGGACCCTCTTTTCTTAGTCTTTTGGCTCTTTTTTGTGGCCTTGCCTTTTGGACTTTCCTTTGAAAATCATGATATTTTGGTCTTTTAGTGCTTTGGACTTTTGGTCATGGGATTTAGTTACTTTGCAATGTTCCTTGATGCTTGCTTGTGCGAATCTCCCTTTTGAGCCAATACTTTGAAAATTCTAAGTTTTGGGGTGAGTTCCGGGTTTTTCTCTAGTTTCGAGAATTTCCTCTCTAGACGGAATTCACTGGTTGCCTGGAAAACCCAACGGAGGCTAGTTGCATGTTGTTTTTAGAGATTTAAACTCCTTGGGGAATTCCATCTTCCCTAGATTTTTTCAAAATTCCTTCACCGCCTCGGATTCTCGAACCTGTTTTGGATTGTCATGCCATTGCATTTATGTTTCATGTAAAGGTTTTGCAGTTGGGTTTAACGAATTCCAAGGTGGTTTTTATGTTATGATCAATTTCTTTTCTTTGATTGAATTTTGATGGGCTTGATCTTGAGCACTTGACTTGGTGTGGCGATTGGACCTATGGATTCTTGGATTTGGTAGTGATTTTCTTGGCATCCTTGTTTCCTGTTACTGCTATTTCGACCTGTTTTGCATTCATGGTATGTTTACAGCCCCTTTTCTTTCAATTGGTGATTGTCAATAGTTCTAGGGTGTCTTGAATGTGCTTTGAATCTAGATTTCAACGTATTGAGGGTTTATGGTTAAATTAGGGTTACACCCTTTGTTCTTACGATGCATCTTTTGAAATCAATGGGTCCGCCCTTGTTGGGTTGGTGATCTGCTTGACCTATTCTATGCTAGTTCTACATTTATTACGCCTTGTCTTGTGCATAATTTTTTCAGCCTGGAGTCTCGATCTTAGTTCTCCTTACATTTGATAAAGTGAGTGGAATGAGTTTGTAATTGCGTGTTCATCATGAAACCCTAGGGCTTGAGCTCAAATTCGTTACAAACGCTATTAGATCACTCTTGGGAGAGTTCAAAAGTTAAATTTTTTGATGATCGATTTGAAGTGAGTTGAATCTAAGCTTGAGTCCCAAATTTGTGATCATTCGATCAATTTGGGTGAAATCCTAACAAAGTCAAATATTTCAGGATTTCAATCATTTCAAGGATTTCCTTTGCCTTAGGATTTTCATCGCTTGGTCATTTTCCTGAAAGAGGGCATAAAATATGAAAATTAGACTAACTTCATGAAAATCTACTACCTTGGGATTTCCCTAGATTTCCTTCAATCCATCATTTCCCCAGAATGTGCTAAGTTTTGTTGAGTTTCACAGATTTCCGTCCCCAATGGAATTCCCTGAAGATCTGTTAAGAATGAAGAACTAAGGGAATGCATGAGTTAATTGCTAATGAATTTACATTATATGACTGATTTGGATCATTTAGGGATATGTGAAAATGTTTCTTGAGTTTTGGATGTTGATTGAGTAACTTTGTGTGCTTGTTGAGCTTCCCTCGTCAAATTTCACTTGTCTTGGAATTCCCCAAAATTTCTTTCTGGCCTAAATTTTGTGAAGGGGTGAAAATCTTGAACTTTGAGGATGGCATGTTTAATGATATTCTTGGGGATTCTGATGGTTTTTTTGACTTCTTTGTGTGATGAGCATGTTATTTGTAATGGAATAACTTGGATTTTAATGCTATAGTGGATATTTAGTGGCCTTTTGAGTGCAGGCTAAATCAAGTAAGGTAGTTGCTAGTAATACCAAGAGTAAATAGGTGGATCCTAGTGCAGAAGGATCTTCCATATCAGAGGTAGAAAGGATCAAGCTGAAAATGATTAAGGAAATTTTATCCACTTGTGGTGATGCACATTGATCCTTTGACTGACTGAAGAATGTGTTGGGACAAGATAAAACTGATATAGACCTCCTCCTAGAAAATTTGAAGATAATCATGGATTATACAGAGGAGAAGCTGGCGAGTGGTGAGATCTTGCCTTCTTGAAAGGTTTCAAAACCCTAGGAATGGTATGAATGATTGCAAATCAATAAAATAGGTTTTGAAGAAGATGCACAAACAAGGGTGGTAGATAGGGAATTCATTGAAGGATATTTCTAGCAAGTGTATTCCATTCTTCAAGATCATGATCGGAAAGAAATAATTTTGTTCCAAAGCATCTAGTCTTTGAACAATTGAGGAAATGGTGGCATCAGATTTATACCTCAGTTGATGAGGGTCCAGTTACTATGCACCAATTTCATGATGTGTCCACCTGTAATGTTGTCATGGAGAAGCATCAAGATTTCAATGTGGAGTCGGAAGAAGTCATCAATAAGCAAGGGAAGAAATTAAATCTCTTGATAGAAGATTCAAAGTATTAAATATCCCACCTTTGGACAACCTAGAGATGATTTTCCTTAGGGTGCAGGATAAATTAGGTTAAGAAAAAGATAAAGGGTTGTCCAATGGGTGAATACCTCAGAATTTGTGCTTCCCATTATTCTTCCTTCACCTTCACATGCATTGGACCAAGTTTTGTAGAGATCCTAGGCCGAATTGGGAAGGACCCTCATGTATTTAATGCAATGTCATGTTTTATTTTAGGAACTTTCTAGGCTGGCCTAGTTTTTGGTCAACCTTGTTTGTAACCCTAAGTTGGGCTAACATATGATGTAATCTCTATAAGTATTACATTTTGCCTCATTTGTAAGGGTTAGACTAGGCTAGAATATTAGATTTTGAAGCAAGTTAGGTAATAGAGCTGAAACCTAGGATTAGAAGTTAGTTTTATTTCGAAGAAAGTGTTGTAAAACAAGATAATGGAATTATTGTTACTATCAGATGAACTCAATACAGTTAAAGAAATTGTGCTTCGGTGTCTTTTATTGGAATCAAGGAACACTAAGAGGGGGGGTGAATCAGTGTTCTAAAAAATTTAACTTTATTAATATGATATTTAAACCACTTACAACATTGAACCAAAATAAAGATGCAAGAACACAAAGAAATCAACCACAACACCATAACACAAGGATTTTTATGTGGAAACCCTATTAGGGGAAAAAAATGGTGTAAGGCCAATACACAATATAAGTATACTCAGAATAAGTGTTTACAAATGGGAATGCACATGCTTTTAGGCACACTTCCTAGAGCTCACTGCTCAGATACAAAATGAAGACCCACTATCTTACAAAACATTTGGATTACATCCAGAATATTTGAAGTGAAAGAATAAAATCTACTAATGCCTGATTATAGTTTCGATTAAGCACATCAATCCCATTCTTGACCTTTTGTTTGATTCTTCTCTTTTGCTCTATCTGCTTTAATTTGCATCACAAATCCTTTTATGCACAAGTGAAACTATGCATAATCACTCTACAATCCTTCTAATTTTTGCAACAAAAATCAACACACTTTGTACATACATAAAAATGATATAAATGATCGCTTGTATATATATCTGCAACTAAAGATTTAATCAGCCACATGTTAGCTTCAATAAAACATAAAATATTTACAAACTGTCGGCTCAATCTATAGATAATTTTCAATGTGAAACAACCAAATTTGGCCAAAACATATTGAGGACCCAAACAAAATTCTCAAGCACAAAACACTTCAAACAATTACCCCTCAAAGATCCACATCATGTTATATTCACTTAGTCGGCCTTCTTGCACTATTAGACAAAAAAATAAATCAACCGAATCTTCTAACTTGCACACAAATCAATACAAGGCTCTATGATTCACGTATAACATAGTTCAGACATAAAAATATCTTCCCTAAGATCCACAACTCAAAATGATAATAGAGAATTGCATATGAATCAAAAAACAAAACTCTGTCGGATACCCTATTCTAGCTTTGACAAATAATACATTTCTTTGATCTAGATTTTGATATAAGCAACTACTAAAGTGTGGATAGAATCACTAACTAGTTTTTCCATCAACGAAAAAACCAAATGACATGTGTAGTGTCTTTTTCCAACAATCTCCCCCTTTGGGATTGATGGTAACACTTAGTGAAAAATGAGTAAGTGTCAAATCAGTACCAACATGAATACACTACCAACCTTTAAAACTTCAAAACATAACTCCCCCTAAGATGAATATGATATTTTTCAATGTCCCACTCTCTCCCTTTGACATCAATGGAAAAGACGGGAATCTACATACCAAAAATCAAACAAAATTTCTATGACAAATTACATATGTACACACATGCTTCTACAACTTACATAAACTTGAATATGTCTAAAAAATTTCTCTTCAAAAAGATCAAACTTGTGTCCCAACTCTTTTTGAGAGTCCAAAATAATCATGTGACCACATAATAGGTAATATTGCATCTCTTCTGACTCAAGGTTTGTCAGATCACTGACAACCATAGCATCTCTACTTCCTTCAATGCACTAAGCATTGTCTCCATCTTAGGACCGATTAGTCCTCTAAGCTCGCATACTATTTCAACAATTTTTCCTTCTTCATGCTTCAAAATATTGATTTTTTCAAGCAGGGATATGACTTGACCTTCATGCTTTCTCACAGAAACTGTTAGAGGATCAAATGCTTGAGAAATATCTCCTAACTATTTCTCATATTCCTTCATTTTCTTTTCAGTGTCAGTGAACTTACACAATGATAAGCACAACTTATAAATGTTTCCACCTTCAGAAAAAGAACCTTGAATATTCCTTACACATGTAGCTAACAAATATTTAGCATTTCCAATCATTCCATTCAATCTACCAAACATGTTTGCATCAAATTCCTTATGAACCTTATCCATAGCTGACTTTTCAAGAGACTCAAAGCGAGTACTTACAAAATTGGCAAGTCTCTTCAACTGACCAGATGGGGAATCAAATGAATCCTTGACATTTGTAGGCATGACATTATCCAAAATACTAGATGAAATATTTAACAACTCGGTATCTTCAATGTGAGATTTTAGAATCTCCTCCCTTACCTTGGCCAGAGTAAATGATGCTACCTTCACTTTCTCAATCAAAGATAGAGTGGCCAAGTTGATAGGACCTTTAACTAGTTTAGAATAAAAATCCTACTATTTTTCTTCCAAAAAATCCTTTACTACCTTAGCAGTGCCTCTTGCTTCCACAAGAATCTCCTTCACTTCAGCCTTCTTTTCTTCAATCACTGATTCTTCCATAGCTTCAAGAATCTCAATTTCATCAACTAACACAACTCTAGGAGCTTCAGTCTCCATAGGTATTTCAGCATCTTGCATGTCAAGAGGATTCAAACTATCCTCAAATGTGCCTTCTTTTCCTTCTTCATTTACCAAACTAGATGGAGCATCTTCACTATGAGCTTCTTCAGAAACAACACTGTATTTGTTTTTCAACATCACTGCCATAAGGATTTTCTCAATGTCTTTTGCAACTTATTTAGTTTGTCTAATCATCAACTTGTGCACCCTTATTTTTCTCTTAAATTCTCTTTTTGCATCACTTAGGATCTTCTTCATTTCATCCATTGACATCACCAAACACAAATCAACAAGTATCCTTTCTCTCATTTTCTCTTCTTCAGTTCTTGCATTCCCTCTCCTCATTTTTAAAACTTCATATAGACCTTTAGGTAACCCAAACAATTTTTTAATGAGAGTCATATTGAAATTATTCAAATACTTTATTATGGCTTCCTCAAGAATTCTTTGACCACCATTATCAAAGGTGTCAAACCATTCACAATGTGGCCTAAGATTATCATTCTTAATCAAGGATTTTTCCACTTCTTGTATAGACATATGTAGTTTATCAGTTTTCATCTTTTAATTTTCTTTCTCTTCAATGGAGGGCTTGTCCTTAGAGACTTTTGATGCTTTTGAACCCTTTTTCTTAATTTATCTTACCTCTTCATCAGATTCAGTTTCTTCATCCTCTAAAACAACAACATAGACTCTTATGATTTGATCCTTCTTTCTCTTTCCTTCTCTCTTGGATTTCTTGACTTGAGCTATTATAGGACTTGATTCCTTTATAGGACTATATGAGAGAGAAGAGCTCCTTGTAGTTCTAGATCAAGTAGAGGATGCTTCTGGACTAGTTGACTTAGTTTTAGCAGGATCCCCTTTTACAGATTCTTATATTTTCTTCCTAGCTTCCCTCACTGCTTCAACAGATATATTGAGGCTTTCTAAAAAAGATTCAACTTCCCTTCTCACTCTCCTGACTATCACAGGCTTCCTTAGTTGATCATGTACTTGTATATCCTTTTCTACAATGGTACCAAACCTTTCTTATATCGGATCCCGAGGTTTACTCAACAAGTGTTTAGCATACAGCTCCAAAATATGTTCTTCAACCTCATAACCCATAGGCATTATCCAAATTGTCCTAGGTTTTGCTGCTTCCATCAGACACTGATCAATGTCAACCATGAATCAAATAGTTTCCTTATACTTTTCCACAATAGACTTAGGAATTATTTCCCTACCTTGCATTACACTCTGAAAGTTTTTGAAGTATCCTAGAGAGTAGTTTTCCTTGCTTTAATATCTCCAATTCTGTATAACATATCCCTGATTTGAATGGCTATAGGTTTGTCACTTTCCCATTGCACTCTACCAACTCCTGAAAATTCATTCATGAAGTAGAAGAATAGACACAATAGTAGATTGCCATATTTGAAAATTTTCTTCTTGTCTTTCTTGATTTTCCCAAGGTTTTTAACTAGCTAGCTTTTGAGTAATTCACACAGATCATATTCTACATTTTCTTTGACAATTTGATAAGCTACATAGATTGTAGTACTAGATACGGATTTATCCCAACTGGAGTGATAGATTTTGTATCCAATAACCACAGAATCAAATATGACATCCACTTTGATGATATCATTAAGTGTCATGGCTCTTCTATCAAAATTGGAACTGGTTGCATCTATGACTGTTTAGTTTTCCATGAATTTCAGTGTCGGTAACCCACTAGATGAATTCAAACTAGTAACAATACTTGTAGCTTCCTTTGTAATATTAAAAGGTTGAATTAACCACATAAACTCGGTATGCACTCAAATCAATACTTACTTAACCCATTTAGTTTCATCAAACATGGGAAACTTCAAAGTTTGAGTGAACTTCTTCTCCTCCAGAGTCTTGAATTCAGGTCTTACACATAAATCTTCTCCCACAATGTGATTGGTCTGCAAATTCAACAACTATGAGCTTCCTAATTCTTCAACATTTGCATGAATGTATGCCATAATATATTTGATATGCAAAACACCATGAGAAATGAAATAAAATGCATCTAGTGGTTATGTCTCAATACATTTGAACACATGCCATTTGAATTTCAAATGGGGGCTATCCCTAATATCGACAACCAATGGAGCATCCATTTCTAGAAATTTTAAGTTCAAGTGTTCACAGATAAATACCTTTCATCAGATTAGGGTTTTATCACCAAACCACCTTAAGACTTGTATTTCACCAAAACTTTCTTGCAGAGGTCTCCAAACTTCTTCTTCTCAAAGTGCAAAGTGACAAATGAGAGATAGAAATGACTTTTTATTCACAATAAATTATTTTTCCCTAGCTCATCAGGATACCCTATTTTCATAGACTGTAAAAAAAAAAATCTTCTGCAGACCTTCAATTTTGTGCAAATCTCCTCCACAAGAGATCCTAAAATAACTTTACATCACTAATGCAATCAATGCTATCTAACACATTCTGGTATCAACTATCAACAAGGAGGTTAAAATATTTTCTTGAGAACTCCCCCTAGGCCAAAGCCCTTAAATTAATTCTCGAAAGAATTACCAGAACTAGATTCTAGTGCTGGTTCATTTTCTGCAACATAAGGACTCTTCTTCATCCATGTATTCTTCATTTTCTTCTTGATCTCATCTGTAATAACTTTCCCTTTTCCATTTTCATCCTTTTGCATGTTTTTCTTTTGATTTTCCAGACCCTTTCTACTTCTACAAAATCTAGCAATGTGACCGGTTTTGTTGCAATTGTAGCACATCACATTTCTTTGTCCAAACCAGTTATTACATTGATTTTCTCTTGATCTGCACTAGTTAGCAATATGGCCAAATCTCTTTCATGCATAATATCTAACATCTCTGTTGAAAAAGTTGTTTGACATATTTTTACATTCATTTGAGTTATGACCAAACTTATTTCAATTGAAACATTGGCTGAAGAATGATGGACCACTTGGATTGATTCTAATTCTATAGTGATTAGCCATATGACCAAATTTATTGCAATCAAAACAATAATCATTGAACCTTTGAGCATTAGGTTGTCTTACTGAATACCTTCCAGCTTTGTTCATCTGATTTCCTTGCCTAAATCTCATTTGTCCAGATCTGGAGCTTTCTCCTTTCTCATATCCATGATCTTGCTTGTCACTTCCAGTCCTCTGAGTTTTAATCAGTTCATCAAGCTTGGCTGAGCTAATCTTGAACTTATCCTTGTATTCATTTGTAGTAGAAAGTTCATCTCTAAGGATAAAAAATGTGTCTTTCAAGCTCTTCTTCATTGTCTCTTGATTGCTACAATTCAAGCACCAACTGAATGAATCCATCATTGATTCGGCTGCATTCTTTAGATTTCTCTTTCAAGGACTGATCAAGATTCTCTTCATTCTTATTTTTTCCTTCAATCTCCTTGGTCATCCTCATCATAATAGATTCCATCTCATGCTTCAAGAAAACATTTTCTCTTGTAAAATTTTCACATTCTTTCATCTTTTCCTTTAAGGGTTGACTTGGGTGTTCATATTCCATGCTTTTATTGGCTTTCTACTTCATCTGATCACAATGTTCCTTTCTCTTTTCTATGGACTTATTTCTTTGATATTTCAATGATTGAATGAATTTCTCAGCATTCAAGAGGCTTGCTTGCAACTCCTGGACTTCAGATTTAGATTGATCAAGATCATCTAATTCCACCATAAGATGTTGATGAAGACTTCCATAATCCATTGAACCACTTCCCGGATCTTCCCCAAGATTTTAAACTTCTTTCAAGGAACTAGGCTATAATACCAATTGTTTGAATCAAGGAACACTAAGAGGGGGGGTGAATCAGTGTTCTACAAAATTTAACTTTATTAATTTGATCTTTAAACCACTTATAGCATTAAACAAAAAGAAAGATGCAATAACACAAAGAAATCAACCACAACACCATAACACAAGTATTTTTATGGGGAAACCCTATTAGGGGAAAAACCACGGTGGAAGGCCAATCCAAAATATGAGTATACTCAAAATAAGTGTTTACAGATGGGAATACACATGCATTCAGGCACACTACCTAGAGCTCACTGCCCAGATACAAAATGAAGACTCATTGTCTTACAAAAATTTGGATTACATCTAGAATATTTGAAGTGAAAGAATAGCATCTACTAATTCCTAATTATAGTTTTGATTAAGCACATCAATCACATTCTTGACCTTATGTTTGATTCTACTCTTCTTCTCTGTCTTCTTTAATTTTCATCAGAAATCCTTTTATGCACAAGTGAAACTGTGCATAATCGCTCTACAATCCTTTTAATTTTTGCAATACACATCAACACACTTCATACATACATCCAAATGATATAATTTATTTCTTATATATATTCACAACTAAATATTTAATCAACCACATTTCGGCTTCAATAAAACATAAAATATTTACAAACCATCGGCTCAATCTATAGATAATTTTCAATGCGCACCAACCAAAGTTTTCCAAAATATAGTGAGGACCCAAAACAACATTCTCGATCACAAAACACTTCAAAAAACTACCCCTCGAAGATCCACAACATGCTATATTCACTTAGTCAGCCTTCTTACACTATCAGATAGAAAATCAATCAACCGAATATTCTAACTTGCACATGAATCAATACAAGGCTCTATGATTCATGGATAAAATAGTTTATACATCAAAATATCTTCCCTGAGATTCACAACTCAAAATTATAACAACGAATTGAATATGAATGAAAAAACACAACTTTGTCAGATACCTTGTTGTAGCTTTGACAGATAATACATTTCTTCGATCTGTATTTTGGTATAAGAAACTACTGAAGTGTGGATCAAATCACTGAATAGGGTTTCCATCAATGAAAACTCTAGATGACATGTGCAGTGTCTCTTCCCAACATATTCTTCTTGTTTGCAACAAGCTTCCTTTTTTCCTCTAATTTCTTCATCTCAACATACTGAACTTCTCCTCTCTAGTAGCATCTTCCTTACAGGGTTTCTCATTACTTGACTTTTCTTCTTCTCTAAATATTTCATAATGTGTTATAGACTCATTGATAAAGGATCTCTTTCCTTTCTCCAACCCTAAACCATGTTTCTCTTTGTTAGCGATCTTCTCACTACTCAATAGCTCATCCAAAATTTCTGATCCACCTTTTAGCTTCATCCCTTTTCGACTTGCTCTTTAAATTTCTCCAAATCCTCTCTTACGGTAACTACTTATGCCTCAAGCTTCATACATCTATCAATTTAATATCACACTTTGGATCTCATCACCTCCTCCATTCTCTTGGCTTCTTCCACTTGAAGTTTTAGACTCACTACCATTTTATTGGATTCCTCAAGCTCTTTATATAGCTTCTTATTCTCAATTTTCAGTCCTTCAAATTCATGTCTCAGAATGTCAGGTCTTCTAAAGTATAAATAAGTTCACCTCTAGATATTTTCAGCCTCTTCTTCACTAATATGATTACCCATACCATGCTTCTACTTGACCGATTCTTGAGCCATGATTATAAATCCTTCCTTTTCTTCTTCCATCACAAGAGCACGGTCAAGATCATCATTTGAACTATCATTAGCAATAGATGAGTCACTTTATTCTTGAATGTGGACGCTCTTCTTCTTTCCAAAGTTCTTCTTTTTAGGATAATAGGTTTTCTTCATCTTACAGTCTTCTTCTTGTTCAAAATTATGCTTCTTGTAGGGGCATTAAGAAGCAAAATGTCCTACCCTACCACAATCAAATCATTTGAAGGGTAACCTACCTTTATATTTTCCAGAGCCTCTCCTTAATCTTTTGATGAATTTTTCTTCTTCCTCATTAGTCTCTCCTTCTTCGGATGTGGTGGTTTCAGCTTTATTTTTCTTGGGAACTTCATCCTTTACTTTATTGACAACCTTGAAAGTAGCTTC
Organism: Sequoiadendron giganteum; assembly: GCA_007115665.2. Lineage (NCBI taxonomy): Eukaryota > Viridiplantae > Streptophyta > Pinopsida > Cupressales > Cupressaceae > Sequoiadendron > Sequoiadendron giganteum. Next base: position 378,365,329 of record CM021110.1, read on the forward strand.
TTTTCTGGATGGTTATGTATCTCCCATACTCATTTCATAAGTAGTGAATATACCATGTAGCTCATTAAGTTTAAGTTTATCTATTTCTCTTCCTTCCTCTATTGTTGTGATATTAGAGTCATACTTGTATTTCATTGATCTAATAACTTTTCAAACAACCTCTTCTTCTACTTCTTCTCCATATCCTATAATGGAGATCATTATATCATTAACTCTCTAAAAATAGTTTGGATTATTCTCTTCTTCTATCACCTTTAAACCTTAAAATATGGCTTTGAATACTTGAATCTTGGCTAATTTCACCTTGTCATATCCTTCATATATATTCTTCAATGTAAGATAGATATGTTTTGAATTCTTACAAAACATAACTTTTCTATGCATAGATCTAAACAAGCTAATTATAATGCCAAACCATGCTTTTTCATTATTCTCATAATCTCTTTTTCTTGTAGCCTCAGTAGGGGGTGTTGCAAGTTGTGTGTACCCATTCACAATAGACATCCACACATCAAACCCTAAAGACCCTAGATATCTCTTCATCAATAAACTCCAAATAGTATAATATATTCCACTAAATTTGGGAGGCTTGTTTATGGAGGAACTTTCTTGACTGGCCATTGTGTTCACAAATCCAAGCATCTACTCGAGCTGGTTAAGCTTCTCCTAGGGAACCTAGGGCTCTTATACCAATTTTTGGAACACAACAATCTACTGAGAGGGGGGTGAATCAATAGATACTAAAATTCTAACCTTTTAACCTTTAGAGCAGACTTAACAAGTTTTAAACACTTAGTGTGCAGATGAAATAATAAATATAGAAATTTAAACAAGCACACAAACTAACACCCATAACAAAAGATGTACATGGAAAACCCAAGATGGGAAAAACCATGGTGAGAAAATGATGATAGGAGATATTGTCCTAATCCAGCCTCACAAGAAAACCTTTTCTTACAACTTCTAACTTGGCACCAATCCTAAGGAGACTCCAATCCCCTAATATGAGCACCAACTCAGTTATTTGAAGGAACCAACCTATCATATTTACAACATAAATTATTATTACAATTTTTTCATTAATAACACATTTCAATGTTACAACTTACTCTACAACTGTTTAGTTTTTGTTGCTTTCTCAACAACTCTCTTTGTTTTTCTCTACACCCTACTAGTTTGACTTTGTTCTTCTCTTCCTCTTTAGTGCATTCTTGGTCTACCTTAATGTGCCACCATAATCATTTTGTAGTTCTCTTCTTTTCTTTCAATGCATTCTATGTCTATCTATAGAGCTTAGAATCACTTTTTCTCTATATACACCTCTTTTCCTTTTCTCAGTTACACCACTTAGACGACATTCTCATGTGTTTTATGTAGGGCTAATTGATAATGATTTTCTCAATATTGTCCATGCCTCTAGATCTTCTATTAGGCTTTAGGATATCTTCTTCACTGTCATGTAGTTGTATTGAGCCACACAACATTAAATTATATTGTAGAGAATTTTCCTTCATTCTCTCTCTATCAAACCCTAAAATTGAATATGCATTTAATGCATCCATTTGATCATTCGATCTGATCTCGATTCTTATCTCTATAGATATCTTTTTTTCCACTCTATGAATCAAATATCATTACATCTATCGTTGATATAGGTAGATCATTAAATTATTACCTCCATATCACTTCACAGGAGAAACCATGTTTATATGGACTTAGTTGTTCATGAGATTCACATTTAAATATGAGTCGTCAATCATCTCCCTTCATGCCATGATCCTAAGTAATTTGTTCATCATCACATCTTTAAAATGTGACCATTCAATAAACAATATTTAAATCTTCTCCATTGATCTCATCACCTTTGACACTACTGCCATCGTGTATTACTAGACTACTTAAGATATTCACATTCATTTTCATGATGTGATGTTGTTCAGTGATCATCATCTAATCACACACCTTTTAATATTATACCATAGATCTATTTCCTTCAGGATCTAAAGCCATCGTGTATCACTGATTTTCTATGATAATCATCATTCATTTCCGTGATGTGAAGTTACACAATGATCATCGTTTGACCAACTACCCTTCAATCTACACCATCCCTCACTATGTTTTTAGCACTAAAAATGGGCCCACAAAATCTCCATAGGCTGGTGGGCTAATGTCATTTGTCTACCTCTAATGTCATTCTCCACTACCACTTAATAGTCATCACTCATTGTTGAAAGGTTCATGTCTTAAGGATGTGTAAGTGCTTTGCACTATCACTCAATGATCCAATAACATTTAGAAACCTCTTACTACTGACGTCACAATCCACTTTCATCGCTCATTTCTCAAATCATCAAAATTATTCACTTCACAACAATGATCTGAAGCAACCAAGCGATGTTACACCACATTTCTGATGGACCCACTGAAGTATATTCTCCTTCATTTTTCATTATCTGATAAAAAACATTATTGACAACACTTCTTGCTTCCCCGCGAGGACTAGTAGGGACCCACCAAAAACATAATGGACTAGCAAGAACCATTGGATTAACTCAATCATAGCCATTGATGGACCTCCATCACACATTGTTGATCTTCAAGCAGATATCAAAGAGATTTTTTTATGTATAAGACCATAGTGATAGTCATTGGATCTTCTTCTTTTGATCGTACATCATATGATCTTCACACCAGCGACACCAACCGAATGAATAGGTAATGGGTCTCATCATCAAATGAACTAAATGGCATAATTTGATGACTAAAGTGACCTACAACCTTCAACAAGAAGTTAACGATAGAATAAAAACTCTATTAAGTAACAATGACTACAACCTCCTAGGATATAACTACAAAACCCTAATTGAGTATGAAAGCATAAGGAAAATAATTATGAGCACAACCTTTAGCCTCAAGACCTGTAACTTATATTTTTGAGATTCTCTTAGAAAACCCATGTCAAATCTAGCCTTTGATTTCAATTCATATTCCTAAAATAATTTACTACACTACCATGACAAAGTTACATGACAATAATGCAACATTATGAGCAAAATTTGCAGCAAACACTCCAACTTTCAGAACCAGATTCTCAACATACCATATCTCACTTAGACAGTAATGATAAAATTTTGACATCAATATCGGCACACTCTCCATATAGGATCAATTCCATCTCACATTTGATCCCCTTTTTGACATCAATGGCAACAATATGCTAAAAAATACTCCTACCCAAATCTCTATCCTAGAGTTATTGAAAATATCTCCTACACATAGGGACATCTTAGAAAAGGCTTTCTCTTCATCATCCATACCTGATAATCTTGATATCAAAAAATTTTAGGCTATGGTTGAACACACTACCACCACTAATCTTCTCACATTTTTTGAGCAAGACCTTCTGACACAACCATCAGATAATCAATCTATGCATCTTGAGGTCCTCATTCATAAAAACAGAATCAAAAGATTCTTGATGGATGGAGGTGTTGGCCTTAATATTTGTACCCTTCAACTAATCAAGAACTTGGGCTATTCTGAAGATGTTATTGAAAATGAAAAAGGTTTAACCATAAGAGCATATGATGATCAAGAATGGACTTCTTAAGGCACAATCAAAATCTCTATCCAAGTAGGACCTACAATTACATAAACTACTTTCCAAGTGCTTGACCTTCATCTTACATACAACATACTTCTAGGTCATCCATGAATCTATGCCATGCAATCCATAGCTTCAACTTGCCATCAATGTATCAAGTTTCCCTATGAATATAGGGAAACCACAATCCATGATGATCCCGAACCCTTCTACTATTGCAAGAACTTAAAAGAAAAGTAATATAGGATCCCACAAGTGCCTAAGAATGATGAAGTATTGACACCATCCTCTTTCATTGACCCATATATATTATAGTCTACCTCTGAATAAAAGACACCCATCTTACAGGACATCCCTGATATCAAAGCGATCATCAAAGACAATGGTTGTGGATACTATAGCTTGAAAAATCCTCTTTTGTAACTAGAGAATTTCCTATTTCTCCTAGATCTCATGGGAAGCCTCAACCTATTCACAAGGTATCAAAGATAATCAAGATAACATCTACCACTTTCACAAAGTGGGGAGATTTGAATAGATAAATTATTGATGAGGAAAATTTATCAAAAATGTTATATCAAGATAATAGACCAAAACCCATTCTTCCAATGGAAGATGACAAAAAAGGACTTCAACTGATGAAGGGTTGGGGATACAAAAAAATGAAAACCTTGTTCAAAATAATAATGTTTTTCTAGAACCTCTTGCTTCTGAGAAATGACCTAAGAATCTTGGAATTGGATGTACCACAAGAAAAGTGACCCTTCTTGGCAAGGGTTCTTTTTTTAAGGGAGTAAAACCCTCCTCTTGGTTATCTACATTGTGTAATGATACCATCGATGATGTTCCCCTCTATATCATAGAATTATTTGAGGATACTTGCATATTAATGATAACCACTACATCCAGTCCTTTCAATGGCCAAGTCAGTTCATTGAAACTAGTTTATCCCCAAATAATAAACTAGGACCAACAAAGACCACCTATTTTGGATTCATTTTAAAATAACAAAACTATCTCCGAGTTCATTGGGATTCATGACCAAATGCCATATGGGGATCACAGAGAATATTTTGACATTAAACTAGATACACAAGAATACTATGGGAAAATGATTCAGCCCCTCAGTCGCAAAATGGAAAATATGAGAATCATGTCTCGATATTTAAGTGAAAACTGCACTATAACACTTTTTGATCATAAAATAGTTAAAATAAAGGATGCATGTGATAGTGAAACCCTTTCTAAGGCACTAAAGGATGAAGGATTGAATATTACCCTTAGTGCAATACATCAATAGAAATCAGTAGTGCTTTTATAAAAATCCAATCCAATCAATGTAGGGATAGAGGAGGCACCACAAAATCACCTTCTATGCAGAATCACTCCTTGATGAAGAGAAAAATAACTTGGGAAAGTTCCTAAAAGAGTGAAAGATAAAATTTGTATGGTCTTATGTAGATATGCTAGGCCTTGATCTATAGGTAGTTTTTCATCATCTTGTAGTTTATAAATCATAAACCAATAAAGAAAAAGCTAAGGAAAATGTATTTGTAAATAGAATTTTTGTCAAACTGGAATTACAAAATCTTCTTAAAATAGGATTTATCAAACCAATAGATTATCCTGAGTGGGTTTCAAACCTTTTACCAATTTTAAAACACATTGGGGGCATCATAATATGTACCAAATTTAAAGATTTGAACAAAGAATGTCCCAAGGAAGATTTTCCTTTACCTAACATTGACATCATTCTGGATCTAACTTTTGGACATGAGATTATTTCACTCATGGACGGGTTCTCATGGTACAAGTAGATCATGATAGCCAAAGAAGATTAACATAAAACAACATTTACATGCCCATGAGGAATGCATTTTTGGAATGTGGTCTTGTTTGGTTTGAAGAATGCTGGAGCCACCTATCAAAGAGCGATGACTTTGATATTTCATTATATGATTCAAAATAGTTTAGAATGCTATGTGGATGAAATTTTGACAAATTAAAGAACAAGGAATTAACATCTAGCGGTAGGGTATGTGTAGGATCATCATGGAAAAAATAGGCCCTTAAGTGGCGATAAAATTTAGAAAAAATCAGAGTTAGGAAACTTGACATAAAATTTTGAATAAGTTATCTATATTATTTCAAAAATATGTAAGAATAGAATCTGTAGCAAATTGAATGTAGTTTCTAAACTACTAGCTTTATTTTTAAAAAATATATATATATATTTGGTGAAATTTTGAAATTTCAATGCAATAGTACTTAAATTTCAGGGAAAAAATAAGAAGTAGGTGTCTGTCTGAGCACCCTAACCACAATACAATGATAATATTTTAGATAAAGTAGAGGAATCATGTCTTTATGTGATGCATATTGTTTTGTAATTTTTTTCCAGGTAAATAATCAATTATGAATTTTTTATTACAAATCTTAAAAATATAAAAACTCATATGTCTAACCACCTTAACTTGGTTAAAACTTCATTAATTTTTATTTTTTTAATCCTATAGTATGCAAAGCACATAATGTGACACATGTTTTGGATTTAAAAAATATGGTACTGTTTGAAAGCTATAGATGTTTTTTAGTTAGCCTATCAATCAGGACTTTAGTCGTAATTCAAATAGAAAATGAATAATAATAATTTATTAAATTCAAAGTAAAGCATAATTTATATGGGTGGAAAGCTGAGAATGTCCTTTAAAAACCCTTTTCGTTTCATCAATTTTGGGTAAAAAAATGTCATCAGCCACATGAGCCATCCTATCACTTACATATCACCACTTTTTGGCCCATCATGATCCTGCACATACCCAGTATTATGACCAATCTTTGATAGACTTGAAGAGTGCAGGGTACAGTTTGGCATAACTTTAGGAAAACTCAGGATATATTGTGTCATAGAGGGGAATTGAAATAGATCCAACTAAGGTCAACACAATCTTGGATATGGAACCACCACAGACACTAAAGAAATTGTGAGGTATACAAGGGAGATTTCATTCTATCAAAAGATTTATAGCACAACTAGTAGATAAATGTCATCCCTTTTCTCATATTCTTCACAAGGGGATAGCCTACAAATGGTATGATAAATGAGAAAAATATTTCCAAAAACTCAAATATATTAGTTACACACCCCATCCTTATGCCACCAATCAAAAATAAGCCTTTGATTATGTACACCTCAACTACATCAACATTTCTAAGTGCTCTTCTTGCTTAACATGATGAAACATGGAAGGAGAGAGATATTTACTATGTAAGTAGGACTTTTGTGGGATATGAGCTAAACTAATCATACATTGAAAAAGATAGCCTAGTTGTGGTGTTCACTTCACAAAATTTTAGAGACTACATCCTTTCTCCCCAAGTGAATATTATCTTTAATATAGATCCACTAAAGTATATGTTATCTAAAGCTACCCTCATAGGATGTATGGAAAAGTGGGTGATGATTCTTACGGAGTTTTATATAGAGTATGTAGATTGAAAGGCTATTAAAGGGAAAGTTATTGCAAACTAACTAGTAGAGGCACCTATCTATTCAGAAATTCCTTAGTGTCCAAATTTATCGATGATTCAATATTTATCCTCAGCACAATGGAGCAATGTAAATTGTATTTTGATGGTTCACTCAAAACATGGATCTAGAGCAGGACTTATCTTCATCACCCCATAAGGTGATTGTATCCATAAGTCATATTGATTATCTTTCCCATGTGCAAATAACATCACTTAGTATGAGGCTCTTATCACATGATTGAGGATCGCAATATAGTGGAAAATCCAAGAAATGAAGGTCTACAAAGACTCCTAGTTGATTATAAATCAGTTTACTGATGACTATCAGACCAAGGATGACAAGCTCACACATTATAAAAAGATGGTGCAAAGTCTCAAATATTTCTTCATTGACATAATATTCAAGAAAATACCCTAGATCAATAATCAAGGATTCGATGCTATGGAAACTATTGGCTTCTTGCTAGATATACTGCAAAACATTTTGAAATGTGAATTCCTCATTGAGCAACTTCTCATACTAGATTTTGAGGTACCAAAATTTGAATTCATTTGTGAAATCATTGGTCTCAGTTCTCCCTAGTATCATGATATCGTTTCTTACCTACATAGATGTATCCTCCCATATGACCTTGCACTGAACCTTAGAAAGACCATTGTTAGAAGAGCATCCCGATTTGTCCTCTTAGGTGATACCCTTTACCATTAAAGTCTCAAGGGGAAATTATTGTGATGTCTTAACCAAGAGGAAGCTTTGACTACATTAAAATAATTACACAAAGGCATCTATGGGTCGTATTCAAGTGTTATGAATTTAGCTAAGAAAGTATTGAGGATAAGATATTACAAGCCTACCATGAAATAGAAAGCTCATCAATATGTCAAGAAAAGCATGCAATTTAAATAGCATGGGGACCTCATTCATGCATGGACTTAAGAGCTCAAACTGACTACTAAACCTTGGCCTTTATCACAATGGGGACTCAACCTCATAGGAAAAATCACCCCCACCTCATCCAACAGTCATAAATATATCATTACATCCATTGAGTACATCACAAAGTGGATTTAAGCAATACCTATGACCTATATCATAGGAAATTAAATGTCTAAATTCATCTTGAACTATCTCTTTTGTCATGAAGATGTTCCCCAAGCCCTTATCACAAATAATGGAACACCCTTTAAAAACAAAAATGTTTGAGATTTATGCCAAAATTTTAATATCCAACACTACTTTTCTACCCCATACTATCCCCAAGGAAATGGTCAACCTGAGGCTTCAAACAAAACAATCATAAAAATTCTCAAAAAGAGAGTCAATGAAGTTGGTCGTGATTGGAATCTCCAGTTGAAACTTACTTTATGGGCCTATAGAACTAGTATCTACATACCTACAAGTGCCACACCTTATTCCATAATTTATGGAACCAAATGTATCATATCTATTGAGGTCAAGCTCCCATCACTAAGAGTGTCATTAGAACATCTCATTATAGATGAAGAATACAAAGTGTCTAAATTGAACGAGCTAGAGTTGTTGGATGAGCGTCACCTTGAGACTTCGAATCATTTACAAGCCTATCGGAACCAACTGAAAGGGAGCTACAATAATAATATCAAATGTCAGTCCTTCTAGGTGGGAGATATTTTAGTGGAAGGGAACCAAAAGAATATGTCAGATCCAAATAGAAAAGACAAGTTTGAACCTAATTGGTTAGGACTAGTTTTTGTCCTCATTAGTTATGGTTCTGGAGCTTATCAATTGTCAACACCTGAAGGAGAACCCTTGCAAGAGCCTATCAATAGAACACATCTCAAGAATTTTTATGCCTAGGTCTTGAAGGGTATAAATCTACAAAAATCCAAAAAAAATGAGAAAAACAACAAAATCCAAAAAAATAGAAAATGGATTGAAAACAGTAAAGAGAAAAATCATCCTCTAGGGAAAACCATTTCAAAGGAACTTTGGGCATGTACCTTGATGAAAACGTGGAAAATAGGCTCATTGCATAAATAAGCACCATCTTCCATCCACCATTGGCTCTTTGGCTTATCCTCCATCCATCCACCACATTCATCCTTCATCCTATTTATACTATTCTTTTCCTTCACCCATCCATGTCTGTGTCATAGATGGATATTGAGTAAGTATCATTCTCCACTTTAGTACTACTTTCCATATTTTTTACGTCAGTGTTTTCTACCTATATCAAGCTAGTCTATCACATCACACTAGGGGAATCTGTCTATACTTTAATTGAATTAGGTTCTTGTATATACCCTTAAGGTTATTCCTAAAATCTCAAAAAATCCAAAAATAGTTGTAAACTCTCAAAATCTAAAAACATCCAAAAAATTTGTACAACTCAGAAAATATCAAAAACATCCAAATCATCTCCAAAATCCAAAAAAAAATAAAAAATTGTAAAGTCAAAATACAAAAAACATTCAAAAATTTGTAAAGTCAAAACCCAAAAATAGTTGAAAACTTGTAAAGTCCAAAAGCCAAAAAAATCCAAATCACCTCCAAAATTCCAAAAACATTTGAAAAATATTAAAACCCCTAAATAGGTCTAAAATGTCAAAAGGTCAAAAAAACTGATCGAATTATGTTGTCTCCAAGCTTTAATGTAGGAAAGGCCATAATTGATGAGCCCCCGAGGCATTAGGTCAGTCTTTTGGAGTTTGTCATAATAAATTGACAATCCATTAATGTCCATATCTCATCAATAAATTATTACTTGTCAGAGTCAGTCAAGCTATGTTATCTATGAACTTGAACTTAGGCAAGGCCATCACTAATGAACCCCCGACATGTTAGGTCTGTTTCCCCTTAGGTATTGGTCTAATCTTGGCACAAACAAAAAAAAGGAAAATCTAGAAAACCCAAAACATTTCAAAACATTAAAAAAAACCTAAACATTCACATAACCTCAAAAAACCAAAAACAACCTCAAAATGTTCTAAAACATCAAATACATTGAAATATTCTAAAAAATTCAAAATCACTTGTCTCATTTGACTTTCACCCAAAATAAACTTCCATTCATAATAAATAAATCGTCATCATCAACCTTTGATAAAAACAAGTGGAAACAAGTGTGGCAATTATTAAATTATAACATGTGAACATAAAAACCTTAAGTGTTGGTCATGAGTAAGAAAGTTGGTTAACATTTATATCAAAGTCCTATCAAGAAATTAGTTTTAGTTAAAAAATCTAATAAACATGTCCTAGGGTACATCTTTCCTACAGACATCATCATCAAAAATCAACTTAGGTATTTTTACTTTGGCAAGAGATATGAATAACATTGATTATTTGTTGATTTTGATCTTTTCTTATGATTTATCTTATTAGTCCATTCCAATGACCTCTTGATGATGTATAACAAAATTATGTAGAGAGAAATGAATGGGGCATTGATCATTATCTATTGTTTGTTGTGCTTTTTGGATATTCTTGTAATACAACCTCGACAAATACTTATATTGTGTGTGTGGGATAGTCTCGAGTAAAATAATGTTCTTCATACCTTTTGTGTGTTAGTCTTATTACATTGATGGCTTATTCTTTCCAATGGTCAAATAAGGTTTTTGTATGTTATGTATGAACAAGGATACTCCTATTTGTTTGTAGAGTTAAAGTCCATCACATTAGATACAATGCCATCCTGGTTATCAATACATTGATGCAAAGTGTCTAGTGGCTATATCAAAAATAAGGAATGATATGGTGAAGTTATCCCAATCCAAGAAACAAGAAAATCATCTTTCTCATCATCATATCTAATAAAGTCTCAAATAATCATAGGCTTGTTGGAATTCTGAATCAATCTCAAAATAAATGGTTAATCCATTCATATTATTCTTCTATCTTCTTTCCATGCTAACATATCCAGCTTGGTATCATGAAAATCAACAAAACTAATAAATGCATCCATCCTACATCCACAAACCATCAACATAAATACATAATGCATAATCATATCATGAAACATAGAAATTTTACAAAAAGAGATGTGTCCCATAGCATATACATCCTACATAATCACTACATAACCCCCGACATGTTAGGTCAGTTTCCTCTTAGGTATTGGTCTAATCATGGCACAAACAAAAACATTTAGAAAATCTTAAAAACCCAAACATTTCAAAAAATTAAAAAAAAACCTAAACAACCTCAAATAACATGAAAACCTAAACATTCTCATAATCTCAAAAGACCAAAAACAACCTCAAAACATCAAAACAGTGAAATATTCAAAAAATTCCAAAATCCCCTGTCTCATTTCACTTCCACTCGAAATAAACTTCCATTCATAATAAATAAATCATCATAATCAACCTTTGATAAAAACAAGTGGAAACAAGTGTGGCAATTATTAAATTATAACATGTGAATGTAAAAACCTTAAGTGTTGTTCATGAGTAAACAAGTTGGTTAACATTTATATCAATGTCCTATCAAGCAATTAGTTTTAGTTAAAACATCTAATAAACATGTCCTAGGATACTTCTTTCCTACAATGGACATCATCATCAAAAATCAACTTAGGTATTTTTACTTTGGCAAGAGATATGAATAACATTGATTGTTTGTTGATTTTGATCTTTTCTTATGATTTATCTAATTGGTCCATTCCAATGACCTCTTGATGTATTATAACAAAATGATTTAGAGAGAAATGAATGGGGAATTCATCATTATCTATCGTTTGTTGTGCTTGTTGGATGTTCTTGTAATACAACCTTGAGAAATACTTATCTTATGTGTGTGGGATAGTCTTGAGTAAAATAATGTTCTTCATACCTTTTGTGTGTTAGTCTCATTACTTTGATGGCTTATTCTTTCAAATTGACAAATAAGGTTTTTGTATGTTAGGTATGAACAAGGATACTCCTATTTTTTTGTAGAGTTAAAGTCCATCACATTAGATACAATGCCATCCTAGTTATCAATACATTGATGTAGAGTGTCTAGTGGCTATATCAAAAATAAGGAATGATATGATGAAGTTATCCCAATCCCAGAAACAAGAAAATCATCTTTCTCATCATCATATCTAATAAAGTCTTCAATAATCATAGGCTTGTTGGACTTCTGAATCAATCTCAAAAGAAATGGTTAATCCATTCATATTATTCTTCTATCTTCTTTTCATGCTAACATCTCCAACTTAGTATCATGAAAATAAAAAAACCTAATAAATGCATCCATCCTACATCCAAAAACCATCAACATACATACATAATGCATAATCATAGCATGAAACATAGAAATTGTACAAAAAGAGATGTGTCCCATAACATATACATCCTACATCATCACTGCATATTAGATTGATAAAATATACATCAGACTAAACCATCCATTTCATTTTCATTCATATCATAAACCATATATACACATCCATACATAAGAATTACATCATAAATCATATACATCACATCATATGCATAATAAAAGAAATATATCATCATTAAAATCTGCATCCATATCATAAACATGTGCATCCATACATACATGAGCATGAACATAAAATAAACAAACATCATATCATAATCGCATCGAAGTTCATCTCAAAGATATATATTAGAATAAATGACTTTCATGATACAAATTGAAGGTAATGTATGATATCATCAAAATTTATACATGAGGCTATCAAAAATTAGCTGATGAATGAATATACATAAAAATGTGTCTGCAAGTGTGTCACAAATATATCCTTTGCTTTGTTGATCATCATGCTATGAAGGTTGTCAATGTCTTGAAGGTTGTTGGATTGAGAGCCCACTTTCTGAGTCACTCGATGCAACCCTACTCTAATGTGAATATTATGGCTACCAACATTGTGTTGGGACATCTCTATAGTATAAGTTACTATAATACAAGGCCTTAGCTACAACATCCTTGTAAAGTGGTGTCGAGACCACCTATCCCTATGTCTGTGCTTATAGCTATGTAGTAGCCTCTAACTGTTGTCTCCTAGCAATCTCATGTGCTAACTATAAGTCTATCTGCTACCTCAACTGGTGCTCTTAGTCATGCTCATTCTTATACCTATCCTAATCAGCCACCACAATATCTCACTCCTAATGAGAGGTATCTCTCTTTGAGGGCCTAATCCCTCTAAGCTATCAATTCTTGTATCTGAGCATCTCTAGGGTCGATACCCTACTGCTGTTGCTGTGGTGGTCGTGGTGCCTATTTTAAAGGAGAGAATATCAATGGAGGCTGATGCAGGTGCTAGCCATCATATCCTATAACTTGACTATTGTGTTGACCATCCCTTGGAGCATGGCTATTGAGTGGTCCCTCCTATTGCACATCCTATTGTCCCTCCTATTATCATTCATGCTAACCATCTCATGGAACCTACCTTGCATGAGGAGGCTATACTCGTTTGATGCTCCTACTTGTTCCCTATCCCACTATCAGATATTTCAATGTTATTGATGCATGTTGTACAAACCAATCAACATAAGCCTATGTAACACCTGGGTCATCAAGTACTCCTATACATTCCCATGCCAATGGCTAAATATGAGAAAATTCATGAATGGTTTCCTCTGGATCCATAGTAGCTCCCTAATCTATCTCCCTCTCATTTGTGCATAAATGGTTATGTAGGAATGAGGAAGAACATCTTGAGGCTCACAAAATTTCCTCACAACCCTATCTGACATATATCTCTCTATAATGTGGTGATGTCAACCCATGATCCATCGAGTTTTTCAAGCATATAATGAATCTTATTGGTCGTCATCCCACGGAGGGTTCAAGAGCCAAGGATCCATCCAAAAATTTTCATTTCATTTATAACTCTATGCTATTAATCAATACCAATCACACTAGTGTGATGGAGTGTAATCATAGCATAGTATCTGTAAACTACTAGCTCATTTGGATCCATAAAAACCAAAGAAACAATAGGCCTAAGAATATTAATGTGCTCCCATTCCCATATACCTAGGGCATGTGGTGATATAGTGAAGCAATAATCACAGGTCCCCAAGCCTATCATGTCCTCTACCATGACCTTGAGGACTAGGCTCCAACTAACATTAAAATCATGGTTGCGCCTATCTAGAACTAGAATATCCATGATAAATCATGCAATAACTAATACCAAATCTAACACTAATCCTCTATGCCACTGCAAGTAAATCTAATAACTCTCTACCCACAATGAATTTGAATCCAATACTCTAAATAGTTCCTCAAAGTTGAGATCGATATCCTTAATAGCTCTTGTGCCTCATTTCATAACTCAAAGGATATGCTAGACATCCTCTAGTGTAATCATAGCCTCTCCTATGGGAAGGTGGAAAGTGGAGGTCTTAGAGTGCCACCACTCAACAAGTTTCATCATCATGGTGAAATGTGTCTTGATCCTAGGAATGTGTGAAATAAAACCCAAACCAAGAGCTCCCAAAAAGAAGTTTTGGTCATCCCCAAATTGGTCTACCCACCTCAAAATGCTAGGTGTATGCTCCCGAGACTGAAGTGGACGCATAGTCTCTTACACAAATAAAGCATGTAGCATCAAAATTTCTAAAAACCTAAAAAATTCCAAGTTTGAAGTATTAAGAAAGCAAGTGTGCCACTTTTTACAAGTGCACGACTGTATCAAATTAGCATGTGCATGACACTTTCCACAAGTGTGCAAATATATTACAAGTGTGCAACACTGGTTAAATTTTCACTTGTGTGGCCCTGAAACATGTGTGTTGTAATTTGAAAGTGTGTGATAGTATCAAACCCTAACTATTGTGTGGCATTTTGACAAGTGCACCGCTATCCTACAAGTGCGTTAGGGCTTCTAACTAGCACATTGATAAATAAATGTGTGAATATTCAAGGTGTGTCAAACTTGTACAAGTGCATTTTTGGGTGTGCAAGTGTGTCACCAACCATAACAAGTACATTGCTGAAATCAAGGTGAACTTTTTTGACCTAGTTTAACATTAAAAATAATGCATAAAAACATGTTCAAGGAAAAGGTTTTTGGGGTAGGTACCTAGAGTCCTGCATCGACGGAGCATTGGAACTCATAGACTTCGTATGTGAGGTGTTGGGGGAGCTCACAATCAACCATAGTGTCAAGTTCTTATAGAAAAATCTCTCCAAATCTCCAACTCACAATATGCAAATGAGTGGGAAATGTCTCCCAAACCCATATTTATGCTTGAAAACTAGAGTTTTTGACCTAAATTAAGGGTAGAAATGCAGATTTTTTGTCATTTTTATCCACTTTTGAGCTTGACAACCTATTTTAAAGCATTTTTCATGTCCTTTTCACAACTAAACATATATAATATTTCTTTTCGTGATCTCGACCTAAAAATAAAAAAATTCCTTGATCTCTCAAGGGGGTAGTATACTAACATAATTTCCACTAGGGCATAGTGGGGCATCTGAAAAAATCATGAATTTAAAAAAAAAAATTATTTGAGCAGAAATGTTGATTTGAAAAGTGTTAGTCTTTGAACCAATGTAACAGGTACCTCACTTCAAAGAAGGGAAAAATGCAAACACATAAAATTTTCTTGATGAATATCATGCATCTGAACTCGATTACTAACACCATTTTCATCTTGATTTGACCCATTTCAACTATTTAATTAAATAATCAAAATTGTTTAATTAAATTCATTATTTCTTCTATTAATCGAATAATCCACATTATTACGTTAATTCACCTCTATCCTACTATTTTGAATCCTATTTGATTAAATAATGCAAATTATTTAATTAAATTTCCTAGGTCTTCTAATTTGATTAAATAATTTGAATTATTTAACTAAATGTCATTAATTACCCTCTTTTTAATTACATGAGTTAATTTTTTAATTAAATTTTTAAATTCCCCCCTCTTGCATAATTAAATAATGTTCTAATTATTTAATTGGATAATTTCTTTAATCCCTTCAATTTCTCCCACTTGCAAAAGAATATTCCTCCAATTCAAATTCAAAATATTTCCCTCCAACATGGAAATTTCTTTCACATTCCTCCTAAAATTAAGGATTTGTGTTTGTTTCAATAAATTTCAACCCTTGATTAACTGCATCAATCCATGTGATTATTCAATCTCCATGGATTTGATCCTTGATCCATGCCAATTCTTTTTATCAATTTGCATCCATTGATTACTCAAATTGATCTTGATCATTGATTCAATCAAAATTCCTATCAATAGCCTCCATTTCTTGAGAAATTCATCCACAATCTTTGAGAGAAATTAGACTATAGTCATTTTTAGAGCAATTTTGAGAGCATTTCATCATTTAGCTTCAATTTTAGTCATTTTATGCATTAGAGCATCATCAAAAGCTTGTTTCATCAATGGGATTGGGAAAGGGCTAATCATTCCACATCAATGCAACACCAATCCCCCAATGGGATGAGGTTTGAGTATTAGTTAGGTTTTCATTTCATTCATTTCATGTTATTTGATGTTTAATGGCTTCTTAATTTCTATTTCAATAATTTCATTGGGAATATATTTTAATTAGGCTAATTGATGGATTTAATTGCTTAATTTAGTTGTATTTGGTCCAATTCATACTCATGTTCACATGTGCTATCCATTCTTCAAACACATTTATCTTATGGTTTAGTCATTCAATTGATTCCACTTGTTCTTTAGACATGAAAACTAGATTTTGTGGAAATCCAATCAATGAATAACTTAGTTGGGCTAGTACTCTGATGAAATTCTCCAAGAAATAAATTCACTCTTTTAGTTTATTTTCCTTCTTCTTGTCCTTTCTCATGTGAGCAATTGTTTCTTCTAAGTTCATTTTCATTTCTTCCAACTCCTACTTGCGTAAGGAATGTCCTAATTTGATAGTGGTAACTTGGTAATCCCTAGTTTTCACTTCATGCTTATCTTTTTCTCCCAATGGTGGGGCTAATTACTAAACTAACCAATCAGGTATTTCCTCATTTGGCCTTGCCTCTTCTTGTCTCCATTCCTTCCAATTAGATCAGTCAGGAATCTCTTCCCTCAACACGTCTCTATCATTTGTTGAAAATTTTGAATCTTTCATCCCATTTCCTCCAAATGGCAAGGATTTTAGATTCCCCTAGTCCTATTATTTTTCCTTTCCTTCTTTGATTCCTACATCCTCTTCCCTTTTATTCCTTTTTAGTGTCATCCCCTAGAGTTGATTGCTCGTGTTTCTTTGAAGCATCATGATTTCCACCATTTATTTAATCTTCATTTGGGGTTTGGGAGAACTCAATTTATTTACCTACATCTGGACCTACTCCTTAACTTTGGGGTTTTGCAACAATAATCTTAGTTTCTATTTGTTGAGGATAGTCTCTAATAACACTAGTGTCAAGTGTGTGTTAATTCACTTCATCTTCATCCATTATTGAAATGGGGCTTTGAGAAGTAGTTCCCATTTTATTTCTCTATGGTGACATTGTTCCTTCTATATAGGTTTCTCCCTTCGGATTTCCCACTTCTTGACTAAGTTGTCCTTTTAGCTTAAAATTGACAAAGAAACTCACTAGTAATCATGTAGCATAGAAACCAAGTTACCACATAGTTTCTCATACATATAACACAAGGAATAACAAGAAAACAAGACAAACACAATCCATTCCTTCATTTATACCATTCCTACAACCTATTTTACCTAGTTCCCCTCATTTACCTCAGCATAGTGGAAAGGAGTATGATCTTGTGGAGCAACTTCCAAACACTCTTACTAGGATTTCATTATGGGATCTATTTCAAACCTCACAAAATTAACATGGAATTATTCAAGATGCTTTACAAAAAAAATTGGTCCCTCCTAGTGCATAACCAACTGATGTGGCAACCTTCTTTGGAGATGAAAAAAACAAAATGATGCTTTAATGATAATGGCTATTATTAACAAAGTTGGGATAAAATGTAGTATTATTGACAATGGTTCAGGACTTAATGTTTGTAGTGTGAATATTTTGGACAAGATTGGAGTAGATAAGAATAAAATTCAACCAAATAATTTTTCCATCCATGGTTCTGATAATGTGGGTAAACAACCGCTTGGTGTGATAACATTACCTATCAAAATTGGTAAAGTTGTGTTGCAAAATCCCATCTATGTCAATGCCCCATGATCTTTCATATAATATTCTCTTGGGTAGACAATGGAACCATGAGATGAAAAGAGTTCCTTCAATTCTTCATCATCTAAAGAAATACACTTACAATAATAAGGTTTTCATGCTAAAAGCTGATCCAAAATCTGAAAATTGCTTACAAACTAACACCATGATGTAAAACCATCTGAGAAAATTGACACCAACTACAAAAGTGGAACCTCTACAACTTGAAGATAAAGAAGTGCCTTTCATTAGTGGCAAATTTTTTATAGTATTATTTGGTTTCATCGTAATTCACACCAATATTTATAGGGGAATATAAGATTACACAATCAAAATCAGAAAAAGAGAATGAGAAATAATTTGTGGTGGTATCAATATAATCTAACATTGAAACATCCAAGATACAATATTTCATAACTTCTATCAATGAGGAAAGAAGGAAATATAAATCTACCTACATATGAAGAAAACTATGAGAAACCACCCTCCTTGAAAGAAATGGAAGAAATTTATGGAAAAGGGTACCAAATATTAGAACAATTTGGGTATAATGAAAAAGTATGTGGAGTGAAAGAACAAGGAATTCATGTTCTTATAGAGTTTAATATGTGAGAAAAAACAAGAGGTCTTGGTTATTGTCCTTCAAAAGAAACAAAAGCATCAAGGAGACATTCACTCAATGTCAATTTTATCATGCAACATTCTTCTAAGACAACTTTAAAATTGGTGCATATTGAGTTGATATACACTACATGTGGTGATATGTCATTGGATATCTTTCAAAATGATGAGTCTCTAAAATAGTTCTTAGGAATGAAGGACACTTTACCTAGAGAACATCGTAACCAATATATTTCATATTGTTTAAATGTTAAAGGATAATTTTGGAAATAAAATGAACTATGAAATGATGAACAAGATGAATCCAAAAAAATCCCTAATTATTCAAACTATAATGCATTACTTACTAGAGATACCTTGGAAGTACCAATGGGTCCAATTAATGAAGAGAAAGAGATACAAATTGGAAAATTTCTTGATGAATATGAACAATAGGATCATGCAACTTTATTACATGAATTTCCTTAAAATTTGCTTGAACTTATTTAGATATGCCAAGCATTGACCCTAAGATAGTCATAGATAATATTGTTGTCAAGAAATATGCTAAAACCATGAGACAAAAGATACACAAGATGAATCCTGAGATAACTTTATTGGTTAAGGTTGAGACTGAATTTTTTTTCAAGCTAGTTTAATTCACCATATTGATTATTAACCTTGCATATCTAACATTATGGTAGTGGAAAAATGATGTAGAGGAAGGGATGGCATCAACCAACTTGTAACATGGATCCACAATTTTCTCTTCAAAATGTCTCACAAGCACCAATTTGTCTTTTCAATGAACAAGGTACCCAGTGGCTCAAACACACTCCAATATTTTCCAACCTTTTCCAAAACTCCAAAAGGAATCTAACAAGATTAAATTGGCCAAAAAATCATGATAAAACACCTTTTAAGTCTCAAGAACTTCTAGTTACAATTTCACCTTCTTAAGCTACCATTCACCTATTAGGCTCCAAGACCTGTTTTTAGAGCTTTCCTCACAACTACCCGCTAAAAGCCTCCAAACCTTCACACATTCAAGGACCCATTATTATAATACAAATAATATATTAAATTCACCATTGGTCTCTTTGGACCACCTTCACCCAAACTAACCTTTTAGGTTGAACCGAGCTCCAAATAGACTCTTTTCCAAAGGAACTTACCTTCAAAATTGCCTCCAACCCTCCAAACCTCAAAAAAGTCTTACAACTACCTCCAAATCTCAAGAATCTCCAACCATCAGGTCCCCACACACTCACCAAGACTCATTTCTCTTAAACCCTCACTTTTCATCATCTCCCTAGGGATTTACTGAAAGTCCTATGTCCAAACCTTATACAAACTCAAACCCACTTCAAAATCTCATTATTAAGCATGTACATGCTCAAAAAAAAATTATATTATGCTTCCCTCAAGTTGTGTATGCACTTTCTTTGTAAAACCTCACTTTTTCACTCTTTTCCACCCTCTTCCAACTAGGGTCTCAACCTCTCTTACACATCTAACCACTCCCAACCTCTCAGATCTTCTAGAAACCTATAAATACATCTAAAAACACTATTTTTAGGGGTTTCTACCTAGTATTCTCCCTCACACATCATTTCACCCTTTCTAGCCTTGATTCTAAGGCCTAAAACCCAATTTTTACAACAGGGAAGCATGCAATTCTCTCTCAAATATTTCTCAAACTCAATAAAAAACTTCATAGGACTAATTATAAACTAACAAGGCCCATTCCACATAGGTACAGTAACTACAAAAGGTGGAATGACCAGTTCATTGCATTTTAACCTTCAAAGCACTAATTCTCTGTTTTAGACTAGTTTCAAGGAATCAGACCTTAGAATGCCTTAAAATTAATGAAATCCTACAAGAATGGATTAAAAAGGAATTAAAAACCATATTAAACAAAATTCAAAACATTTAGAACCCTAACCCTGCTGTATGGACCCATACACAGGCAAAAATTGCTAAGAAACTCAGAAAATTGACTCAAATATGTATTCTTCCTATTGAATTCTTCTCCAAAACTCCTCAACCAACCCACTTCAAGATTTTAAGATTCAATTTATACATATTACAATCCAAAACTACCCATGAAACTCCTATAACCAACTATTTAACTTCCTAAAATCCTCACAACCCTTAATTTTGCATTATTTGACAATTTATTACATCATGCAGCTTGTGAACCAAACTAAGTCTAGAACCCCCAAATGCATTATAAGTGGTCTTATTAGACCTTTATTAACATGAAAGACTCAATTTACCCCTTATTTCCTAGGCCAACCTACAAATAGTGCATTTTTTAATTACATCTTTTAGGTGCCCCTGCACCACAAAACCTGATAATCGTAATTATATGTGTATGAATTTTTCATGAGCTTAATAAAGAATATTTAAAGAACTATTTTACCCTTCCTAATATTGGCATGATAGTGAATTCAAATATGAGACACTTTATTATGATTTATGGATGATTTTTCAGGATATAATCAAATTTTCATTAATCCTCAAGGTCAATACAAAACAACTTTCACTATGTACCTTGGGGAACTCTTTTTGGGTGGTTATGCCTTTTAGATTGAAGAAAATTGGAGCCACATATCAAAGAGATACGATCTTAATATTTCATGATTTCATACAAAACATCTTGGAAGATTATGTTGATGATATTTTGGCCATGTATAATGCATCAAGACCATGTCAAAATCCTTCATAAATTTTTTGAAAGAGTTTGTAAGTATGACATGAGATTGATTCTAAAGAAATACGTCTTTGTCATGGAAAGTGGAAAGTTTTTAGGATTCATAGAGTCACATAAAGACATTGAGATGGAAACAAAAAAGATTGATGCTATAATCAACATGCCACCTCCTAAGAATATTTCACAATTACATAGCTTACAAGGAATGATTCAAGCTATTTTTCATTTTATGGCAGACTCTTCCCTTCACTCAACTCCTTAAGAAATATTTAGAATTTAAATGGAATGAGGACTTTCACAAATATTTTCTAGAATTAAAATAATATTTAGCCAATCCTTCTATTTTACAACCAACCATACAAGGGCAACCTTTTGTCCCCTATATTGGCATCAAATCATGCCCTTGCAGTGTTATTACCACAATAAGATGAGATCAAAAAAGAGAATCATATGTATTACTTTAGTCAAACATTAATTTATTATGATAATCGATATAAAACTATATGAAAATAATGTTTGGCTCTTTTTTTTGTGATTAACAAATCAAGGCATTATTTATTAAATGATGAGGTGCAAGTTATCAAAACGTTTTTGATCCTTTAAAAAATCTTTTTGCTGGAGTGGAAAGGACACTAAGAGTGGGGGGTGAATTAGTGCCATGAACCAATTTAACAATTTTTAGAAAATGAAACAAAACAAAATTATACTCTCACTATTTCAATGATTAAATCATCCATTAATTAAATGCAACCATTTAGAACTGAAATGAGAAGTATCATAGTAAAACAATGCATAATAA
Source organism: Sequoiadendron giganteum (assembly GCA_007115665.2). Lineage (NCBI taxonomy): Eukaryota > Viridiplantae > Streptophyta > Pinopsida > Cupressales > Cupressaceae > Sequoiadendron > Sequoiadendron giganteum. The sequence continues at coordinate 378,387,704 of CM021110.1, forward strand.
AGCATTCTCACAATAAATTAGTGAAACCAAAAATGAGCAAAGAGACATAAGATATGTTGAGTGGGAAACCCTCCTAGGGTAGAAAAACCACTCCTAAGTCGCTGCCTTTCAGGCTCTTATTTGAAAAACACTGTTAAAAATGCCTTATAGGCTAATTTTTGGGCACCAACTCAAGGAGCACCAACCCCTCATTTAGAGACACCAATCTCAAGGAGCGCCAACCCCTTATTTTGAAACACCAATTCAAAGGAGGACCAACCCCTTTTCAGTTTACAGAGTTACAATAACACACATGATCTCTCTGTTTCATTTTTTCTCACTCATACCTCTCTATCTAATACCCTAAAGATTCAACATGAATCCTTAAAATATTAAATAAATAACGTTTTTATGATCATACTCTACATCATGTTTTCAAACTTTTATTACAAAGCTTTTTCACTATCTCTTTTCAGATTTTCATTTACAAAATTTATCACTTCTCTCTTTCAAGAACAGTCAAGAACAAAACTGTGTTCAAAAAGAATCTCTCACTATATCACACATCACAATTCAATATATGTATTGTATCTTTAACCTTCAACAAAGGTATATTAGATAAGACAAAAGGAACTGACTCCAAATTTTTAAGATTTCCAAATGTACAAGGAAGTCTGCACCAAAAGTAGTTTCATCTGACACTGTAGAAGATGTTTTATAGAAAATGTGTTTTTAGAAAAAGAAGAATCAGAGCTCTTCATTGGTTGTGAGAGGTGGAATCTGCAAAAAAAAAATTGTTTGAATCTTCACCCAAGGGTTTAAAGTGACATTATTACATTTTCTTCTTTGAACCCTTTACAGATCTGTTTACACAAGAACATGCCAAATATGATGATAGGTGGAGAATAAATAGAGAGGCATCTATTTCCTTATTTTTTGAGCAGAAAAAGAAAAAATCTGAAACGTAACCAAACCCACATTATGATGAACCTCAAAATAAAAAATAAACAATATTTTTAGACTACCCATAATGAGAAATGTAGTGTAACCGAAATGAATGCATTTTCTTCTGATAGGTAAATATTTTTCACCTTATCTAATTTGAGCATCAAGACAAATTGTAGATTCTTATAAGATAAAACACCAAAATGATGGAAGATATTCCAGACCAAGCAAAAATTTGAACCAAAGAGAGAGAACTCTTCGAAACATTCACCAATGAGAGGAATGAATACCTGATGATATTCAAAGAAACTACAAAAGAGCATGATAAACTTGTTGTGAAGCCATTACCAGCCTAGCTATTTGACGAATCAACATACTCCTTCCATGCTCGATCCCTCACCCATAGACAAATGCCAAATCAGATTTATAATTTCATATCTCTTACAAAGAGATCCAACACTTGTTCATTAGGTTGTAGCAAGAAGAATAACAACTGATACAAGTTACCCATGGCGGCAGTGTGGCTAGGGTTTCAAACCATTATCAAAAATGATAACCAATGTTTTCCCTAACATAAATAGAATGAAGACATTCAATCCCGTTTTCAAAACATAATCACTTTTGAAGTCCGAAGTAACACATAAGAATTAAAACATCATAATGAATACAAGTCCACGATCAAGCATTTTACCAAGGAGGCTGATAGTAATAATCAATTTGATGATTGCTAATGAGTTTCAATCCACATTATTGGATTAATCACCATTATTTACAGACCAAAGATCTCAAATAAACTTACAAGTCATTCACATATGACTTTAATCAAAGTCATTCATTATGCAATAAGGCCCAATATGAGTGAAAACATTTGTATCAAATGCTTAAGGAAACACGATAGGGTTTACTTAATTTTCAAAGATGACACCTTTATGACTTTAAGAGAGATAATAATACATACCAGAATGTCCAAACCAATATATGCTTCGAGCCATAAACATTAACTTCACATATATGTGCCAAAAGAAATAAAGATCACCTTTAGAAGCTGATTATGATTCCAAGGCTCATGCTAAGGAATCTCCTTTGAGAGACATATAAATTATTAAAGACATATGCCTGTGAGTGACAAGAATAAAAAAAGATCCCCATTACAATTCCAAATACCTGAATAGCCATGCCATATACCTGTATGCAAGAATAACCCCATGTAAAATATATATCCTTTGCACAGGAATCAACCATGATCAGTACCACAAGATATAACAAATCTAAATGTAAACCAAAGCCATAATATTGTCCGTAGCCATAGTACTAAATGCCAAAACATGAATAGATCAAGTGTAATCCAAGACTGAATCAAGTATCACAATGTTAATTCAAAAATTCCATGAGTTATAATACCAAAGTTCCATAACTAAACCAATGAATATGCCAAGACCAAAGTGCCTAGAGAGCATTAATATAATTCCAACCCAATATGCCATGTATCAAATAATGTATCATAACCATTGACACCAAATAATTATGAGACAACCATGAAGATCAATAGAATGAAAATATACCATGAAGATATAATCAAATGAATCTTATCAATGGTGCCATGATCAACCTGATAATGAGCAATCGAAAAAATATACCTGTCGTGCAATAAAGAAGGTTCAACTTGTCAAAATGAAACCAACTATTCCATGATCAACCAAAGTCTTTCCAAGATAAGAATATCATTTATCACAGAAGTTGATGAATTCCCTATCACAATGAACACCATTTGAATAACATGTACCAATCCTTATCAACACTGTCAGTTCAATATAGTCATAAACATCTACAAATGAATAGCATTCATAAATCTAAACCAAAAGCCACATGAGTAATCAGCATGAAAAAAATTGAATCATCATGAAGATGAATACCAAAAAAAGAGCCTCTAAAATATTATATGAGATACCAAACTAATTTTGTCATCAAGGACAACCAAAGACAACTAAGAAGTCAACAAACTCCCCCTTTGTCCTTGATTGCAAAAAAAAAATTACTCCCCCCCTTTTTGCCTCACTGACAAACAAATGCAGTGCAACCACACCACCAAAAATACCACTAGAGTACCTCTACACACAGTAACAAATCACTTTTTACTACATACCAATGATCTAGAAATCCATTATCTAACTTACCTGAGTCTGTAAATCTCATAAGATGACAAATATCAAACTTCTTTAGACATCATATCATGCCAGAATCAACAAAGTACTGTCACCTATAAGCTAAAGACCTTGAAAAATTGAACTTCCAAGTAATAGCAATGCACTATTAGACCAAAACAACTATTTCATTGTCAAAGTATTGTCTTTTATGAAATTTATGCAAGTGATATCAACAATCATGTATACCATACTATCAACATACTAAAAATATGTCATAGATAGGCAATACAAAAATCACTCTCACTATGTCCTTGCAACAATCATCAATACTTGTGTTCCAACCATGGAATGTTACAGGAAACTTCCAAGCACAACACCACAAAACTTAATTTCAAGAAACATTCATAGTCATTGTCCTTTCAGCTAGCTGCCACTATCGTTACATGTCATATACTATACTAACATATTAAAATATTAATAATTCATTGTCTTATCATGCTCTGTCATTGAAACTTCACTTATATAAGTTAAACCAAGAATATAATATGTGCAAAAAATTAACTGTTTAGCATTATATCAAAGTGTTAAGCAATGATGAGACTAGTCAATCAAGATAACAAGCTTTAATGACAAAGAAAAAGAATGAATACTGCTTCGAAGTCCAAGCCACCATTATCTCATGGAAATATATTGACATCAACTAACTCATGCACCTTCTAAATGGTTAAACTAGAATCCACCAATACCAATATTAATGAATGATTTCAAGACAACAAAGATAATAAAATTAACCATCTCTTATATGTCGTCAACATGCACCTTATGAATTGAGCCATAAAAGCATCAAATTCACCAAAGGACTATCAATGTACTTCAAACTTGAATTCCTTAACAACCTAAAAAGTTGATCAGTTATACACAGAGTAATAAACATGATGAAATATGTTATATCCAAGGCTCTCATTAACTTACCATATCATATGTAGACCTTCATAATCAATACAATCAGAATAAACATAATGAAATATTGATATTTACAGACCTCTTATTTACTTCTTATACCACCAATAGTAAATGCATACTGTCATATCTCATTCTAGACTTCATAGGGGTAAAATGAGTTACCATAATAGACTCCCCCTGAGTCTTTTCTTCTTCTCAGTACCTGGATGGTATCACATGTGCAAGGAGTGCACAAGGAGTTTTCACACATTCATCTTTATTTATCTTTTTGTCATATTGATTGCTCTTTCTTCTCCACACCAATGTATACTTTTTCACTTGTTTTCTTAAATTACTTGTCTTTCTATTATATCTGCATTGCTATACTTTATGCCCAATTTTATTACATTTGAAAAAATAACTTTGTGCTTGTTCTGAGGAACAAAAGACTTCCTATAGACATTTCCAGCATTGTTACCTACATTATTATCACTTGTATTCATTCTACAATCTATTCTGAAGTGACCAAAATTGTTACAGTTGTAACACACCACATTCTCATTTCTAGAGACATTAGAATGATTCTTGTTTGACAATATCATGCAATTAATTTCCTTATGATCACAGTCATTACAAACATAATAATATCCTTGAAAAGAATGATTATACATGAATGAATGATCATTCCAAGGATGTGAATATCTGAAGACATTTTTCCTTTCTCTATGAGTACCTTTGAATTGTCTTCTAGTAGTAGTGTTATCCTTTGATTTTGTTTTCTCTACACTCTTTGGTGTAGCAGCATGGTGGCCAAGATCAACCTTCATTCTTGGTGTAAAAATTTTTCCATCTGCAGTAGCAAACACTCTTTGAGATTCTTTGGCAAAGCTTTGTCCAACCTCATATCCCACTCCTGTAGGATCCTTAGAATGCTTTTGTCTTCCCAACATCTCATTCAATATATTAGTACTCTGATCAAATTTCTAAATTTTATCTGATTGAACCTTGACAGTTTCAAGCTCTTTTCTTAAAGAAACTACTTCTTCAAGTTTTAGACAATCAATCTTTTTAACCTCCGAATCAGACCTTACAACATCTGCTATCCTCTTACATTCTTCAATTTCAATTTTTTGACTTATAATCATATCATCTTTAAGTGTTAGTTCTCTTAACAATGAATCATTATCTAAACATTTATGTAAAGAAGCAATCTCATTTTCTAGTTTATGTGTTTCTTGATCTTTATAACTTATACCAACATGAAGACAATCCTCAACTCTCTTGGCTTATTCAAGCTGAGTTTTTAAAGTGACTATTGCTTGATTTTATGTTTGTTCTTGAGCAAGAGCTTGAGCACATTTTTGTTCTTGAACCAGAATTTACTTTTTGAGTTTTTTAAGCTCTTTTAAAGCACATTTCAGTTCACCTTCTTCATTATCATTGTTGTTTGTATCTTCTTGCTGAATGATTTAAGCCATGAATAATGCTTCATCTTCCTCAACTAAAGAATCTTCAGATTTAGTGTCTGTTTCATCTTTACTAAACAAAATTTTCTTCTTTTTGAAGTTGAAATTTCATTTAGGTTTATAGGCCTTTTTCTTAGGGAGTTTTTCAGATTTATGATTGTCACTGTTTTGATCACCATAGGGACACTTTGCAGAAAAGTGACCTATTTTTTGACAGTTAAAACACTTAAAGGGAATTTTTCCCTTATATTTTCCAGATCCCTTTTTAAGCTTTCTAAAAAAATGGGATTCTATAAAATTAGAAAGTTATGACTCACTAACTTCATCTTTTTCTTTCTTTTCAATGTTAAAGACAATTTCTTTTCTAGTAGAATTGTTTTTACTAATTCTCATTTCATAGGCAATCAGAGTGCCTTGTCAGTTGTCTAAGGTAAGCTAGTCAAAGTGTCTCTTTTCTTCAAGCATTGAAACCTTAGCTTCAAATTTAGGTGGTAAGGTTCTAATGACCTTAGTTACAGAATCAAATTATTTTACATCTTCTCCTAGCCCTTTTATAGCATTGGCAATTTCATCAACTCTCAAGAACTAATCAGCTAATTTTTCATCGTCCCTCATTTTTATTTCCTCAAACTGATGTTTTAGAGTAAGGACTTTTGACTGTTAAACTTTTTCATTTCCTTGATAGATGGTTTCAATTTTAACCTAGATATCCCTAGTAGAACTGCAACGCATGACTTTCATAAAGACATCTTTAGTCAATGCACACAAGAGAGCATGTTTTGATCTAGCATTAGTTTCATATATTTTATTTTCATCAGCAGTTGTGGGAAATGTAGTTGGTAAAGTGTACCCAATTAACACTATGCTCCACACATCGAGATCAATAGAAGTCTGATATGTTTCCATTCTAATTTTCCAAAATACATAATTTGTTCCATCAAATAATGGAGCTCTAGTCATAGATGTGCCTTCATGAGCTTGAGACATTTTAAATAGACTCCAATACCATAATCAATCCTAGGTTGATTAGACCTGTCAGAGGACCCTACGCTTTGATACCAATTGTTGGAGTGAAAAGGACACTAAGAGAGGGGGGCTTAATCAATTTCATGAACCAATTTAACAATTTTTCAAAAAATGAAACAAAACTAAATTATGCTCTCACTATTTCAATGATTAAATCATCCATAAATTGAATGCAACCATTTAGAACTAAAATGAGAAGTATGACAGTAAAACAATGCATAATAAAGAATTCTCACAAAAAAGTAGTGAAAGCACAAATGAGCAAAGAGACACAAGATATTCTGAGTGGAAAACCCTCCTGGGATAGAAAAACGACTCCTAAATTGCTGCCTTTCAGGATCTTATTTGAAAAAAACTATTAACAATTCCTTATAGGCTATTTTCTAAGCACCAACTCAAGGAGCACCAACCCCTCATTTAGAGACACCAATCTCAAGGAGCACCAACCCCTTATTTTGAAACTCCAATTTCAATGAGCACCAACCCCTTTTCAGTTTACAAAATTACAATAACAGAAAGGATCTCTCTGTTTCATTTTTTCTCACTCATACCTCTCTATCTAATACCCTAAAGATTCAACATGAATCCTTAAAATATTAAATTATAAATAAGTTTTTTATGATCATACTCTGCATCATGTTTTCAAACTTTTATTATAGAGCTTTTTTCACTATCTCTTTTCATATTTTCAATTACAAAAGTTATCACTTCTCTCTTTCAAGAACAATCAAGAATAAAACTGTGTTAAAGAATAATCTCTCACTATATCTCACATCACAATTCAATATGTATATTGTCTCTTTCAACTTCAGCAAAGCTATATTAGATAAGACAAAAGGAACTGACTGCAACTTTTCAAGATTTCTAGATGTACAAGGAAGTCTGCACCAAAAGTAGTTTCATCTGACACTATAGAAGATGTTTAATTCAAAATGTGGTTTTAGAAAAATAAGAATCAAAGCTCTTCATTTTCTATGAGAGGTGGAATCTGTAGATGTTTTTTTGTTTGAATCTTCACCCAAGGGTTTAAAGTGATAGTATTACATTTTGTTCTCTGAACCCTTTATGGATCTGTATACACAAGAACATACCAAATATGATGACAGGTGGAGAATAACTAGAGAGGCATCTATTTCCTTATTTTTCTATCTGAAAAATGAAAAATCTGAAATGTAACCGAACCCACATTATCATGAACCTCAAAATAAAAAATAAACAATGTTTTCAGACTACCCATAATGAGAAATGTAGTGTAACCGAAATGAATTCATTTTATTCTCACAAGTAAATATTTTTCACCTTATCTAATTCGAGCATCAAGACAAATTGTAGATTCTGATAAGAGTAAACACTAAAATGATGGAAGAGATTCCAGACCAAGCACAAATTTGAACCAAAGAGAGAAAACTCTTTGAAACATTCACCAATGAGAGGAATGACTACCCGATGATCTTCAAAGAAACTGAAAAAGAGCATGATAAACCTATTGTGAAGACATTACCAACCCAATTGTTTTATGAATTAGCATACTCCTTCCATGCTTGAGCCCTCACCCATAGAGAAACACCAAACCAGATTTCTAACAACTTCATAGCTCTTATAGAGAGCTCCAACACCTGTTCATTAGGTTGCAACAAGAAGAGTAACGGTTGATACAAGTTACCCATGGCGGCGGCATCGGCGTGGCTAGGGTTTCACACCCCTATCAAAAATGATAACCAATATTTTCCCTAATATCAATCAAATGAAGAAATTTGATCCCCTTTTCAAAAAATAATCACTTTTGAAGTCTGAAGTAACACATAAGAATTAAAACATCATAATGAATACAAGTACGCAGTCAAGCATTTTACCAAGGAGGCTGATAGTAATAATCAATTTGATGATTGCTAATGAGTGTCGATCCACATTATTGGATTAATCACCATTATTTAAAGACCAAAGATCTCAAATAAATCAAAAATTCATTCGCATATGACTTTAATCAAAGTCATTCATTATACAATAAGGCCTGATATGAGTGAAAACATTTGTATCAAATGCTTAAAGAAACCTGATAGGGTTTACTTACTTTCCAAAGCTGACTCCTTTGTGACTTTAAGAGAGATAATAATACTTACCATAATGTCCAAACCAATATATGCTTCGAGCCATAAAAATTAACTTCACATATATGTGCCAAAAGAAATAAAGATCACCTTTAGAAGCTGATTATGATTCCAAGGCTCATGCTAAGGAGTCTCCTTTGAGAGACATATAAATTGTTAAAGACATATGCCTGTGAGTGACAAGAATAAACGAAGATCCCCATTACCATTCCAAATACCTGAATAGCCATGCCATATACCTGTATGAAAGAATAAACCCATGTGAAATATATATCCTCTGCATAGGGATCCAACATGATCAGTACCACAATATTTTTACAAATTTGAATGTAAACCAAAGCCATAATATTGTCCATATCCAGAGTACTGAATGCCAAAACATGAATAGATCAAGAGTAAGCCAAGACTCAATCAAGTATCACAATTTCAATTCCAAAATTCCATGAGTCATAATACAAAAGTGCCATAACCAAACCAATGAATATGCTAAGACCAAAGTGCCATAGAGATAATTAATATAATTCCAACCCAACAGGCCATGTATCAAATAATGTATCATAACCATTGAAACCAAATAATTATGAGACAACCATGAAGATCAATAGAATGAAGATATACCATGAAGATATAATCAAATGAATCTTAGTGATATCAAGTTTCCACAATCCAAATGATTCTTGTCAATGATGCCATGATCAACCTAATAATGAGCAATTGAAACAATATACCTGGCATGCATTAAAGAAAGGTCAACCTATCAAAATGAAACCAACCGTTCCATGATCAACCTGAGTCCTATCAAGATACAAATATAATTTATCACAGAAGCTGATGAATGCCCTGTCACAATGAACACCATTTGAATAACATGTACCAAGCCTTATCAACACTCTCAGTCCAATATAGTCATAACCATCTGGAAATGAATAGCATTCATATTTTTAAACCAGAAGCCACATTAGTAATGAACATGAAAAAACTTGAATCATCATGAACTTGAATACCAAAAACAAAGCCTATGAAATATTATTAGAGATACCAAACTGATTTTGTCATCAAGGACAACCAAAGACAACTTAGAATTCAACACTTTCTACTAAGACAAATTTTTTAGGACACTTAGCTAAATGGGTTATTTTGGTTGTTTTAGTTTGACCTTAAATTCATTTCTCAAAAAGTAATGAAAGGACAATCATTGATCAACCATTTAGCTGAGTCCCCTTCACCATTAGCATTACCAAATCAAGTTTTTTTTCTCGATGAAAGTATGTTGAACATTGATAATAATGAAACATGGGAATTATAATTTGATGAATCTAAGTATTGAATTAGTTCTAGTGCTGGAGTTATATTAATACCTCCTTCAGGGAAGCCAATTCCCTTATCCTCTTTTTTAAATTTCCTATGTACGAACAACACCACTGAGTATGAGGCTCTTATCATAGGATTACATGCAACCTTTTCCTTAGGTGTTCAACACATTTGTATATTTGGAGACTCTTAATTGATCATCAAAAAAATTAATGGTTCTTATCAAGGAAAACATGATGAGCTATCTAAGTATAAAGACCTCACATTAACAATATTGGATCAATCTACATTATATACCATTGACAATGTTTCATGAAAGGATAATCAACATGTAGATGCAATGGCAAGTGTTTCTTTCATTGTATCTCTTGACGACACTTCCTCAAACTTCACATATTTTATTCACACTCACACATAACCATCGATAAATGAAAATATAAAAGAGATCATGGTTGCTAATATTGAAGTTTCTAATGATTGGTACACACCAATATTTAATTACTTAAAGGATAGCATATTTCTTGAACCAAACACTAAGAAAACTATGGACTGTATATAAAAGTTGGAAGCATGTTATATATTTCTGGTTGATGTGTTGTATAGACGATCATTCAATGGTCTTCTCCTTAAGTGTCTAAGAAAATCTGAAATCCATGTAGCCCTTGAGGAATCTCATGTGGATTCTTGTGCTTGCAAGGGACATTTTGGAGGTTGATCTCTAGTTTGAAGGTTAATCTATATCAGTTATTATTAAAAAACATGGAACGATATTGCTTTAATCATGTTAAGAAATGTCACAAGTGTCAAGAACATAAAAATTTGATTCATTCTCTAGCATCTAAAATTTGTGCTCAAGTTGCTATTTGGCCTTTTTCAATTTTGGGTTTGGATTTGATTAGGAAGATGTCCCCTCCCTCATCCTTAGGAAATACATTCATAATAACTAGTGTTGATTATTTCACAAAGTGGGTAGAAGAAATTCCTCTTTGTTCCATGACTGTTGAGGTAATCTATCATTTTATCCTAGAAAATATTATCGCCCAATTTGGTATTCCTTTAGCCCTAGTCACAGATAATGGAACACCATTTAAAAACAAGGAAGTTAAGAAATTTCTGGACATATTTCACATTCAACATCATTTCTCTACACCATATTATCCACAATCTAATGGTCAAAAGAATAAATTAACAAAATAATTGAGAAAATCTTGTGAAAAACAATTAGTAAGAATAACAAAGATTGGCATACTCAACTCTCTTATGCATTACAGGCTTATCGCACAGGTATTCACATGTCTACAAGAAACACTCCCTATAATTTATTTTATGGATCTAACACAATAATTCCCTTGGAGTTAGAAATTCCATCTTTGTGAGTTTCTCTTGGTGGCCTTATTGATAATAATGCTTATAGGGAATAATTTTTGCAAAAACTTGAAATGCTTTATGAATAGTGTATAAATGCTCTCAAGCATCTTCAAGCATATTCTACAAGAATGCAATGTAAATATTATGATAATTTCATTACTCTTTCTTTGAATAAGGGATAGTTGGTGTTGTATGAAAATCAATGTAGTGTCAACGTTTCTCCTAATGAGAAGGGGAAATTCTTCTTGAATTGGTTAGGACCCTATATCATTGACATATTTTATGGATTTGGAGCATATAAAATTAAAGAAATGGATAGTATACTCGTAACAAAACCTACAAATGCTACACGTTTGTGCAAATATTCCACTTAGCAATATTTTGAATAGTATGTATGTAAAACCATCTTGCTAGATTAAGCAAATAGTTTCTATTTTATCTCACATTGATTCATTCTTGACAAACATTTTTGTGTGTTTCTTGAATTATTATGAGAATTTTTTCTTGTACTTGAATTTTTACTTTATTTTGCATACTATTCAATCATGCGTGTCTTGTGATAAATGAGATCATTACATGTATTTAATTGTAAAAAATATATCATAAGGGCATATAGTTTAAAATTATTACACAACAAAAAAATGTAGCATCTAAGTAGACATAAGTGTTTAATTATATCACATTCATCACATAATAATTATCATGGAGACATTTATTAAATGAATTGATCAAGATTGTTTAATAGATCACATCAAAATTGAATGCATAGAAACAAAAACATGCTCACATTTATAGATCATAAGGTTCATGTACATCATAGTCACCACAATAGAAAAATGTGGTGTGTACTAAAAATATGCATCTAAGTAGGTCTATGGCTACTAGACTCCTCGATGCCTAGTAGAGGTGCTCCTCTTCAAAAGGTGAATCGATAATATCCTCGGAGCTGATATGCTCCTATACACCCTTTAGCTGCCCTACTATTGTAGCCTCATGCATGAGTGTTGCAACACTCCTGCTCGACCTAATCCCTCTTCTACATGATCTGATATCTCACCTCAATCCCTACGCAATTTCTCCCATAGAATTGAATGTGCATCACTGTTAGTAAGAAATTGAGTAGCTCTAAGCTCTTCATTTGTATCCCTAAGCTCCTCATGTGTAGCTTGGAGCTCCTCATAAGAATATCTCATCCACTCCTCTCTATCTTCAACCTCCTCAATGGTCTTCATTGCATCATCAAAGTATGTTCTCCACCAAGATAGGGGCTCGAAAAAATAAAAATGGTGCCTCATTCTTAGTCATGGCCTATTCATGTCCTGTATCAATAGGTGAGGGGGCATCAGTGGAACTATGTTTGTGACTCAACCGAAGAAGTCAATATAGTCTCATTTACCAACTATAATAAAGCAGAAAATAGGTTAGAGTGAGATATAATACATAAAATCTAATGACAATAACTTAAAATAAACATATCATCACTTGGATCTCCAACCCACCAATCAAGATCTTGATAGGACAATATAGGTGTCATATTGGGACTTTATTGAGGGGTTGGTGGTGTGGTGGGAGTTGTATGGTTGCTCTCTCCATTCTCGTGGGACTAGATGTCCTTTATAGCTACAAGATGTGATCGGGTAGTATGAGGACGAGATCAAGGTCTCTCCTCAAGGGAATTTGTGGCCTTTTCGAGCTCCTCAAGATCATCTCTTACTAGCTAAGGATCCTCCTCCTCCTCCTCTTCTATATTATCACTAGCATCATCTATCATATCCCCATTTATGCCCTCATCCTCTCTCTCATACCCTCGATATGGAAAACGTATTGGATCACCTATGGGATTATCATCAAGGAAGACACATCAAGATCATGTTGTCATCCACCACCTATTGTATGCAATCAAAGTGCTTATATCATCCATGTTAGATGCTAGGGGTAAATCTCTCTCCTCATTCTCCAAGTCACTAGAGGATATGTTCATGAATGTGGGATGGAGGGTGTCCCCTTATCTAGCACCACTTCATGCAAATCTCAAAAAAGTAGCTTGCAGGATAGGTGCTATCTATATCTAACAAAAATACCTCATCATGTGATCATAATAAAATAACATGATGATATAGTCATGTTTTTCATCCAATATTTTATCCTAATGCATCTTGGCTAACTATTGTGTAGGACCTAGCTGATATTGTATATTCCTTTACAGTCTCCATACAATTTCATCATCCTCTAGATGATTGAATTTAACTCTCCAATGTGATAGATCTTCATACTACCAATATTATCTAAGTGTATAACATAAATCTCATGGATAGTCAACGGTCATCACTATGGGAAAATTTGGTTGGTCTAGTACATGTAATATGCTCAAATTCACATACCTTAAGTAGTGTACAAATTATGATACTCTGAACCTCTCGATAGAAAAAGTGACCAAGATCATAATATAAATGTGCAAGCATACTCCATCCCTAGGAATAAACTCTCTAGTACTCCTCCATCTCCTATATAGTATGAAGGAGGCCCTCATCAAGGTGTGTGCCTCATCCATTGGGTGCTAAGTATAAAGTGATGGTTGCACCTAGGATTTGACAAGCTAAAGTAACATTAGAGTAAAGAATCCACTTGAGCTCGATGTGAGATCTAGGATGAGTAGGAGATATATGGTGGCCAATTTAGTAATGTATATCATTCCTCATTTGTTAAGGTCTATGAAAATCATCAAAATGAATGATCTCATCTTGGATGAGTAATTTGAATATGTTGTGTACATCCTCTAGTGTTACTGTCATCTCCCCTGTTGGGAGATGAAATGTTGAAGTATTTGCATTCCACCACTTAACTAGTGCCATAATAATATCATCATGGTACCTCATGGGTGGCATGAATATATCCAATATAATCTAATAGTGTGAATAATTCACTCCTCCTCTTGAGAAAACCATGTGAACTACTCTTGAAGTAGCAAGAATATTCATCATCCCAAATGCTATTAGGCACATGATGGGATGTGCAAGAAGCAAAGGAAATCATCAATCACATAAAAAAAATGGGCATTGTCACCTAGTTTGGATAGGAATGCCATGGATTTTGAAAAAGATACAAGATAGTGTAAATTACTAAATAAAATCGCTAGGGAAAGGAATAGATAACTCATTTTTGGTGTTACCCTGCCTCTCTCGACCTCTACTAGTAGGACCTCAAGCCTCGAGTGCTAGTATGGTCATTGGCTTGACTTATTCTCTCCTCTACACAATGGTATCTCTCTTAGAATCTTCAAATAGTAAAAGTGAAAATGATGGTCAAAAAGATGATTTTGCACTAATATGTAGTTAAAAAATTTACTTGCATATTTCATTCAATTCACCATTGTGGGGACTAGTGAACTTCAATTTTTATGTCATCTAATGCATTAGATTCATAGTTCCATCCATGATCACTTCTAATATTTGTCGATATTTTGTGTTGTGATTTCATGAGCCTATCATAAAAATTTCCATCACCAAGAATATAAATTTGATGTGGTTAGATTTCTACCTTGATTACACTTTCATAAAGCAAGCAGAATCAAGGGGGCCATACATCTGCCCTCAAATTTGGTTAACATGTTTTTTTTCAAAGCATAAGATGATTTTAAATAACTAACAAATCAGTTTTGTAGGATGTGGTTCCTAACATTATGGTTTTGAATATGGTTACATTGGGGGATTTATTCTCTTGTTCATGAATGATTCATAGTATCCATATAACTATCATTTTTATGTAGAATGATCTACTTTCAGTACTTTACCTTGCATATGCATGTAGTGTCATATGGCTACTAAAGTGGGCTAAATTTAGCATTGGAAATTGTACTCCTTTGTAGGTGATAGTACAATTTCACACTTAGTTTGGACCTATTTTAGTGACCCTAGCATTTATTCATTTTCAAAACCTTTTAAATAGGCCCTAATCTCCTAAATTATCCATTATGAGACCTATTTTATTGTTTTTCAACAAAATTGCAAGCATTGAAAAAATGTAACCAATTAATGCTTTTCCCTTGATACTTTGTGTCCTGGGAAATAGGGCCAGGAATAATATGTCCATGGGCATATGGTTCCCCCTATCTTGTCCAAGACCAAATTTTAATGTGTTGGTGTTGACATTTTAACATTCAAAATTCTAATTTCAAATGTTAGCTTTTTGATCTAATCTTTGAAAAATTAGATAAATTCCTATATATATCTAGTATTTTTACCATTTAAAAACTAGAACATTCAAGCAAGAAATAATCAAAGTATTGGACCAGCATATTTCATCATACACATTTAAATTTTTAGGTCTTCAAGCCTATTTGCATATTTGATCAAGCTTTATCCCATGATTCAAGGTTGATGCCAATAGAAGAGAATGATGGATTCTAGGTTTGGGAGATGCATTTGGCCCTTTCCTTCAACACAATGATGTGTTTCCTAGTGTTCTATTTTTCAAGCTTCGTCCTATTTTCAGCCTAAAGCAAGGTATCATTGTATTTTAGATTTAATAAGGGTTTTTAACTTCTCCTAAGGTAGATCTTGTCATTTTCATATAAGAATATCTCTAATACACTTGAGTAGGATTTCTTTAAATTTTAGCTCATAACAACCTTAGAAACACTTAAGGTTAGGGCACACACACTTGTATCAATAAATTTTATTGGATATTGTATAGGTAGAATACTAAAATAGGGGCTTGTCTAAAGAAAGCTCCTATACAACCACCCCCACAATTTATTTAATAGACTTATTGCAAGTCCAGATCCGAAGACAAAGGTTTATAGGGTAGAAAAAAGAGAGTTGATTAAGAGATACAAGATCAATTTTTGAAGTTCAAACAAGGCCTACAAGGACCCTACACCCCTGGGTGACCTAGTCCTACTACAACACTCAAATCCAATGTTTTATGATAGGTACACATCATTCTACACTTCCTAGATCTTCCTATAAATTGATGTTTCAGTCTATATATTTTTAGAATATTGTGTTTTTCATATTAGGTCATATAATTCTTAATCATAACAAATAATTTTCAATCCATTTCTAAGGCTCAAAAGGATCATATCCAGGTCTAATTAACTTACCTTTTTGGATGAAAGTCAATTAAAACACCTTGTTGATTTGCATCATAACATACCTTTGAAAATGGAGTTAATTGATCCTAGGTTTTATTCACTAAACTTAGGGTTCCCTTTTTCTTATGATACATGATTATAATTAATTATTAAAATAGAGTAACTATTTTTTGTTTACTTATATACACTTTATGGTGAATAGATAATATAGATGCATAGATATAATATGATACTATAATGATTAAATTGATTTAAATTTTAATAGAATTATGATATAAAAATTTATTTTTACCTTGTAAGAAATGGATGAATATTCTTATGAAAATTCAATGAATAAGAACCTTAGAGATTATGTTTAGTTAAGAATTAGAATAATTAAAATATGAGAAATTATATTTCGAAATTGATAATGTGAATGTGTGTGTTTCAATTCGGTTTCTTCAAATATATGATCTTATTAGATGAATTAGCATAGAAATTGAGTGTGAAAGTTTAATTCTATGAAAATGGGATGTCTCTCAAGAACCCTAATGTGGTCAAACTATGAAACTAGACTATAGTTCATTTGGAAGGACTATAGTCTCATTTGTAATGTATTTTTATTTACAATGTGAGTGTGAATGGTTGTTAAATTTTATAAAGAAGATGAGGCCACTAGGTTGGATTTTTGGGTTGTGTTGGCATCCTAATTGTCAATTTTTGGATTAGTTTTTTTGGGGGTTCTTAAAGAGTTGAAAAATATCTTATATATATATATTTGTTTTTATTTTTGGGAACCCAAGTTGGATACCTATTGGTTAGGTATCTCCTTAAGCACTCATTCAAGACTTGGGTCAACATGTGACCCTTTTAGAATTGTAATTTTAAGGAATGAAAAAATTGATAAGTGGAGGCTTGGAAATGTGACTTGTTACTTTTCAAATCCGCTCTCAAAAGCTCATATATGAACTTGAGAAAAGCTACAAATATATCACATGTGTGAGCCACCTTGTAAGGATTTAGTGGGATGAGTACAAAAGTACACTCGACTATCCCAAGGTATCACACATGTGTGAGCACTAAGGGAGGTGTGCAATGAGGAAAAATGAGAGAGTGACAAGTGTCACCCCAACATTCAAAGGATTTCAAACTTGGAGTTTCAATAAATTATGCATTTGAGGATGAAGAAAGGGTTCTTGACTTTATTTTTATTCTTTAATTATCTAAGAAGGTAGTGTGAGAAGACTTGGAGAAAAAAGAGCTAAGTTTGGAAGGCTTGGAGCTCTTGTTCAACCATATTCTTCTTGGATAGCTTGAGAAGGTAGGCCTTAAGAATTTTTTTTAATTGCAATTTTGTTTCGATTAATTCATTTGTGAGTGGTTTATATTTTCTTGTGTTGCCTTCTTTAATTGTGTTGTATTTATGTTGGGTTGGGTTGTGATATGGAATTCTCTCTCACTTGATGAGAGCACACTAAGTATGGGGTTGAGTGAGGGTGAAGCTCTAATGAGAATATTTTATTAATATAAATATGTTGGTTTGGGTGAAAGGAAGTTATCTCTATAAGTAGATATTATTTGTGAAGAGAATGGTATGAGAAACTATGTTGATTTTATTATGTTTCCCATTGGATGAGATGTCAAATCATCTTCCCCTTTTGATTCTTGAGAGATTCATGTTCATGTTTATTCTTGGTTTATGGGTGTTTCTATGTTTTAATGTTTTGAAATAATGTTTTCTATGTTAATTTATGTTCATGAGTGTATCAATTTTCCTTGGGAGACCTCCTAGCTTAGGAGTAAATTTTTTCAAGTCTAGTTTGGGTGGTTAGAACTATCATGGATTATGAATATTATTTTCTTCTTCTTTATTTAAGATTAAAGAGCATGTGATATATTGTAGCTTGGGAGAAATCAGACTTATCATATTCTTATATAGAGGAAGAGATATTGTTGTAATTTAAAACTACTCTTGTTGGGTACCTAATTAGAAAAAGTTGGTTTTAACAAATGTGTAGCCACTATTAAATGTTTTGGGAATAATTATAGTTAATTTTTGTTAAAGGAATACTTATTTGTTAGTTGTTGTTAAGGAAATACTAGTTGAAATTTGCTACTTATTAGCTTCTATAGAATAGTCTCTTTCGTAAGAAGATTATGGAAAGTGTATGTGAAGTTTATTCAAAATGTAAATATTCCATTATAGAAAAATCAATTCTACGACTTCAAAGAATGTCACATTGTTGTAGTTTAAAAAAGAAAGGAGTTACATATATTTTCTTAGGAGCAATGTATATTTCCTTACTAAATCAAAGCTTAATTTTCTTTTAAATATCATTTTGTAAATTATTATTTTCAGCCATAAAATGTTCTTATATAAAATAATCATTTATTTCAAGCTAAAATAGTATATACAAGAGGAAATTTATCTTAGAAATAAAGTGTTTGTTGCACTTTAGATTTTATAATAAGTTTTATTTATTTTTTACAAAAAAGGAAAAGAATGGAGATAGTTTAATTAGCTTCTATTCACTATTGGTTGTTATAGTAAAATAAATTTAAATAGCCTTTGTATACTATTGTTACGAGTAAATTACTTAAATAAGTTTTATATTTGTAGTTGCAGTGTCATACATTGTCACCCCTGATAATTTTACACTAGGTTTGGTATGCTGTATTTTACATGTATAATTAATTAGGTTCATTATATCATCATTTTAGGGCTAGATTAAGAAAGTATACTAAATTTTATGAAAAAATCAGTTTCTAGAGCAAAAAAGGTCTGGACAAGAGTGTTGGGTGCCCTTATCTAGCAAATTAGCTTTCAAAAAGTTAAAAAATTTAATGCTGACCTAAGTATCTTGAAAATTATACCTTGTCAGCCTGACTCTAAAAATTACTCAGGATGCATTTATAACATTTATAAATAACTCTTTCTCTCCCATTTGGAAAATTATGATCATGAATAATGAAAAATTGTGAACAAACATGCAACTTATCTCTCTCTCTCTCTCTCTCTATATATATATATATATTCTTACTACAACTCTTTATTTTTTTATGTAGACTAACCCTTGCAGGTATTCAAAGTGGTTTACTTCTTCTCCATCAACTCCTTATGGCAACTTGTGATAGGGAATCACTCCAACAAGTCTTTCACACATAAAGTAGCTCTATCTTATGCTATTTAATTTATTATAGCCTTTATCATTTCTTTTTTCTTTACTCCCCGAGAGAATGCACTTTTCATCATCGTTATCATTGTTGTTGTGGAGGTGATAAAAGAAACATAGGGTTTGAATTAGGAAAGCCCTTATACAACACAACCATTTTCCCTCTTTTGTGTGTTTAGATCTGAATATGAAATCTTTTGACAATGACAAATCATAGAAAGATAAAGAAAATTGTGAGATACTGACAACAATTCATAATAGCTCAAAACCCTAGGACTATGGTGCCCATTACCCTTGTCCAACTAGTTTATCCCCTACTTTTGGTAACATGTTCCTCTCTATCTACATTTTATAGATTTGAGGTTGTTTATGTTATTTTATATTTCCATTTTTATAATTATTCATATTTTCAACTTAGGGTTTGTATCATCCAGGTTAATTAAATCGCAATTATCAATCTACCCTCTTTGCAACAAAGGAATAAAACCTAGGCAAAATTATCTCTCCTTCTAGGAAGTTATCGAATCACAATACTTTCATTTGTCTATATTCTAATGTTTAGTATTTAAAGAAAATTTTGATTTGATTTAATCTACTAATTTGATCTTGAATATCTTTTCACACATAAAAATTGTGAGTAGAAAAAATAGGCTAAGATGTAAAATATATTTGATATCATTTTTCTATATGATTTTTAGTCATACAGAGTTATGATATTTTATTTTAAGATAGAAAGAATTCCTATCATTCACTTCTATTCAATGAGCATGTTTTGATTATATTCCATCTTGTGGTAACACTTAATCTCATTCTCCATATAATCCCATTTTACCATAATGTTATCCTAGTTACTAAATCCACAAAATATACTAAGGATATTATATTTAAATAATTAAAATATAGAATGAACATGAAAGTTTTCATCCATATAAATTACAAATCATTGTTTATTTAATAAAAAAGTAATGAGGGATCATATTTTCATTTCATCTAAACACAATGATCTCTAGAGGGTGGGCAATTTGGGATTTCCACTCCTATGCTATCATGAATTTGAAAAATAAAGAGGATATATATCATTAACACACAAAAAATGCTATAAAATTCCCTTCCTCTTGTTGGCCAAGGATGGCTAGGTCATTAGAGAAACACCATACCATTTTGATAAAGACTTAACCCAAAATTATTCCCACTCCCTTGGAAGGCTAGACATTACTATGGTATTTGTCTAGCATAGTGTGGCATAGTCCACATATAGTTTGATTGTAAATCTCAATTCCATACTCCCTCTTTCCTGTCACCTTCCATGCATCCAAACCCAATTGGTAAATCATATGAACAATAAAAAAAAAAACTAACCTAATCTCCATCCTACACCATTAATAACCCAATGAACTATTTGTATCTATAGAATTGCTACATATTTTCTCTATCAACCTACTAATAGGAATATATATATATATATATATATGTAAACGTATGTATATATTGTATATAAATGTATATATGTATATATGTGTATATATGTATATATGTATATATGTAACATATCCTCGATGATCTGGTTGACCCTCTCAATCTATTAATCTATCTCAGAGTGATACACTAAACTAAAGTTCAACTGGGTCCCCATCACATGCTGCAATGACGTCCAAAACTATTGAGGTGAACACAAGATCCCTATCAGAAATGATCTGACAAGGAATACCGTGCAACCTAACAATATCTCCCATGAAAAATCTAGCTATGAGTGAAGCATTATAGGATGAATGAATAGGCGAGAATTGTGATACCTTCATCAACCTATCCACCATCACCATAATGGCATCGTGTCATTTTGAAGAATTGAGAAACCCAACAATGAAATCTAACAAGATCATATCCCATTTCCACTCTATCACCAAATGTTGTTGTAGAAGTCCTATTTGATGCTAGTCTTCAGCCTTCACTCACTAACACTCCAAACACCTCGATACAAATTCAACAATGTCTTGCTTCATGCATGACTAGAATTATAGCTGTCGCAGATCGGCATGCATCTTATTCACTCCTAGATGAACTGAATAAGGTGCCCAATGTTCCTCTATCATAACCAGGGTATGAAGATCTCTAAAATATGGAACATAAATGCATCCCATGTGTCTCAACAGGCCATCTAACTCTAGAGAATACCCTAAGAATCTACCCTCAAGAGTCTTGCCTGTCTCTATCTCTGATCTCACCTCTTCATAAAAATTGTCTACAGGAAGTGTAGAAAGAATCTCACTCCTCAAATCCACACCAAGAGTCACCTCAGACAAATCGTGTCTCTGTCTGCTGAGAGAATCGACAACTATTTTTTCCTTCCTTTGGATGAACTTCACCTCAAAGTCATACTCGCAAAGGAACTCCATCCATCACCTCTTCCTGACATTAAGATTAGGATTCGTTAAGATGTACTATAGGCTCTGATGGTCACTATGCAAGTCAAATCTGTGACCCAAAAGGAAATTTCTCCATCTTGTCAAAGCGTGTACAACTATTGCTAACTCAAGATAGTGTGTGGGGTAATTCAACTCATGATCCTTTATTTTGTGAGACTCATACACAATAAATTGACCATCCTACATCAAGACTACTCCTAATCCATCTAAAGATGCATCTATATAGACAACAAAATCTTCAGTAGGATCAGGTATCCAAAGAATCGGTGCACTTGTCAATCTCTCCTTCAGAGTCTGAAATGCTGCCTCACACTACTCTAACTAGATGAATGTCTTCCCTTTCCTCTGAAGATAAGTGATAGGATGTCCTATCCTCAAGAAACCCTAAACAAAGCATTTGTAATAACCTTCTAATCCCATGAAACCGTGTATCTCTTCCACATTAATGGGCGCAGGCCAATCAATAATTGTTTGGATCTTCATAGGATCCATTGCAATACCCTCTCCTGATATCACATGTCCAAGGTACTTAACCTCAGTCTTAAAGATCTCACATTTGGACAGGTTAGCGTACAACTAATTGTCTCTCAAACACTACAAAACCTACCTTAGATGCTCCTAATGCTCATCTTCTATCCTAGAATAGATCAATATTTGATCAAGGAATAAAAGTAAAAACCTACCAAGATATGCGTGAAATACTCCATTCATCAAGCTCATGAACACAGATGGCACATTCGTCAACGTGAATGGTACCACTATGAACTCGTAGTGACCATCATGGAGTGTGAAAATTCATCTTACAAATGTCATAATCAAATATACATAGTTGATGGTACCCTGACTTAAGATCAATTTTTGAAAATATCGTAGCATCCTTGATTTGGTCAAACAAATCATCAATCCCCGGTAATGGATACCGGTTCCTAATTGTCACTTTATTTAGCTAACGGTTGTCTCTACACAATTGGATTGATCCATCCTTCTTTTTCACAAAAAATACTATTGCTCCCTAGGGTGAAATACTAGGGCAAATGAAACCCTTCGCTAGCAACTCCTCTAAGAGCAAGTGGAGTTCCCTAAGGTCCTGTGAAGTCATACGGTATGACGCTCATGAAATAGGCTTGGATCTAGGTAAAAGATCAATCTTGAAATCAATGTCATGCTAGGGTGGCATCCCTAGAATCTCATCGAGAAATACATTTGCATACTCCTAAAGTATGGGGTGGCTATCAAGTGAAATATTCTCCTCACTATCACCCAGCTCTAAGTCATCTACTGTCACTGCAAACAACTAACATCCCTGACGTACACATCTCCTCAGCTTCATAGTTGAGATCATCCTCAATGATATGGGTCTCTAAACTCCCACTATCTCAACCTCTCTACCAGATACATCAATGCATTGAATCAACTTGTACCAATAGTCAATAATGGATTTGTGAGCCTCTAGCCAATCCATCCCTAAGACAATTTCATATGACCCCAATGGTATAATGTGGAGGTCTACTATAGTGTCAAAGGGTCCAGTCTCTAATCTATAATCATATACTAGGGAATGCGTTGCAACTTTAGCATCAGAGGCCAATTCGACCTGCTACCTAATGTCCTGATTTACTACCCTCAATCTACAACGGGCCATGATAGATGATGAAAATAAAAAAGTTTGATGCTCCTGAATCAAATAAAATGGTAAAGCCATCACCACTGTCTGCATTGAGAACATTGAACCCCTCTCTATGGTGCATATCTCCCTAGCCGAATCTAAGAGTCCTCCTAGGAAGTCTAATATTGATAATGTGGGGAATGCCAAAACCAAATTTTCCACCAAAAAACATAAGGGTGGGTTGGGCAAGGCCCATGCCAGTGCGGCAGAAAGGCTCTGTGAGCTAAAAGCCACTCAGGCTGACATGGTTGTTAATGTCACTATGTCGAAAAAAGGTAAGGAGAAATGCATGTAGGCTGCGACTGTTAAATATGGCGAGGGTAAGAATGTGGTTAGGAAGGATTCCAGAGGGGATATAGTTGTGGGGAACATGGAGATGACTAGAGGGGAAAGTGTTAGGTGGAGATATGTGAGGCTGGCCAAGAACAGCAAGAAGAGGTTAATCATTGAGGATTCGGAGGAGGAGCGGTCGGACAACAAGGGTTACAAGGAAGAAGAGTTTGAAGATGTGGAAGAAGATATTGTGGAGAGGCCCCAGCTTACTCCAGTAGACAACAAGCTTCCTTTTGATGGCTCTGGCTTGCACTCTTCGCAACCGCTGGTGGATGAGCCTAGTGAGGTTCAAGGTGCTATGGATGTTGGGGTGGATTCAAGCAAGGTGGCAAAGAGATTGGACACTCTGGACAAAAGATTTCGGGGGCTAACCCACTTCACCATGAAATTGGATCACTTTGTTATGAGCACTCTGTCTAATGCCATAAAAGAGGAACTTGAGGGGAACAATAGCCAGGAAAACAAAGAGTGGGTGGGAGATGAGGTGGTGGACCTCCTGATTAAAAACTGGGATGATGCTAGTTAGCTGCTCCTGGTGCCTGTCTGTCGGTTGTTTCTTGGTTGTTGTTGTGTTGCCTTTGTGTTGTCTCTATTTTTTCCTATTTATGTTAGTTGTATAGGTCTTGTCCTTTTTTGGCCCTAGTGGCTCATTGTGTGGGGTACAACACCCTGTAAATGATGTTTAACTTTTCAAAAACATACTTGAACTCTCTACCACTATGCTGTGATGATTGACTTGGTGGTTGTCAACTGCAACAAATACCTAATGACCTCTACCCACATCTCCAATAGTCGGCTTTAACATTGGTGGCTTTTGAGTATAACTTGATGCTCCCTTCTTAGGACGCTATCACTCTATGTGTCCTTATTGGCCACAAGCAAAACATTTTGTACCCCTGCCGAATCTTCTACCTCCAAGAGGCATGCTTGATTTCTAAACACTACCCCTACTATAGGTAGATAGTGTACTCTATGCTGGCTTCTCATAATTGAAGCATTTGACACACCTCCAATTTTGTTCACCCCGTGATTGATATTTGTCACCCTATCTAGGCTAGAAATTCTTCTATTTCCCCTATGAATTATGATGCTAACCACTCTATGGAGGCACCTATTGTGTCCTAGGTGGTCTAGCTCCCTAAGCCTGGTCACTATGTAAACTAGGTCTTGCAGCTGAAGCACTTCCTATCTATAATCCAGTATGTCCACCCAACACCATCACCAAATTCTCCTCCACTAGTCTGGCCTTCTCTACTACTGTTTCCATGGTCTTGGGTTTGAAAACCCAAACACCACCACTAATTCGAGCATTTAATCCCCTAATGAAGTGTTGAACAAGAAATCCCTCTTCATCATGAATACCAGTGTATTGTTTGAGCTCATAGAATCTATTCTCATAGAGTTACACTGACATGGCCATCTATCACAGAGCATGAAACTCATCTGGATGACGCTATCGCTAATGGTCAAATAGGAATCTAGTTTTGAACCTCTCGATGAATATATCCCAAAGAACTGAATTAATGTCAATACAGTGCTTGTGCTCCTCCAATATCTACTAGGTAGATGCAAAGTCTCATAGGTTCATGATACCACATCTGGCCTTGATGTTGCTACTATAAGGGTGCATAGAAAGACACCTATTCAGGTTGATCAACCATGTCTCAGCCTCTAGCCCATTGCCAGAACCATCGAAAGTGGGTGGATAGGCTCTAAGTAGGTCTCTCATATGAGCAGTTGTGACCACCTCCTTCTGTGTTGGAACCTCTCACCAATATTTATCTAATCTCTATCCTACCTCTACCCAAGGTGAGAAAGAGTCTCCTCTAACAATTGACGCAACTGAGCACCCTCAATCCCTAGTGGATCTTGATTCTTGTCAGCACCTCCTAGAGCATTCTGGGAATCCTGTTGTTCATCATGATTTGAGTCATCAGGAAAATGGGGAGGTGAATCCTACTAACTACCTTTGCGCCCACCTCAGCCATGACCATGACCTCACCTAGGTGGCATGATCCTACAAAGACATACCAAGGTATAAGACAAGGTAAAGAAAACTTAAATCCTATGCAACTAACAACTTAATGGGTTCACCATTATCCTAGAGAAACCAATGTTTAAACTTGGGCTTTGATACCATGTGTAACATATCCTCGAGCATCTAGTTGACCCTCTTAGTTTTTCCATCTATCTCAGGGTGATACGCTAAACTAAAGTTCAATTGTGTCCCCATCGCATGTTGCAATGATGTCCAAAGAGCCGAGGTGAACACAAGATCCCTATTAGAAATGATCTGATGAGGAATATCGTGCAACCTAACAGTATCTCCCATGAACACTCTAGCTATGGACGAAGAATTATAGGATGAAAAAATAGGAAAGAAGTGTGCTACCTTCCTCAACCTATCCACTATCACCATAATGGCATCATGTCATCGTGAAAAATTGGGTAACCCAATAATGAAATCCAATGAGATTATATCTCATTTCCACTTTGGCACCAAATGTGACTGCAAAAGTCTTGTCAAATGCTGGTGTTCAACCTTCACTCGCTAACACTCCAAACACCTTGACACAAAGTTAGCGATGTCTTGCTTCATACCTGCTCAGAAGTATAGTTGTCACAAATTAGCATGCATCTTCTTCACTCCCAGATGAGCTAAATAAGGTGCCTGATGTGCCTCTATCATAGCCAAGGTATGAAGATCTCCAAAATACGGAACATAAATCTATCCCATGTGTCTCAACAAGCCATCTAACTCTAGAGAATAACCTGAGAATCTGCCCTAAAGAGTCCTACCTATCTCTACCTCTGATCTCACCTCTTGATACCAACTGTATGTAGGAAGTGTAGAAAGAATCTAACTCCTCAAATCCATACCAAGAGTGATCTCAGACAACTCATGTATCTATCTATTGAGAGCATCGACAACTATGTTCTCCTTCCCATGGATGAACTTCACCTCAAATTCATACTCACAAAGGAATTCCATCCACCGCCTCTGTCTCGCATTGAGACTAGGCTATGTAAAGATGTACTGTAGGCTCCTATGGTCACTATGTAACTCAAATTTGTGCCCCAAAAGGAAATGTCTCCATCTTGTCAAAGTGTGAACAACCGTTGCTAACTCAAGATCATGTTTGGGGTAATTCAACTCATGATCCTTGAGTTTGTGAGACTCATACACAATAACTTGACCATGTTGCATCAAGATTGCTCATAATCCCTCAAAAGATGCATCTGTACAGACAACAAAATCTCTAGTAGGATAAGGTATCACAACAATTGGTGCACTGGTCAACCTCTCCTTCAGAATTTGAAATTTTATGTCACACTACTCTAACCAGACAAACCTCTTCACTTTCCTCTGAAGATAAGTGATAGGATGTCCTATCCTCAAGAAACCCTCAAAAAAGTGCCTGTAATAACCTCCTAATCCAATAAAATTGTGTATCTCTGCCACATTAGTGGGTGCAGGCCAATCAATAATCGCTTGGATCTTCATAGGATCCACTTGAGTACCCTCTCTTGATATCACATGTCCAAGGTACTTAACCTCAATCTTAAAGAACTCACATTTGGATAGGTTAGCATACAACTAATTGTCTCTCAAACATTGCAAAACCTCCCTCAGATTATCCTCATGCTCCTCTACTATCTTGGAATCGATCAATATGTCATCAATGAATACAAGTACAAACCTATCAATATATGTGTGAAAGACTTCGTTTATCAAGCTCATGAATATAGATGGTGCATTCATCAACCCAAATGGTACCACTGTGAACTCGTAGTGACCGTAATCAAGTGTGAAAATTCATCTTATGAATGTCAGAATCAAATATACATAGCTGATGGTACCCTGACTTAAGATCAATTTTTGAAAATACCATAGCACCCTTGATCTAATCAAAAAAATCATCAATCCTAGGTAAGGGATGTGAGTTACTGCTTGTCACTTTATTCAACTAAAGGTAGTCTATCCACAAATGGTGTGATCCATCCTTATTCTTCACAAAATTATAGGTGCTCCCTAGGGTGAAACACTAGGGTGGATGAAACCCTTCAATAGAAACTCCTCCAAATATAAGTGGAGCTCTGTAGGCTCCTATGTAGTCATACAGTATAGAGATCATGAAATAGGCTTGAATCTAGGTAAAAGATCAATCTTGAAATCAATGTCACGTTGAGGTGGCATCCTTGGAATCTCATTGGGAAATACATCTACATACTCCTAAAGTATGGGGTGGCTATCAAGTGAAATCTTCTCCTCACTATCACCCAACTCTAAGTCATCTACTATCACTACAAACAACTCACATCCCTGACATACACATCTCCTCAACTGCATAGCTGAGATCATCCTCAATGATATGGGTCTTTGAACTCCCACTATCTCAACCTCTCTACCAGATACATCAATGCATCAAATCAACTTGCACTGATAGTCAATAATGGATTTTTGAACCTCTAGCAAATCTATCCCTAAGACAATGTAATATGACCCCGATGGTATAATGTGGAGGTCTACTGTAGTGTGAAAGGATCCAATCTCCAATCTACAATCATGTACTAGGGAATGCGCAAGAAATTTACCACCAAAGGAAAATTCAACCTGCCACCTAATTTCCTACTTTATTGCCCTCAATCTACAACTAGCCATGACACATGATGAAATAAAAGAATCTGATGCTCCTGAATCAAATAAAATGGTAACCCTATTACCCTATAACATACCCGAAGTCTCTACAACTATGCTCTAATGATTAGCCTAGTAGTTGTCAACTGCAGTAAATACCCGATGACCTCTATCCACATCTACAACAGTCAGTTCTGACAATGTTGGCCTCTGAGTATAACCTGATGTGCCCTTATTGGGACACTATCGCACTATGTGTCCCTGTTGGCCACAAGAAAAAACATTTTATACCCCTGTCAAATCATCTACCTCCAAGAGGCATGCTTGACTACTGAACGCTACCCCTATTATAGACAAACTGTGTACTCTATGTCAACTACTCATAATTGAAGCGTTTGACACACCTCCAGTATTTGTCACCCCCTAACTGATATAAGTCAGCCTCTCTAGGCTGAAATTATATTTTTTACCTTATGATTTATGATGCTAACCAATCTTTGTAGGCACCTATTCTATCCTAGGTGGTCCAACTCCCTAAGCTTGGCCACTACGTGAACTAGGTCTTGCAGCTAAAGCTTTGCCTATATGTGCTCTAGTATGTCCACCCAGCACCATCACCAAATTCTCCTCCACCAGTCTTGCTTTCTTTGTTGTTGTCTCCATGGTATTGGGTTAGAAAACCTAAACACCACCACTGATCCGGGCATTTAAGCTACTAATGAAGTGCTGAACAAGCGTGTCCTCATCATCACTAATACCAGCCTACTATTTGAGCTCATAGAGTCTAATCTCATTCAGCTCCACTGACATGGCCATATGTTCTAGAGCATGAAACTCGTCTCCATAGTGTTGTCACTAGTGGTCAGATAGGAATCTAGCTCTAAACCTCTGAATGAACATATCCCAAGAAACTGAATTAATGTCAATACGAATCTTCTTCTCCTCAAATCTCCACCAGGTAAATGCAAATTCTTGCAAGTGTATGATAGAATATTTGGCCTTGTTGTTGCTACCGTAAGGGTGTATATAAAAACACATATTTAGGTCTATCAACCACATCCCGACCTCTAGCTTGCTGTCAGAATCATCGAAAGTGGATGGACAGGCTCTAAGTAGGTCTCTCATATGAGTGAATGTGATTAACTCATGCTATGCTGGAACATCTCTCTCACCAATATTTATCTGATCCCTCTCTTGTCTCAGGCCAAGGTGAGTAGGAGTCTCCTCTAACAATCGATGCAACTAAGCGCCCTGGATCCCTAGTGGATCTTGATTCTGGTCACTCCCTCCTAGAGCATTTTGGGAAGCCTGTTATTCCTCATGATTTGAGTCATGGGGAACATGGGGAGATGAATCCTACTGACTACCTCCATGACCACCTCCTCAACCACAAACATGACCTCTTCCATGACCTCACCTAGGTGGCATGATCCTACATAAACATACCAAGGTATAAGACAAGGTAACACAAACTTAAATCCTACACAACTAACAACTTAATGGGTTCAACATTATCCTAGAGCACCCAATGTTTAAACTTGGGCTCTAATACCATGTGTACCATATCCTCGAGGATCTATTTTACCCTCTCAATCTATCCATTTGTCTTAAAGAGATACGCTTAACTAAATTTCAACTCCATCCCCATCACATGCTACAATGTCATCCAAAGAACTGAGGTGAACATAGGATCCCTATAAAAATGATCCCACAAGGAATACCATGCAACCTAACAATATCTCCCATGAACACTCTAGCTATAGATGAAGCATTATAGGATGAATGAATAGGAAAGAAGTGTGCTACCTTCATGAACCTATTCATTGTCACCATAATGGAATCGTGTCATCATGAAGAATTAGGTAACCCAACAATGAAATCCAATGAGATTATATCCCATTTCTACTCTAGAACCAAATGTGTCTATAGAAGTCATGTCAGATGTTGGTGTTCATCCTTCACTCGCTGACACTCCAAACACCTCAACACAAATTCATCGATGTCTCGCTTCATACCTTTCCAAACGTATAGCTATCATAAATTGGCATGCATCTTCTTCACTCCCGGATGAGCTAAATAAGGTGCCTGATGTGCCTCTATCATAACCAAGGTACGAAGATCTCCAAAATATGGAACATAAATGCATCCCATGTGTCTCAACAAGCCATTTGACTCTAGAGAATAACTAGAGAATTCTCCTTCAAGAGTCCTACCTATCTCTATCTTTGATCTCACCTCTTGATACCAACTATCTGTAGGAAGTGTAGAAATAATTTGACTCCTCAAATCCACTCCAAGAGTCACCTCAAAACAATCATGTCTTCATCTGATCAAAGTATCAGAAACTATGTTCTCCTTCCCCTAGATGAACTTCACCTCGAAGTCATACTCTTAAAAGAACTCCATCCATCACCTTTTCCTAGCATTAATATTAGGCCATGTGAAGATGTATTGTAGACTCTGATGGTCACTATGAAACTCAAATCTATTCCCCAAAATGAAATGTCTCCATCTTGTCAAAGCATCTATAACCATTGCTAACTCAAGATCATGTCTGGGGTAATTCAACTCATGATCCTTTAGTTTATGAGACTCATACACAATAACTCAACAATTGTGCATCAAGGTTGCTCCTAATCCCTCCAAAGATGCATTTGTATAGACAAAAAAATTTCCAGTAGGATCAACTATCACAAGAATTGGTGCACTGGCCAACCTCTCCTTGAGTGTCTGAAATTCTACCTCACATTGCTCTGACCAGACGAACCTCTTCCCTTTCCTCTGAAGAGAAGTGATAGCATGTTCTATCCTCAATAAAAACCTGAAAAAAGCACCTATAATAACATGCTAATCCCATGAAATTGTGTATCTCTGCCACATTAGTGGGTGCAGGCCAAACAATAATCACTTGGATCTTCGCATGATCCACTGCAATACCCTCTCATGATATCACATGTCCAAGGTACTTAACCTCGGTCTTAAAGAACTCACATCTAGGCAAGTTAGTGTACAACTAATTATCTCTCAAACATTACAAAACCTACCTCATATGCTCCTCATGCTCCTTTGCTGTCCTGGAATAGATCAAGATGTCATCAATGACTACAAGTAAAAATCTATCAAGATATGTGTGAAAGACTCTGTTCATCAAGCTCATGAACATAGATGGCGCATTCATCAACCCGAATAGTACCACTGTGAACTTGTAGTGACTGTAATCGAGTGCGAAAATCCATCTTATGAATGTCAAAATCAAATATAAGTAGTTGATGGTACCTTGACTTAAGATCAATTTTTGAAAAGACCGTAGCACCCTTGATCTGATCAAACAAATCATCAATCCTAGGTAAGGGATATCGGTTCCAACTTGTCACTTTATTTAGTTGATGGTAGTTTATTCACAAATAGAGTGATCCATCCTTCTTCTTCAAAAAAATTACTGGTGCTCCCTAGGGTGAAACACTAGGGAAGATGAAACCCTTCGCTAAAAACTCCTCCAACTACAAGCAGAGCTCCCTAAGCTCCTGTGTAGTCATACAGTATGGAGCTTGTGAAATAGGCTCAAATCTAGGTAAAATATCAATCTTGAAATGAATGTCATGCTAAGGTGGCATCCCTATAATCTCATCAGGAAATACATCTACATACACCTAAAGTATGGGTTGGTTATCAAGTGAAACCTTCTCCTCATTATCACCCAACTCTAAGTCATCTACTATCACTGCAAACAACTGACATCCCTAATGTACACATCTCCTCAGCTGCATAGTCGAGATCATCCTCAATGATATGGGTCTCTAAATTCCCACTATCTTGACCTCTCTACTAGATACATCAATGCATTGAATCGACTTGTGCCGAAAGTGAATAATGACTCTATGAGCCTCTAGAAAATCTATCACTTAGATGATGTCATACAACCCCAATGGTATAATGTGGAGGTCTACTATAGTGTGGAAGCATCCAATCTCCAATGTACAATCATGTACTAGGGAATGCATTGCAACTTTAGCACTGAAGGCCAATTTGACCTACCACCTAATGTCCTTCTTTACTGCCCTCAGTCTACAACATGTCACAACTTATGATGAAAGAAAATAAGTTGATGCTCCTGAATCAAATAAAATGGTAACCCTGTTATCTTGTAAAACACCCAAAGTCTCTACCACTGTGCTCTGATGTTCAACCTGGTAGTTGTCAACCATAGAAAATACGTGATAACCTCTACATGCATCTCCAATAGTTGGCTTTGATGCTGCTACCCTCTGAGTATAACCTAATGCCCCCTTATTGGGACACTATCATGCTATGTGTCCCTATTGGCCACAAGAAAAACATTTTGTACCCATACCAAATCCTCTACCTCTAGGTGGCAAACTTGACTATTGAATGTGACCCCTATTATAGGTAGACTGTGTACTCTATGGCGACTGCTCATAATTGAAGCATTTGACATGCATTCAATTTTTTTCACCCCCTGACTGATATCTGTCACCCTATTTACATTGGAAATTCTTTCATTTCCCTTGTGAATTCTGATGCTGACCACTCTTTGCATGATAGCACATCTGTCCTTTGTGTTGATACCATAAGGGTGCATAGAAAAATACCTATTCAGGTCTATCAACCACATCTAAGCCTCTAGCTCACTGCCAAAACCATTAAAAGTGGGTAGATGGGCTCTAAGTAGGTCTCTCATATGAGCGGCTATGACTACCTCCTACTGTGTTGGAACCTCTCTCTCACCAATATTTATCTGACCTCTATCCTACCTCGACCCAAGGTGAGGAAGAGTCTCCTCTAACAATTCATGCAATTGAGCACCCTTGATCCCTGGTGGATCCTGATTCTAAACACTGCCTCCCAAAGCATTCTAGGAAGCCTATTGTTCCTCATTATCTATCATGGGGAGATGAATCCTACTCACTACCTCTATGACCACCTCCTCGGCCATGACCACAACCTCTACCATGACCTCACCTAGGTGGCATGATCCTACACAGACATACCAAGGTATAAGACAAGGTAACACAAACTTAAATCCTACACAACTAACAAATTAATGGGTTCAACATTATCCCAGAGCACCTAGTGTTTAAACTTGTGCTCTGATACCATGTATAAGATATCCTTGAGGATTTGGTTGACCCTCTTAGTCTGTCCATTTGTATCAGGGTGATACACTAAACTAAATTTCAACTGCATCCCCATCGCATGTTACAGTGATGTCCAAAGAGCTGAGGTGAACATAGGTTTCCTGTCATAAATGATCCAACGAGGAATACCGTGCAACCTAACAATATCTCCCATGAACACTCTATCTACGAATGAAGCATTATATGATGACTGAATAGGTGATAAGTGTGCTACCTTCATGAACCTATCCACCATCACCATAATGGCATCATTTCGTCATGAAGAATTGGGTAACCCAACAATAAAATCCAACAAGATTATATCCCATTTCCACTCTAGAACCAAATGTGGCTGCAGAAGTCCTGCCAAATGTTGGTGTTTAGCCTTCACTCATTAACACTCCAAACACTTCGACACAAATTCAGCGATGTGTCACTTCATACCTACCCAAAAGTATAGTTTTCACAAATTGGCATGAATCTTTTCACTCCCATATGAGCTAAATAAGGTGCTTGATGTGCCTTTGTCATAACCAGGGTATGAAGATATACATAAGATGGAACATAAATGTGTCCCATGTGTGTCAACAAGCCATTTGACTCTAGAGAATAACCTAAGAATCTAACCTCAAGAGTCTTGCCTGCCTCTATCTCTGATCTCACCTCCTCATACTAACTATCTGTAGGAAGTGTAGATAGAATTTGACTCCTCAAATCCACACCAAGATTCACCTCAAACAACTCGTTTCTCCATCTACTAAGAGCATCAAAAACTATGTTCTCCTTCCCCTACATGAACTTCACCTCGAAGTAATACTCACAAAGGAACTCCATCCATTTCCTCTACCTGGCATTAAGATTAGGCTATGTGAAGATGTACTATAGGCTTTGATGGTCACTATGAAACTCAAATTTGTGCCCCAAAAGGAAATTTCTACATCTCGTCAAAGTGTGTAAAACCACTACTAACTCAAGATCATGTGTGCGGTAATTCAACTTATGATCCTTGAGTTTTCTAGACTCATACATAATAACTCGACCATATTGCATGAAGACTAATCCTAATCCCTCCAAAGATGCATCTTTACAAACAAAAAAATCTCTAGTAGGATCATGTATTGCAAGAATCGATGTACCAATCGACCTCTTCTTCAGTGTTTGAAATGTTACCTCACACTACTCTGACCAAATGAACATCTTCCCTTTCCTCTGAAAAGGGTGATAGGATGTCCTATGCTCGAGAAACCCTGAACAAAGCGCTTGTAATAACCTGCTAATCCCATGAAACTATGTATCTTTTCCACATTAGTGGGTGTAGGCCAATCAATAATTGTTTGGATCTTCACATGATCCACTACAATACCCTCTCCTAATATCACATGTCCAAGGTACTTAACCTCAGTCTTATAGAACTCACATTTGGACAGGTTAGTGTACAAATGATTGTCTCTCAAACACTGCAAGACCTACCTCAGATGCTCCTCATGCTCCTCTACTATCTTGGAATAGATCAATATGTCATCAAGGAATACAAGTACAAACCTATCAAGATATGTGTGAAAGACTTCGTTCATCAATATCATGAACACATATGGCACATTCATCAACCCAAATGGTACCACTATGAACTTGTAGTGACCTTAATGAGTGTGAAAAGTTGTCTTATTAAAGTCAGAATCAAATATATGTAGCTGATGGTACCTCGACTTAAGATAGATTTTTGAAAATACCATAGAACCCTTGATCTGATCAAACAAATCATCAATCCTAGGTAAGGGATATCAGTTCCTGATTTTCGCTTTATTCAGCTGACGATAATCTATGCACAAACAAAGTGATCCATCATTCTTCTTCACAAAAACTATTGGTGCTCCCTAGGTTGAAACACTAGGGTAGATGAAAACCTTTGCTAGCAACTCCTTTAACTACAAGTGAAGATCCCTAAGCTCTTGTGTGGTCATATGATATGGAGCTCATGAAATAGGCTCGAATCCAAGTAAAAGATCAATATTGAAATCAATGTCATGTTGAGGTGGCATCCCTGGAATCTCATTAGGAAATACATATTCATACTTCTGAAGTATAGGGTGGGTATCAAGTGAAACCTTCTCCTCACCATCCCGCAACTCTAAGTCATCTACTATCATTGCAAAAAAATAACATCCCTGACGTACACATCTCTTCAACTGCATAGCCAAGATCATCCTTAATGATATGGGTCTCTAAACTCCCACTATCTCGACCTCTCTACCAGATACATCAATGCATCAAATAAACTTGCATCAATAGTCAATAATGGCTCTGTGAGCCTCTACCCAATCCATACATAAGATGATATCATATGACCCCGATGGTATAATGTGGAGGTCTATTCTAGTGTGAAAGGATCCAATCTCCAATCTACAAGAATTTACTAGGGAATGCATTGCAAATTTAGCACTGGAGGCCAATTTGACCTACCACTTAATGTCTTGCTTTACTGTACTCAGTCTACAATGTGCCACGACAGATGATGAAATAAAAGAATCTAATTCTCCTTAATCAAATAAAATTGTAACCCTGTTACCTTGTAACATACCCAAAGTCTCTACCACTGTGCTCTAATGATCAACTCAGTGGTTGTAAACCACAACAAATACCTGGTGACCTCTACCCACATCTCCAATAGTCAGCTCTGACGTCATTTCCCTATGAGTATAAAATGATGTTCCCTTATTGTGACACTATCGTGTTATGTGTCCATGTTGGCCACAAACAAAACATCTTGTACCTATGCCAAATCCTCTACCTATAGGAGGCATGCTCAACTATTGAATGCTACCCCTATTATAGGTAGATTGTGTACTCTATGCTAGCTACTCATAATTGAAGCGTTTGACTCGTATCCAGTTTATTTATGTGATGTAAAAGTAGACACGATGGGAGGACTATCTCCATTCAGTGGAGTTTTCGTATAATAATAGTTATCATAGTTCTATTGGTATGCATCATTTCTAGGAATTATATGGATGACCATTCTAGACTCCTTTGAGTTGTGATTAGTTAGAGGATAAAGTTCTATTGAATCTTCTGATGCTTCAAGACATGGAGCAGTAGGTGATCTAGATTAGGGAACATTTGGTTGCAACACAGGATAGGAAGAAAAATTATACAGATGCGCATTGGGTCGACCGTCGGTTTATAGTAGGTGATCGAGTCTTTTTGTGAGTGCGTCTATGAAAAAGTCCAATCCGATATGGAAAGGGCTCTAAGATCACACCTCGCTTTGTCAGGACATTCAAGATTCTTGAGAAGATTGGACTAGTATCTTATCATCTTGCTTTTTCACCTAGTCTCTCACAAATAAATGATGTATTCCATGTTTTAGTACTCAGACCTTACCACCCTGATATATCTCACATCCTTGATTCGAATTCCTTGCAAGTAGAGGATAGGAAGTTGGCTTTGGAGCCCGAGGCCATCACACAACATAGGAAACTTTTCCTCAGGGGCCAATATATTGAGTAGATCAAGGTCTTGTGGGGATTTGAGAGATGATTCATTGGCTACCTAGGAGGATGCAACTAGGATGAGGGAGCTC
Source organism: Sequoiadendron giganteum (assembly GCA_007115665.2). Taxonomy (NCBI): domain Eukaryota; kingdom Viridiplantae; phylum Streptophyta; class Pinopsida; order Cupressales; family Cupressaceae; genus Sequoiadendron; species Sequoiadendron giganteum. The sequence goes on from CM021110.1 coordinate 378,425,013, forward strand.
TATCCCTATTTGTTCACAAGCTTCCAAGAGTAAGCTTGATCCTAGGGGGGAGGATGTAGCATCCCTCTGATTTTCTTTTTTTTTAATATAATGCTTTTATTTTGATAGGCTATGATACTATGATGTTGTTATTTGATCGTTGACATTGGAGCGATGATGGTTTTTCTATTTAGATGTGATGGTACACTATATTGATGTTTATGGATTATGACATGCTTTCTAGTTATCATAGTTGATTATGTGAGTTGATATTGATATATGTTCATCTATAGTTATTTGACATTTTAGTTTCATCAGTTTTGATGTGACATTGTATTGGTGGAGGGAACGAGATTGCATCACTCGCTTGTGAGCACCCTGCGCTTCTGTGATTTTCTCTTCACGGTGTTATTGTTCATGATCTATATACATGTATGACATATGTTTTGTTTGTAGGATTGCAGGTACAAGACATCGAATCCACCTGGATTCACAAGTTTGAGCGTGTCCATTGCCCAACGAAATAGTTGATTGGGAGGTAGGGTTTCCTTGTCACAATGTGTTGTTAGTCTTGTTTTGTTCATGCTTTGTTGTCATGTTGTCCCTGTTTACCTTGTCATTTATTTATTTTGCAAGGTATGCTCTATGGGAAATCAATGTTAATTAATGCTTATGATGTTTTTAAGTTGATTATTTATTTAATCGTGATTAATGTTGTTAGAATCTTTAAATTTGATTTAATTAATTAGTTTAATTTATTATGTAAAGTAATTTAATTATTTAGATTCAATTTATTTTACATAGTGATTAAAATTAATTAGATTAAATTTGATATTAAATTGTTAGATTATAAAAGCTTAGATTAATTAATTATTTAAATTAATTAAATAAAATTTTGAATTTAAATGAGTGGTTAATTAAATTAATATTGGATTTTGAATTATTAAATAAATATATATCTTTTAAATATCTTAAAGGAAATATCTGTGATCTGGTTGGAAAGATATTTTAATTGGGACATGTGTTAGAAAATTAATATCTAATGATGGGAATTAATTCTCGGAGAGAAGCAGCACTGCCGGTCACGTTAAAAAGTTTACTAGGCACACTGCAATTTATAGGGGGTCGTGCTACCCGATTCTTGTAGTCTTATAAAATAGAATAAAATAAATAATAATAATTCTCGGAGAGAATAATTGCATTAACTAAAAGAGGAAAAAGGCTATTTCATGACAATGGAAAATATATTTTGGGGTTGTTGAAAATTGAGGAAGAAGTTCTCGGGAAATTGGCTCTCATATTTTTTTCAACTTTCTGGAAAGAGGATTATTCTGGAAGAAGCTTTGATTATTTTGGAATCTGAAGGTGAAACTCTAATTCAATCTTTCAATTCTTCAAACTTCTGGAACAAGTTCTTTATTATTTTTATTTAAATTCAAATTGGAAAGGCTATTAGAATTAGTTATTGTTCTGGAAAAGATTGCCTATACAATGAAGAAGATTTTATTTGTGTTAAAGCTTTGATATGTTTTGAAATTGGAAAATTTATGTAAAAGCTTTAGAGCCTCTCTAGGAATTGATTTTAAACAATAGAATTCCCCGAAAGATTTTATAGAGAAATTTGGAAACCTCTGAAGGAATGGATTTAAATCTTCTTGTCAAGTATTGGAAAATATCTTCCTGTAGAGATTATTGTTTTTCTTTTCCAATTAGATTTTTTTATCTTGGGAAATTGAAAACCTTGGAAATAAATTGAAAACCTTTGTAAAATTTTGTGAAAGATTCTCTTTTGGAGCAATCGTTTGATATATTTGCATATACATTTATATTTATATATATAGATATACATATATTTATAAATATACATGCATATTTTTATATGAGTTCCTGATAAAATTTATATTGTAAAACCTTGTCAAAATTTCGTACGGCGAATATAAAATTTGGAGGTTTTATTTGAAAAGAAATATAAGTAATAAACCTGCATATGAGAGGCTTGGGGCTACCCCACAACCGCCCCCATAGGGAGGTGAGCTGTGAAGGCAGAGCCCAACGCTGCCTTCACAGGTTGTGGCTCCCTATATGGGGAGTTAGATGTGGACAGTTGGCCTAGCCATACCCTCATGGAACCTTCAAGCATCCCTGTTCCATGGAAACTACCCGACTTCAATTTGTATGCTTTAAAATGGATATTAATATATATATGCCTTGTATATGTAAGCCCTTCACTAGTTATATATATATTTTATATTTGTATGGAAAATTGAATTTATTTTTTTAATATTTAAATAATATATATTTATATATATAACTATATATAATGTATATATATATAGTTGTATATATATATAAATGAGTTTTTATATTAGGTGCATGCAAATGCATAAATTAGATGATTTAAAATGAAAAGATTTAAAAAGGGAAATTGAATTAAACAATTAGATTTAATTTCTTTATTGTCTATAAATGAAATGGTATTAAGTTAGATTATTTGAGCAAGGAATTATTGTTTTCTGGAAATGGAAATTAGATTAAGGAAATCATAATGATAGTTTATTTTCCTGCCTGAAATTGGTTATTTAATTATGATGTCTTTTATTCACGTAAGCTGGGATATATGCTAGTTTTGATGGTGTAAGCCTTCTTGAAGTTGTAATATTATGTCGAGGTTGTTGTAATATTTTGTTCAACCCTTTTTTTTTCCTTGGATGGTACACTTGGTTGTGATATAATTTAAATACCCGATTACTACAAATAGGATGTGTTGCCTCTTGTATTATAGTTGCGATTTAATACCCATTTTTGTGCACTTGTTTACCCTTGGTTTATGGATTATATCCTTGCATTTTCAGTAGGGGAGTGGCTCTCAATGGGGCTGATGCACAAAGTGGTGCCAAGGTAACTCATGTGAGAGTTAGATAATTCAATGGAAATTAAATAAATGTATTAGGGGAAAGGGTAGCTTAAAACACATAAATTGTTAATTATTCCTCGCTCATGGGCTCAAGGGCTTGTTTAGACTTGGGATGAGACGAGAAGGCCTAGAATGGAAAGATCATTATGTTGTCCCTTTGAAAGATATTTGATTTCACATCAATTTGCATGTGGGGTCGGGGATCGTGAGAGGCTACCAGGATAACCCAAGATGGGGGTCGGGGCCTAGGAAGATCTACCAGGATAACCCATAATACTTTGTGATGACACTCCTCCTATGATAATAGTATTTATTTTTCAGTTGATGTACTTGATTCTTTTATTCTGGAAGTAATGTAACCTTTATGTATGTATTTTTCTTGTATAGTTTAGTCTTGTGATTGCCTATGTCTAGGGGTTGTTGGTTTATCCTAGGGAACCCTTTTACTATCTTCTAGTACGGGGGGTGGGCCTTCGGGTGCCAATTCATTGGGTGGAATGTGCACCATACACCATTGGGTTCCACTCCATGTTCTTGATGGTGGGATCTTCCAAATTGGAGAGCTCACATGTTCCAGTTGCTTGTACCATCTCTTATATTCTTTTGGATCGACTGGATGTTATTGTACATGTACTACTTCTCATTTGTATTTGAGGAGAATCCTTGTATTATTGTAATTGTAATATTCTTTGTATGATCTACCTCATTTGGGAAATGAGCCTTGTAACTGCTATATTGAATGAATGCAATTTATGAATGGTTTTATATGTGTACTCTGTAATATTTTGGAATGAATTTAATGTTATTGGATATATGTTCTTTATTTCATGAGTATAATCTATATGCTATGGATTAGTTTACTTTTGTATGTTATGGGTTTTGCATGTAAGTGATTTAACATACCTTAGAGGATGTATGTGTTAAGTGTAGTTCACTTTACTTGCTAATTACACTTTTATAAAAAAAATTTATTATATTTCCATTGTTTTTGCGTTGTCCTCTAGGGTTACATGGTGGGGCATTACATTATTTGTCTATATATGTGTATATATACATATATGTATGTATATATGCATATACACACACACACATATATATACATGTATATACATACATACATCTATATATAATGAGATATGTCACCGTGGCTGACCAACTTGGTCAATGTATGTGCCTCCCTCTTGCCCCTCTTGCCTTTGAGTCTCCACTTCATCTCTTTCTTTGGTTTGGGTTAGGATATAGGTGTATGATTCATGAAAGGGCCTATTATATTTATTAAATTCCTTCAGGGTTAGGCACCTTCTCAAAAGAAGATTAGGGTTGGTTTCCCACCTAATGATTGTTAGGTTTCTCTAATGATAACCTCTTAAGGAAAATAAAATTAATTTCCCTTAATGTTATGGCCAAGGAAAAATTTGATTGTTAGGCAACTTCATAGATAGGATTTAGATTCATTTTTGCTAAAATTTTATCCCTTAAGAAATATTAAGGGGATGATAAGGGTCAACCAATTTGGCCCAAGCATTTCAAAATTTGATTTGCTATGTTTATCAAATAATTTTATCATGGGTAGAAATTAATCAATCTCACTTTAACACTTTCATTAAGAAATATTAAAATTAACAATTTATTAGGCATTATATATCTTATATAACAAAGGTACTGTAATATATTTTTATCTAAAAACAAGTGGTAAGCCACAAACCTTTATTGATAGGATAAAGATAGTTAAAAAGTGGGGAGATACATATCAGAAATAGGTAGATGTAGAGAAAAATTCTACCAAGAGAGATACAAGAAAATCCTTTCGTCAACGTCAATTAAAAAATTCAAAGGAAAGAGTCCTCAATCAAAAAACATAGGAAAACCAAATGAAACTAGTCTTCCCATAATTGGGTTTACAATGATCAAGAAACCAACTTTGTATGCACATGAAACTCATGAGAACACCATGTTAAGAAACTTCAAAAAAGTGAACTAAGCCAGTCGATATCTGAAGAACATGAAGCCAAATGAAAGATGAGTTCCCTGTGGAGAAGGGAGAGCCTTGTAGAAGGTGGTAGGATATGAAGCCATGAATAAAAAACCATGGTCGTGCACCAAAATGAAATAGAGAGTGAGGCCACAAATGCTAGCTAAGTTAAACACCACTTTTGACAGAGGATTCCAGGTCGGCAAGAGGAGAAAATTAAGGAGTGGAATGGGGTTTCACAAGAGCATTCCTTATCAAAAAATTCACTACATCAAATAAGTCTAAAAGTATGTTGGAGATCGTATACCCCAACCATGGTTTGAGCCTATGAAGGCTTCTTATAATATCATAGGAGAATTCATTCAAAAGACCATGTGCCATTGCACTTAGAAGAGTAGATAATGAGTGGTCAGAAAGAATAAATTGGCGACATAAAACACCACCCACTAGGTTAGAACCATTAAAAATATTGTATTCTTCCAAAGTATTGTGCATAGAAGAAAGTGCTCAAACATGTGGAAGGAGATAAGAACCAGCCAAAAATTTTACCATTTCACTGCACCAAAGCACGTCCATCAAATTGGAAACAAAGCAGGAGGTGACTTCATGGGGAAGTGGCATTGCATGGAATTCTAGCCATTCATGTCCTAGTAATATTCTAATTGCATCTTCCATAGGTTTGCATTCCAAAGGTACTATAATATCTTATAATGGTGGTAGGAAAATTTTTGGTAGTTAGTGAATGTATATATATACATATATATGTATGTGTATTTATATGTACATACATATATATGTAGATATATATAGCATATATATACATATACATTCAATAACTACTAAAAAATTACAATACCTTTGTTATATAATATATATAATACCTAGTAAACTACTAATATTAATATCTAAATTAAGGGATAGTGGATGAAGAAGGTGAGTGCGCAGGTAGGAGTTGTTGCGTGCTAGGAGAATATCATGGGTAACCATGTGACAGGAATGGAACTGGAGACTATGCATAGGCTGGTGAAAGATGGGGTGTGATGCATTCTCAAATTTTGTAAATTTGAGATGCCCATTTCAAAATTTTGCTTCTGCACTTTCAGAAGTGCACCTGAAGAATCAGTCCCGAGTAACCCACTTTGGAGGCTTATAATTTGAAGTCTGTTGATTTTCATGAAAAACCGGGTTGCAAACATATTCAATTGACCAATGTGAGTGGGAATGTCAATTTTCAGCTTCCAGTGATAAGTTTTGATAGAGTTTCGAAAAGTGAAACTGGTGGCTTTTCACACTATTCTAATGTTTGCAGACATTTAGTTCTACAAAGTTGCTTCTTGTTTGAGCTTGGTTTTCACAACCCGTTGACCATCATGTCAGAACGAATGTTGTTCTCTATTCTCCATAGCTAAATGATCTCGGGTGTCAGTTTTTAGAACCCCATGATCTAATTTGCTATTTTTAGCAAATCTAAACCAAATGCAGTTTGTTTTGTTTTGCAACTGCATTTCTGAGTGGCCAACTTCGACCGTCAATAAATTTTGATCAATGATGTTTCAAGAAAATTATTTTTGCACATGTGCTCAGATTACCTAAATGATTTACTATGTCTAATGGAGGCTCGCTAGGAGTTGATTCACTATTTTTACAAATTGGCAGCTGAATGAGTTTTAATTGGTTCAGAACAGCTGTTGTTTCAGAAAAGTTTAATTGGGAAACTTTACTGATTAATATCCGGTTCCTCGTGATCTATTTCTCTAAGACGTATTTTTCATTGTATTCTCGTATCAAATGACTATATGCTTGCAAGTTTTTATGGTTTCATGTGGTCGTTTGACCAATTTCCCAGATTGATTCCTAAGCCAACTTGGCCTGTTTTGACCATTTTCCGAAAGGGGTAAAAAGCAATTTATGATGAAGACCCAGTTCATTTTTTAGCTTCAGAAGCATTCAAAAGGCAGTGTCAAATCATTTTAAGGTGAAGTTTGTTTCAAAATGAAAAAAAAATTAGTCAGGCCACTTGGGGCTCGACATGCTTTGCATTGTTATGACACCGTAAATGCAAGATTGCAAATGAGGATAGCATTTCATTTGTAGTGACTCAGAAATTTATATGCTTACATCTAGTAGTGGGATGAACTAAAAAGTACTAGTACGATTGCTTTTGTTGCTATGCACATCTGTCAATGTACTGTGGAGGAAGGTTTTCATTGTTCAAATTCTCCTAACAACAAGGTTTGTATCTTCAAAATGGATATACAAAGAGGATCCCTCATAAAGCCTCGTAATATACTGCTCTAACTAAGTGAAATAGAAGTGGAATGTGTTAAAATATAGTTGAATGAATTAATTACAGTGGCCACGCACCAAAGTGAAGCAAGCAGCAGGAAGTTTGAGGAGGCATGGTTTGGGGAAAGGCACGTGCATCCATCAAAGCCCGAGTGAGAAGGTGTGAATGGCGCAACAAAGAGGCATTGAATGCCATCAAACTCTCCAAGGAACCTCTCCATGGCTAAATGTGAATTTATGGAACGTCATTATTACAGAATGCATAAAAAATGCATTCGTTGAAAAGACTTTAATAACTATCAAGTGAATGCAAGTGGTAATTACTCTGAATACATTGAAGGAAGGTGAGAGGTGCGCCCAAACAAAGCATGAAGAAGGAATTAAAGGCCTACACAGACAAGGAGAGGAAGCTGGGGCGTAGCCAGCCATGTATAAGATGCGTGACCAGTGAGAAGAAGCTCACACCAAACAATATGTGCATCCATTAGTTAGCAAGTAGGGAGAAGACCAGTGCATGGAGATGAGGGAGGCACACATGAGCATCAAGCTGCCTGCACCAAAGGAGGAGAAGATATTCTTTTCTGATTGATCAATGGGAATGGAACTTCCATGTGTCTCCAATAGATTAGTTTTAGGGCTTCTTCTGTTTCCTCCATTCTTCTATTTCTTCTCTTCTCTTCTCATTGTAAAGGGTTCTGAATTTTTGTATTAGACTGGGTAGATAGAGATTTGTATTTTTTGAGTCATTGTTTGAGTCTGTAAGCTGTAATTTTATGAATTGAATAGTAAATACAACTAGTTTATGCAATTAACATCATGAAGGTGTTTCCACATTCATGAATGTCGTCAGATTGACTCCATTTTCGTACACTTTCAGTTATATAAATTCAATAATACAAAGTGTCTTTGAGTTTATCATCTCAAGTTTCATGAGATTGTTTTGTCTATTCATTGTTCTATTTCAAGGAAATGGTTAAAATGCTTTGAGCAGGTAATTGTGATTTCAGGTGTGCAAATGGGATTTGATAATGAGAATCTGATTGATGATAAGAGAGGGATTGTTGGTGCAAGGCACTAATAGTTAATGCAAAGCATTAGCAATTTAAATCCGCTGGTTGAAGATTGTTTCTTGGAGACTTCGTTTTATGTGTTTGACTCCATGGCCCAGAACTGGCACTGATGTATTTTTCATTTTGTGCATCTCAGAAACAATTTTAAATGCAAAATCATTCTAATCTTACTGTGTTATTATGTGTCCTACTTTCCAATGGCTGAGAGAGGGTTGAGCTACTAGGAATTTAGCCAAATTTAAAGTTGTCAATGCTTCCCTTAGTGTTGTTTCATTGGGAATTATCTGCTTTGTAAAACAGTGTCAGTGTGTGAGTGAATTAAGTTTTGAGCACTGTTTAGGTTTACCCACCTTGGTCCTGCAGAGCCAGAAGTGTAGGAGATGTCAATCTTTGACTGAATCTTGCCAGTTGGCCACTAGCCTTTGTGGCTTTTTATAATGGAGGTTGGCTACCTCTTAGAGAATTACAAATCCTAGCTAGGTTGCATTTTTAAACACCAACAGAATGGTGACTCTGCTAGGGAAGATTTTGAATCTCCAGCTGTAGATGGTTATAGTGTCAAATTATTTGTCATTCTAAAATTAGTTCAAAGTTTGAAGGATTTAAACCTTGGAGAAGAAAGTGTTGCAGTGATTCTGAATAGTTTTGTAATCTGTGGTGCTCTGTTGGTGGAAAGGAACTCAAAATTAAAGTTTATATGTAAAATAACTTCATACTACTTGAAGTTCAGTCCTCTGTGAAAAGAGGTGGTGACTCTATTGATAGAACCTGTTAAAAATTTGAAGAAAGTTCCAAATTTACAAATATTACCAATCAGGAAGACAATTTGCAGCAGTTTAAAAGTTTCCAAGTATTCTTCACTTTTGGTTTTGAAGAACTTGTGTATGAAGACCATATTTGAACTTCTTAGAAGAAACTTTGTTTCCCTATTGAGTGAGTTAGCACTGACAAAGGGAAAGAGCAATAAATTAAGTTTGCACACTTTTATTTGTTTGATTTGTTGAATGTAATTGCAGTTCCATTGAAAGATTATGTTTAGTGCTCAAATATCTGCTAGTTTGGATGGTTAGAATGCATTTGTGTATCTTAGGGGTTTCCATCCATTTGTATTGTCATAATTTTCAAGCCCAGGTTGTCATTATGTCAGTAATTATCCCTGTTGTCCATCATGTGGTCAGGCTTGTAATTATGCACAATTAGTGAGCCTTAATTTGTAATATCCATGGATCACCAATGTAAAGTATCTATACCAGTGAATAATTTGATTCACCTTGTTAAGAAGTGTCAAAAGTATAATAATCTTCAAGCATCTAATACCCAAAAGTGTAAAAACCCAAGAGTGCATAAGCCTAAGATAAGGCTAGAATGGAATGATGTATTTGAAAGAGGACTTAAAGAAATGGCTGAAAGACACCAAATGTTTCAACAAGCCCAATCAAGAGACCATCAAATTGTGTCTACTTTTGAATTCATTGCACCCGTTGTCAATTCCTTTGATCCATTGTATGCTCAATTAGATTTGTCATGGGTTGATTATGAAACTGAAAGTATGTCAGCTCAAGTTTATAAGGAGATGCCTAGATTTGATGGGTATACCGTATGTGAAGGAGATGCCATGTTCAAAGTTTTTCCAGCTTCATGGAGAAAAATTCATTCAGAGATCAGGATATGTGGATGAGATTTTTTGTCAGATCTCTTGAAGCATGAGCTCGGGATTGGTATCTAAGCTTTCCTGAGAAGTCATTTCCTTCCTGGGATAAATTATTGGTTGCTTATAGAGAATAATTTGCAAGAGATCCATCAAACCTTGTCGTGAGGTTATAGCAGATCAAGAAACAAAATGAAGAGTCAAGTGTTGATTTCAATCATAGATTTGTTGTTGCTCTTTCACTAATCCCAGAAAATTTCAGGCCTAGTACTTCTGATGTATCCATATGTATTTTCAAGCTTATGAAGAAGGATATAGTATATTGTTAAAATATTTTAAAATATTGAGTATGCAAATGGCATACATAGTTTTGGATAATTTGGAGAAACAGAGGAAGGAGTATGTGCAGAGATTGTTGTCTTCAGTTATGGGAAAACATGTTGATGGAATCAGTAGTGGTGTGAATGAAAATGATTAGATGTTTCTAGACAAGTGCATACTTGAGAAGGTAGAAGATGAGAATAATGCATCATCAGATGATGAGGAAGTTGTTAATGAACAAATTATAGAAGAAATGTACCCAACTGCAAATCAACAATTGAGTCTTCTGAGCCAAGAACCTAAAGAAGAATATGAGTTGGATTTACTTTTGAAGAAGAGATAGGTGATCAACAATATGATGATACAAGTGATTATGTCAAGCCTACAAGTGTTGAGTGTAGCTTTGACACAAGTCTGCATAGTGAGACAAGAGGGTTTGCTGATTTAGGAAATAATCTTGAGAACATAAGTTTATCAGCTACAAGTGACAGAGTGTGTGATGAATTTCATTTTGAAAGACAAGCTACAAGCAGCTGCAATCAGGAGACCATTTCTGGTTTCCAACTTGATAAAGAAGATGTTTATGATTATCCTCAAGAGGATGCAAGTGACAAGTTTAGTGATGATACCCAATCTGATGTTGAAATACAAAGTGATGTGGATTGCTGTTATGACAACCCAGAAGAAAGTAAGAAGGGAGAAGTGGACAGTTTATTCACTAGGAGTGGTTATGACTTTTCTTGTGATAATATTGTCAGCAATTCTGCCTCCTATGATTGGGAAGATCTAGTTTATGATCAGCCCATTGAATTCTTAGAGTTTGAAGATGAGAATCCTTTGATATTCCCTGATTTGCAATTTGATATTGCATCCAATTCAAGTGAAGGTAAAGAAGACGAAGTGGTTGAAACAATAGACCAAAACAATGATCTATTGACTTGTGAACAAATTTCCGATCTGTTAACCACAGGATATCAGAAATGTGCACATGAGGACAACTCTCAGTTGTTGTGTGTGGCCCCTATTGACTTTAATAGTGGTGATGACCTTCAAGATGCAAGGTATGATACAAGTGACTCTGATTGTCTTTCCAATGATGAACCAGCTGATCAGTATGATGATAATATGGATGAAGACAAACAACAATTTGATTGTGATGATGCACTGTATGATGAGTATGAAGATATGGGCACTGATGCAAGTTCAGAAATCTCTTTTGATGAGTTTGAAGCAGTGAATAACCATGAGGTGTATACAACCAATGAGTCAAATATTGAGGATTGTAATGTAGATTTGGATAAGTCTTTGTTTTCTAACTTGAACAAGCCTAATCACGAGTCTTTGAGTGAGAATGAAGATGTTGGTTTCGATCAAAAATCAGATTATTCTTCTGAACCATAATTACTCCTTGTTGAGCAAACTTGTGATATTGAAGAGGTTGATACCTTATGTTCAGAGGATGACTATATGATTACAGATGATGATGAGTCAAAAATCTCTTATGACTCTCAATACCAACATGATGAAGAATAGTCAAAAAGTATGCTAATGCATGAGTGTATTTGTTTGCATACACTTGGAGATGGTTTGCATGATGAGCAAGATCTTTTGGTGAGTTCTTGTGATAATTTTAATTTTGATATGCAAACTAGTAATCAGTTTTAGTTTAACAGTTCCAGCCACAAGGCAGAATGTGAGTGCTATTTTTGTCAGTCATAAGAGGTTTTCATAGAATGTGGCAATGTGAAAAACACTGAAGCAAGTTGTTTTCAGCTTGAGAATGATTTAAATGATGAATAATCAGTTGTTGCCACATGATAATCAGCATTTTGAAAGTATGTCTGACTTTCAGATGCATAGTGATTGTGAACATGTTGATGATGTTGTGAATGATTTCCTAATAGGGGGTACCGACATGTTTCATCAGGCAGATGGTTGTGATCAAGCTATGCTTTCAAATGGTCTTGATCCCCATTTTCAAATACTACCACTTAATACTAAATTAGAGAATGAAGAAAGTAACAGTGATGCTACATATCTGATTTGGTTGACACTTGATGACAGAGTTGAATAGAGAGCAAGTTCACATTTGCATAAGGGAAGTTTGGTATTGTTGTTTGCAAAGATGTAGTCACCTGTGTTGTGGTTTGATAAAGGCAAGCATAAGTTGAGGGAGATCAGCTCTTTCTACAGAATTGTGTTTGATAGAGGTAGATGTTGATTCCCATTTTTCATTTGGTGAACTGGGGTCATCAGATGAAGTTGAAAATAAAGGTTGAATAAAGGAATAGTTTGAGGACACCTGATGGACTCAACTTTTGGTCTACTCTCCATAGATCTGGAATCTTTCTATGCCCATAGGAGGCATACATCCCCAGTTGGAGCCACTGATGGCATTCTTAAATTTTGTAAATTTGAGATGCCCATTTCAAAATTTTGCTTCTGCACTTTTAGAAGTGCACTTGAAGAATCAGTCCCGAGTAACCCACTTTGGAGGCTTATAATTTGAAGTCTGTTGATTTTCGTGCAAAACCCAGTTGCAGACATATTCAGTTGACCTATGTGAGCAGGCATGTCAATTTTCAGCTTCCAGTGATAAGTTTTGATAGAGTTTCAAAAAAGTGAAGCTGGTGGCTTTTCACACTATTCTGATGTTTGTAGAAGTTTAGTTCTACAAAGTTGCCTCCTATTTGAGCTTGGTTTTCGCAACCAGTTGACCATCATGTCAGAACAAATGTTGTTCTCTGTTCTCCATACCTAAATGATCTCAAGTGTCAGTTTTTAGAACCCCATGATCTAATTTGCTATTTTTAGCAGATCGAAACCAAATGCAGTTTGTTCTGTTTTGCAGATGCATTCCTGAAAACATTTCTGAGTGGCCAACTTTGACCGTCAATAACTTTTGATCAGTGATGTTTCAAGCAAATTTCTTTTGCACAGATGATCAGGGTACCTAAATGATTTACTATGTCTATTGGAAGCTCACCAAGAGGTGACTCACTAATTTTACAAATTGGCTACTGAATGAGTTTTAATTGGTTCGGAACAACTGCTGTTACGAAAAAGTTTAATTAGGAAACTTGTCTGATTAATATCCAGTTCCTCGTGATCTATTTCTCTAGGTTGCCTTTTCCATTGTATTCTTGTATCAAATGACTATATGCTTGCAAGTTTTTATGGTTTCACGTGGTTGTTTGACCAGTTTCCCAAATTGATTCTTGAGCCAACTTGGCCTGTTTTGACCATTTTTCGAAAAGGGCAAAAAATAGTTTATGATGAAGACCCAGTTCATTTTTCAGCTTCAGAAGCATTCAAAAGGAAGTGTCAAATCATTTCAAGGTGAAGTTTGTTTCAAAACGAAAAAAATTTAGTCGGGCCACTTGGGGCCCGACATGCTTTGCATTGTTATGACACCGTAAATGCAAGATTGCAAATGAGGATAGCATTTCATTTCTAGTGACCCAAAAATTTATATGCTTACATCTGGTAGTGGGATGAACTACAAAGTACTGGTATGATTGCTTTTTTTGTTATGCACATCTGTCAATGTAATGTGGAGGAATGTTGTCATTGTTCGAATTCTCTTGATAGCAAGGTTTGTATATTCAAAATGGATATTGTTGAAGTTGTATCTTTATTGAAAAATGGATATGAAAAGAGGATCCCTCATAAAGGCTCATAATATACTACTCTGACTAAGTGAAATAGAAGTGTAATGTGTTAAAATATAGTTGAATTAATTAATTACAGTGACCACGCACCAAAGTGAAGCAAGCAGCAGGAAGTTTGAGGAGGCATGGTTTGGGGAAAGGCACATGCATCCATCAAAGCCCGAGTGAGAAGGTGTAAATGGCACAGAAAAGAGGCATTGAATGCCATCAAACTCTCCAAGGAACCTCTCCATGGCTGAATGTGAATTTATGGAACATCATTATTGCAGAATGCGTAAAAAATGCATTCATTGAAAAGACTTTAGTAACTATCAAGCGAATGCAAGTGGTTATTACTCTCAATACACTGAAGGAAGGTGAGAGGTGCACCCACACAAAGCATGAAGAAGGCATTGAAGGTCTACACAGACAAGGAGAAGAAGTTGGGGCACGGCTAACCATGTATAGGATGTGCACCTAGTGAGAAGAAGCCCGCGCCAGACAATATGTGCATCCATCAGCCAACAGGTAGGGAGAAAACCAGTGCATGGAGCTGAGGGAGGCACGCATGAGCATCAGGATGCCTGCACCAAAGGAGGAGAAGATATTCTCTTCTGGTTGATCAACGGGAATGGAGCTTCCATGTGTCTGCAACAAATTAGTTTTAGGGCTTCTTTTGTTTCCTCCATTCTTCTATTTCTTCTCTTCTCTTCTCATTGTAAAGGGTTCTAAATTTTTTTATTGGACTGGGTAGATAGAGATTTGTATTTTTTGAGTCATTGTTTGAGTCTGTAAGCTATAATTTTGTGAATTCAAGAGTAAATACAGTCATTTTATGCAATTAACATCATGAAGATGTTTCCACATTCATGAATGTCATCAAATTGTCTCCATTTTTGTACACTTTCAGTTATAAATTCAATAATACAAAGTGTCTTTGAGTTTATCATCTCAAGTTTCATGAGATTGTTTTGTCTATTCATTGTTCTATTTCAAGGAAATGGTTAAAATGCTTTGAGTAGGTAATTGTGATTTCAGGTGTGCAGATGGGATTTGATAATGAGAATCTGATTGATGATAAGAGATGGGTTGTTGGTGCAAGGCACTAACAGTTAATGCAAAGCATTAGCAAGTTAAATCCACTAGTTGAAGACTATTTGCTGGAGAATTTGTTTTATGTGTTTGACTCCATGGCCCAGAACTGACACTGATCTATTTTTCAGTTTGTGCATCTCAAAAATAATTTTAAATGCAAAATCATTATAATCTTACTGTGTTATTGTGTGTCCTTCTTTCCAATGGCTGATAGAGGGTTGAGCTGCTGATAATTTAGCCAAATTTAAAGTTGTCAATGCTTCCCTTAGTGTTGTTTCATTGGGAATTATCTACTTTGTAAAACAATGTTAGTGTATGAGTGAAATAAGTTTTGAGCACTGTTTAGGTTTACCCACCTTGGTCTTGTAGAGGCAAAAGTGTAGGAGATGTCAGTCTTTGACTGAATCTTGTCAGTTGGCCACTAGCCTTTGTGGTTCTTTATAATGGAGGTTTCCTACCTCTTAGAGAATTACAAATCCTACCTAGGTTGCATTTTTAAACACCAATAGGGTGCTTTCATTGAAGCTGTTGGGTAGTAGCGAGATTAAGCAACTTGTGGTTTCTCTTCGGCGAAAGGTGGAAGAGGTTAAGATACAAGTAGTTTAGGGCACTGTTAGGAGCATTGGATCTCCTCCCTCGGTCCCTTTAATCACTGGCTCACCCTCTGATGTAGATTAGGTAGGAATATCACTAACAATCACAATTCAAACAATTTTAAATTATTCTTCAACCATCAAAACACAAACTTGACCATCTTTCTTAATCCCTTCATATTCTCCTTGTAGCCTTGCAAATAGTGTTTCCTGACCAAAACTTTCAAAAATAATTGAAACCCCACATTCTATTCACCATTTTAGATACCCATTAGGCTCTAATTTCACATATTCAAAAAGGATATAGGGTTATTTAAGAACAATACCCTCTAAAAATTGTTGCTATGCTAAAATTAGGCCAAATTAGCCAACTTTTACAATGAAACTATATGGAATTCACACATAAAACTTCTCTCAACCACTCCAAGAGTTATAGAAAACTATATAAGGTCCTCTTATTTAATTTTTATCATCCAAACTTATCACAAAATTGTTGTTTTTCAAAATCTCTATTCTACCTAGCCTTTCCAAGCTTGTTCTCACAAGGGGGTTTATTGAGTCTCTATACTCCCATCCTAAAAAAACTTTGAAAATGGCTCATAAACATCACTATGGGTCTAGAAATTCTTAATAAAGTAACTCCCATCCTTTAACAATGCATTTTCCTCAAATTCTAACTTCTAGCCATCAATTTCAAGCCCAAAACCATGAAATTACACCTAGGGCATCATCATATTTGCACAATCCCTCACCCCCTACTCCTAAAAACTTCACAAAATATAATATACCCTATTTAATCCATTCCACCAAGTTTTAATAGGTTTCACTAGGTGGAATGGATTTTATGCCATTTTCTTGCTCTCAAAACTTCAAAGCAGGGTTTTTAGGATGATTTCAGTAAAAACACTGTAAAATTCTCAAAACATGGTGAAATCAGGTGAGACAAAAAGAAAATTTAATTTAATTCAATCCTCCATAAGTTCTAACCCATTAACTTGCACATTGTGATTGTACAGGCTCTAAAAGATCATGTAGCAAAAAAATTAACTGAAAACACATAGAAATAGAGAGGTTTATTATTGCTTTTTCAATGAAATAAAATCTAGCCCCTTGTCTTTGAGCTTACAAGCATTATTTATTCCAATATAAACATGTTTCAACCATTTTCCATTCCTTTTCACTTGAATGACTCTTCAACTTCCACAAAATGCCAAAATTGCAAAGTTGCATAGCAACTTTTTACAAGATTTGCAACCTTTTACTAAATGACAACAAAAATACCCCATATGACATGAAATACATAAAATGGTCTAAATAGACCTTATTCAACCTAAAAATGACTCAAAACACCCAAAAATCTAACCTTTGACCATATTTACAAAAATTGACTTGGTGCCCCTACACCATACTCCCCATGGAAATAGAACTCAAGTCCTCTTGACTCAGGATCTACAAAAAGTTTATGTTTCATCAGATCCTTCTCTTGTCTCCAAATGTTTTCTTCATCTGGTGTACCCTTCCAATGAACTAGGTACTGAAAACATGCACTATCTCTTGCCCTTTTGAATGGTTTGGCATCCAAGTTTTGTTCCAACTATGGAGATCTATCTGCTAGATGATCCTTGGATCCTTTCTCACTTGAAAACATCATTGAACCTACATCAATATTATGCTTCATCTTTTTTAGAAACCAAGTTCAGACATGCAAACCAAAAAGCCTTCCATAGAAGAGAAAAACAACAAAAAAGAAGGAGCTTTGCATGAAGATGTGCAAATTGATATATTCAGAATTAAGATATTACAAGAGATGATTTTCTTTATAAAAGAAATATATACAACCCTAATGTTGACCTAAAAACAACTCAACTAAATAAATCTTACTTATTAATTAATTAAACTAGTTATTACCTAAGCAAAACCTAAGTAAACTTAATAAAGTGTAATTAGATAATTAATTACACCAACACCCTCCCTTAAGTGCAACTTATGGAGACTAAAAAATCATGCACCTAAAACTAATATGAATTCAAGAAAGCATGAATGGGTTCTGACAACAAGGCCTGATCAGGTACCCATGTACAAATGCAATGAAAGAGGAGAAAACCCAGTGGGACAACCCCCCCTCAATGAGATGACCTGTTGCAAAGAAGCACTGGAAGAAGACTATAGAGTAACACTAGAACCTAAATCCGGAAAGCAAGGAATTATACTTATGTTTACAAGAAACAATATCAGAATCATAATAATGCAATAGAGACCCGATGCCATGGAACACTCAAAAAATCCAAACGGGAACAACCCTAGAATCTAGGAAGCAACAGTAGAAAAAATAAATGATGTGATACTGAAATGAAGTGCAAAGATGCAAGTTGCACCCTCCCAACTGCCAAAATATCCAAGTAATCTCCAAAAAAACCATCGGGCCAAATCTGGAATAATGATAAATCTGGGATAGATACAGAAAAAAGTGCATGTATGGAAACATAGAGCTCCTCAATACCTTTCCAATGCCGCAAAGATAGCGAAAATTGATGATCGTGGCAAAACGTTATGAGCTCGGAAGTGATAAATAAATATCTGACTTAAAATAGAAATAAATGCAGTGAAATAGAAAAATACTAAAAAATAAACCACATCGCTAGAAATTTCTCAGAACCAGCTTTTCGGCGATATCTCGTTTGCTCGATTTTGATACCATATGCCCAAGTTATGCCAAAAATAAAATAACTGCTCCTTTAGAGAAAACTGGGATTAGGAGGGGACAAGGAGGGGCCATATGACCGATGACATCATGCTGACATCAATACCTCACATGAAAAAATTTGATGGCCATCTGGTCGCCGTCGTAAAAAAATGCCCCCCTGCATAAAATATTCGACAGAGCCCCTGGTCATCGATATGACTAGGGGCAAGTGTTGAGTAGCTGATCAGGGGCTGGGCGGATAGCGCCTAGTCCCCCATAGGACCGGTAGTAGGTGCATAGGGGGCCCAACGGGAGCTGAACATAGGCGATGGTGGAGGGGTGGCACCACCCGAGGCCACCACTCCTGGTGGCACGGTGGCAGCACATAATTGTTTTCAAAAACCATGCATTTTTTTATTTTTTTTGCATTTTTTTCGAAAAACGTGCCTTGGGGAGCATGCTAGGGAGGTCGTACAACCTCCTTGGCAAACTTTTTTTGCCTTAGAAACCAGCTTCACCAAAATTGATGAAACAAAGGGCGATGTTAGGGTTTTGGGGTGCTGCGAACGTGATGGGAGTGTCTATTTTTCTCCAAGATGTTATGAAAAATACGCTACCCCTAGAGCTTCCAAAAAAACACCAAACTTGAAACCCTCACAGATCTGGCAAATCATGACCAAATCTGCAAAATAAAAGTCAATCCTGACTTTATCCAGCACTCTGAATCCAATGGTGAAGCCTGATCTGATCCAAAACGCCACATAGATAGGCTCAAGGCATGAAATCCTTGAGGAACCCCAAACGAACTCTGCAATGATTTTCTCTAGAATTTGAGAAGGGGTTGCATGTCAAGGAACTGATACCATGTTAGAAACCAAGAACAGACATGCAAACCAAAAGGCCTTCCACAAAAGAGAAAAACAACAAAAAAGCAAGAGCTTTGCATGAAGATGTGCAAATTGATATATTCAGAATTAAGATATTACAAGAGATGATTTGCTTTATAAAAGCAATGTATCCATCCCTAATGTTGACCTAAAAACAACTCAACTAAATAAAGCTTACTTATTAATTAAGTAAACTAATTATTACCTAAGAAAAACCTAAGTAAACTTAATAAAGTGTAATTAGATAATTAATTACACCAATAATCTTGAATCTATGTTTACCCTTCCTTAAGGCTGCAATCACAACGATAAAATAGTGTATTCCAGCTTCCTTCCCATCAAATTCATGCTTAAACTTATCCACCTTCCTTAGTAAATCATCCTCAAGCTTTTCGCCTTTGTTTCCCATCTTTTTTATTTGATATTTTGCCCCTATGACTGCTACTTTATCAAGTTCACTAACCTTGGATGTGACAAAAACCGAAAGACCATTATCCTCTTTGGAAAATAATGAATAAAACACCATTTCAACATACCTTTGAAGCCAATCTTGATCCTCCAAAATTAATTCATCCTTGACCTTTTCTATATAAAATTTTGTAACCAACTCAATGTCATTTCTTTCCAAACTCAAATCATTCTTCAAGTTTGTTGTCTTGGTACCTTCAAATTTTGAAATGGCTTCAACCTCCATGCATTCTTCTTCTACCATCATCACCTCATCTTGCTTGGTTTTTTTGCCATATTCCATCAAAAAATATTATATTTTCTTCACATATGGTTTTAATGCCTCCACTTGGCTTCTTCTTCAAATAATCCTTTGAATAGGCCATGCGATCTTCTTCTTGACTAGTAGATGCCAACTTGACTCTTGGTTTGCTAATTGTTGCAACTCAACCTTCCATCTCTCTTACATCCTTTCTCTCATATATTTTAGTTGTTCCATAGCCTACTTCAGCTCTTTTATCTCTTTGTCAATATCCATTTTTTTTGCCTTTTGTTTTTCCTTCTTCATCTCTTTTCCCTCTTCTTCCATCACTTGTTTCTTCTTTGGTGAACCCTCACTCTAGAAGTATCTATTAAAAACATCCATTATTTTCTCTTTTCCAAGAAAGTCTCTTTCACCTTGCTTCTCTTTTCTTTGTGACACCTCACCTAGGTTTCCTCTCTTCTTCACTACCTAGTCTCTTGGCATCCAAGTTCTCTCTTCAACCTACAAAAATACAACACACACAAACACACAACTTTCCTTTCCAAGAGTCTTCTAGCTTTGATACCAATTGATTCATAGTATGGAGGAGTATCACTAAAAATGATAATTCAAACAATTTCAAATGATTCTTCAACCATCAAAACACAAACTTGACCATATTTCTTAATCCTTTCATATTCTCCTTGTAGCCATGCAAATAGTGTTTTTTGACCAAAAATTTCAAAAATAATTGAAAACCCAGATAAATTTCATCATTTTAGATACCCATTAGGCTCTAGCTTAACATATCCAAAAATGAGATAGGGTTGTTTCAGAACAATACCCTCTAACAGTTGTTGCTACACTGAAATTAAGCGAAATTAGCCCACCTTTACAAAGAAACTATATGGAATTCACACACAAAAATTCTCTCAACCACTCCAATGGTTCTAGAACACCATATAAGGTCATATTATGCAATTTCTATCACCCAAACTTATCCAAAAAAAAATTGTTTTTCAAAATCTCTATTCTACCTAGCCTTTCCAAGCTTGTTCACAAGGGGGTTTATTGAATCTCTATACTCCCAATATAAAAAACCTTTGAAAATAGCTTAGAAACATCACTATGGGTCTTCACATTCTTAATAAACCAACTCCCATCCTTTAACAATACATTTTCCTCAAACTCTAACTTCTAGCCATCAATTTCAAGCCAAAAACCATGAAATTACACCTAGGGCATCACCATATTTGCACAATCCCTCACCCCCTGCTCCTAAAAAATTCATAGCATATAATACCCTATTTAATCCCATTCCACCAATTTTTAATAGGTTTTATCAAGCAGAATGGGTTTTATGCCATTTTCTTGGTCTTAAAACTTCAAAAGAGGGTTTTTAGGCTAATTTTAGTAAAAACACTCTAAAATTCTCAAAATGTTGTGAAATCAGGTGAGACAAAAAGAAAATGAAATTTAATTCAATCCTCCATCAGTTCCAACCCATAAAATTACGTGTTTTGATGGTACTAGGCTATATAAGATCCTGTAGAAGCAAAATTAACTGAAAACATAGAAAAAGAGAGGTTTATTATTGCTTTTTCAATGAAATCATCTCCAACCCCTTCTCTTCAAGTTTACAAGCCTTATTTATGCCAATAATTTTATTTTTCAACTATGGTCCATGCCTTTTAACTTGAATGACTCTTCAACTTCCACAAAAGGCCAAAATTGTAAAGTTGCATAGCAACTTTTTACAAGATTTGCAACATTTTACAAAATGACAACAAAAAGACCCCATGTGACATGGAAGACATCAAATGGTCTAAATAGACCTTAGTCAACCTAAAAATGACTCAAAAAACAAAAAGATATAACCTTTGAACATATTTACAAAAGTTGACTTGGTGCCCCTGCACCACCCTTCTATGCTACGAATGATCAAACAATGGGAAACTTTAGGCTATGCAAAAATTCTACGAATCCTTACTGTAGACACCGAAAATTGGTCTAGGCCCGCGAACACCACTTTCAACATAATTTTCTAATATCCATGGTCATGATTAAATAATGTTAATTATTTAATTGTCTTTCTAACACATATTTCCTCTATTAATTAAATACCCCCTTTTAATTAATTCACTAATTCATTATGACCCTTTATTCAACTTGATTAATTAAATAAATCATATTTATTTAATTATGTCGCTAACTAATTAATTATTCCTTCTTAATTAAATAATTTATTATTTAATTATTCAATTTATCCTTTTCAACAGTCAAATTAAATAAATTATCTTTATTTATTTAATTAAATCTTTCATTTTCGAATGTTGAATTAAATTAACATTTAATTCATTTATTAATTCTTTATGTCACATTCTTCTATCATTCAGTTATCTAAATCATTCACTCACCTTCTAATTCAAGATCTATTTTTAGTTCTCCAGTTATCTTCGGATTCAACATCTGGTCGTCTTTGTGAGAAGACTCTTTGTCACAACTAGTCAGTTAACTAGTTCTAACTCATATGCATGTATGCATTAAAATGAATTCTTCATCTTCGAGTTCTAACTTTGTCTTTGACATACAAAGTCTATTTCCTCTATTTTCGAAGACTCTTAACTAAAGATTAAGTTATCATTCTAACTTAATCTTTATCTTGCAGTCTTTTATGACTCATGTTCTAACTCATGTTCTATCTGACACAGAACATGCATCGCATGACATTCATCAATCTCATTTGTCGATCTCTCTTTCAATCTAAGCTAATTGTTTGAAAACCCAAAATCTATAAAATGGCCTATCACTATCATTATTCCTCCTCTCGAAATCATACACTTTTGAGAAGAAACTTATCTTCGATATTTTTCTTAGACATTCAACAAGGTTATGCGTGCATCAATACTGAAAATCTGAGGGCAAGAATAGTGAAACAACAAAATGGAGAAGAGCAATCAAGATAATTCGAAGGAGTGAATGCATATTTGGTGAGAGCTTTCCAATTTATTTGTTTAGTTTAATTATGTTTACTTATTCACTCTTTGTTGTTTTGATTTAGATTAATATTGGTTAGATTAGGATTAACATCGTTTATTCTAGTTGCAGATCATTATCCAGATTTTATTCTATGTTACATTTGGTGAACCCAACGTGAACATGCTTCAAATTCGCACATCTTTTCATCTTTTTCTGTTTTTCCATTTTTCATTTTTTTGCAAGTTATCGTATGACACACTGCATCTGTTCAAAAAAATGACTCATCTATCCTCACACACCGCATCTGCCATTCTGCACCACATCCATGACCCTGTGCACCACATCTGCCTATCAACAATTCATGAACCACATCTGCCTATCAACATCGAGCCACATTTGTGGCTCAAAATGCCGCATCTGCCTGGTAATCATTTTTTTTACTTTTTAGTAATTTCTGTACATTCATATTTTCATTCTCGTTGTTTAGGTTATTTTGATTTTCGCTAATGTTTGGTTACAACTGTGTTAAGGAGGATTAGCATAGTTTTTGCAGGACGAAGCATATAAGAAAACAAAAACCAAAACCATATCTTTTCTGTAGGACGAAAGCTGAAGACCAAAAATGAACTACTGATCAGTTTGCATGCATGACCTAATGCCTTTGTTTCTATTTATTTAGCAAGCTTTCTATTTGGTAGATAAATAATTTCCATTTGGAATAAAAATAATCTGTGTTTGCTTTGTCTAGTGCAAGAGCACATATTTGTCACCCTTTACAATTTGGTATATCGAAGTATCCTCTCCCCTTGTGTAGTCATGCGATCTTGGGTGTAAGAGAAATGGTTACTAACTCTAGAATTTGGGCCTGTCTTGGTGGAAAAAAGTACTCACCCGAAGATGACTCAGACTGGTAACACACTTGAGCCAACGACTTCCACCCGGTATATAAAAACGGATTTCTAGAGAAAGCCCATAAATCATGCTCACTATTACAATGAGAAGGGCAGAAATGGTCCCTCGCCAAAGTTGAATAGTGCCCCATGAATGAAATGCCCTTACTAAACACCTTGTTGTAGTTTTTCCAAATCCTACCTATTTGCTAGCACAACAGGGTCAGCCCTATGAAGTCGTCTTACATTCTTATGGTTTATGTGTGGAGATGAGATGTATGCTATGGGAGTTTCATGGGTATAGTAGCTTGGCTGCCCCATATAAGTGAGTGTCATGGAGGGGAGCCAGTGGGGTCAAGCTACTAGTCATCCACCATAAATATGCGTACATGGAGAAATCCAAGTAGGAACTCAACAAGTATTATCCAAAAAGCCTAGGTTGTAAATGTTTTCTGGTATTTTAACGATCTATCACTACAAAATTGAAAACACCTTGATTGTTGTGTTTGTTTTTGCTGTATTCGTCAAAAATATTGATCAACAAATGAAGTCAGTCAAAAAAACTTTCAAAAAACTTCAATTGTCACCAAGTCAGTCGTAACTGTCATTTTTAACACCGCATCTATCTTAGCGAGTCACATCTGTTAGGGGAAAAGTCACATGTGTTTGTCAAAAATTTCATGTTAACAGTTTGGATATTACGAGCCATAACTATCAAATTTTAAGATGCATGTGTACATGCAAGCCGCATCTGTCAATTTTCAAGCCTCAAGTGTCTACCATAAATTTTAGGTTCACAGAGTCCATATTTATCACCACATGTGTATTGTAAAACCACAATTTTTATAACAAAAACCACATCTATCAGAAAACCGCATGTGTATTACAAACCACATATGTTATAAATAAAACCGTATCTGTCAAAAATTCCAAACTCTGTTAGTATCCGAAATGATGTTTTAGTCAAATCAACGCATGCATAATTGTAAACCGCATCTGTCAAAATTTGAACCGCAACTGTTAGGTGAACCGCATTTGACTGTCAACAGAAAACTTCAAAAACCGCAAACTAAGTCTGAAACATCACTGTCATTTTCACCTCTATTTCTAAAGATCAACCTTGGATAGAAACTGGAAATTTTTTTCTCGAAAACCTTGCATCATTAGGTGTCATATACGTCTTAGTCATAGTCATCCTAAGTCGCATGCATATAGATACTTCCTAGAAAATTGCATATCGTAGAATAGATAACTTTCCTCGTCATTGGATACGTTCATGTTCTAATTTGTCACAATCATTGAACCTAGTCACTTTAGTCCTATTTAGTGAATCTTTTCACCTTGATAGTCTAGTTTGGAAAATTCACCTTGTCAACTGTCCTTGTCCTACAATCAGGTTCCTTGGTCAAACACAAATCATTGCATGCATTTATTCCATAGGAGGTAGGTTATACCCATTTTAGACTCATTTATCATCATAATCCACTCAAGATTTTGCATATTGTCCATCCTACCATACGTCATCTTAGTAACATCTTTTTAGAAATCAATTTAGCAACACCCTTATTCTCCGAAAATCCACAAAAAATATAGAAATAGGACATATCATTTTTTAGACATAGTTTGCATTACCCCATTTTGAGCAACTTTTCATGGTCGAAACAAGGTCTCAAAAGAAAAAAGAAAAGCAATGTAGAACCCCAACGAATTCATCAATCCATTCGAAAATCAACCATCAGGAAGTGAGAGACTAGACAAGCCTTTGCTTGAAAAACACATCACTAGAGACACACATGGATGAATTTATATAGAAGATATAGATGCCACCATACAAGATCCTGATTTTGCATCCTTTATGGATGAGTTTTTGGCAAATGATCCCCAATGCTATCTAGCAAAGTTGCCAGCAGAAGGTGCAACACTACCCATAGGATTTGATATTCGTACTCTGCAAACATTGTCTAATCAACCAGTGCAAACTGTGACGTCAAGTGTTTCTATTCCCCAAATCACCGTAGTGATACCAACTGGCATACGAACTCAAACATCATCAATTGTAAACACAACCCCTTTCAACATAACACAAGGTTTACAATTTACTACAGGAGCAACTTCATCAAACCCCTTTGGCACCAACACTACTGGTAAGAGATCCAAAGTTGGCATGAGGATTCCTATACCACATTAGAACATTCAGACAAGAAATATTCCTATACTAAATTATAACATTTAGATAGGAAATATTTCCATACCAAATCAGAACATTCAAATAGGAAATATTCCTATACCAAATCAAAACATTCTAACAGGATATATTCCCTTGCCAAATCACAACCCATCATAGAACATGGCATATTAGAACACCTACATTGATCCAAATAGCACAAAAAACATGTCCTTGACACAAGTAGATGTACTCCAAATCCAAATGCAAACTCTTCAATGACAGATGGACAATGTGTCTATGTCAGGCAAATGAACTATCTCAATGCAAGATCTATGTCCATGTCCATTCGTCAAAGTGCTTTATATGACAGCTTTCCCCCATGGATACATTATACCAAATTTTTCAAATTATAATGGGAGGAAGAATCCTTTGGAACACATTAGAGAATTCTCAATGGCATGCATGGACATATCATATGACCCCACATACTTGATGAGACTATTTCCACGAACTCTTATTAGGATAGGATTGGAATGGTTTTCTAAATTACCATATGGCATACAATCTTGGGGTGAATTAGCTAAGAAGTTTTCCGAACATTTTTCCTTTAACATAGACAATGAAGTAACAATAGAAACCTTGTACCACACAACACAAGAAGATGGCAAAACATTCACCACTTTCTTCTAGCGATGGACAATTCTAGCTAGTAGATGTCCAGTTGAAATACAAGAAAAGCAAAAGGTCACAATATTCCCAGAAAACATCAATCCAAAACTGCGAAGTGACTTAAGGGTACATTGCTGTAATTCATTCCTAGACTTGGTACAAAAGGGAATCATCCTTGAAAAAGGCCTTATTGACAAAGGAGAAATAAAAGTATCAGGCAGAAACCCAGTTGTCCAACATCAGAACACACCAAACGATAGAAACAAATTTTGGTCTAGAAACAAAAGTGTTATGAATGACGACATTGTTGATGATAAAAACATACATATGGGACTAGTTGTCAAACTTAGAGGATACAACCAAAATGAAGACATGACAAATAGTCCAGATCAAACAACCAATTATGTCCAAAATTCACAACATCAACGACCGCAAAGGAGATTTCCTACATGTGAATTTACCCCTTTAGGGAAACCAATCGAGATAGTTTTCAAAGAGTTGATTAAACATAATCTCATTAAACCTTTGGAACCAAGAGAGTATGATCCTGGATAGTTTAAACCTTCATGGTGGGATGACAATGCCTATTGTGACTATCATTGAACAAAAGCACACAACCTACAACAATGTCGCCAACTAAAGAATATTATCCAAGACTTTGTTGAAAATGGAACCATAGAGGTCAATGGATAGAAAAATACCAAGAATAGTGATCAAAAGGTCTTTACAGATCCATTACATGACCACACAAAAGGAAAAGCCTCCAGTTCAAGAACCAAGAATAATCCATCATCCAATTATACCAATACCAAGTATGACTATGGTAAAGGAACGATCATAAATCACCTTCGAGATGCGAATAAAAAAATCAATACCATCATCATTAAGAAGCATCCGGAATGTAATGTAAACACACACATAACTAAGATTACTATTCCACGTCCTTCTTCTTAGCCACCTACACAAACTTCCAAGTTTAAGGACAACCTCCTTGATCAATTGAGCAAAACCCCTAGACAGATATCCATTTTGGAACTATTGACTTTATCACCTGAGCATTGAGCCATTCTTCACAAAGCTTTAAAAAACATGACTGTTCCTATAGACTTAGATTTCAATCATTTCAAAGAAATGGCAGGGTATTTAACCAACTCGCATCATGCCACATTTTCCCAACAAGATTACTCAACTAAAAAGTCTGATCATAATAACCCCTTACATCTTGAAGTCCTAGTCCATCAAACTAAAGTCAAATGATTATTGGTAGATGAAGGAGCAGGTTTGAACCTATGTACCCTAAAATTGGTTAAGGCATTAGGATTCTCAGAAGAATGTGTAGACACCTCTAAAAGTATAGTCATCAAGGCTTACGATGATGAGGAAAGATCATCAAAAGGAGTTGTCACACTCCCTATCAGAATTGTCCCAACAATTATGAACACAAGCTTCCAAGTTTTGGATCTTACCCTTCTATACAACTTGTTGTTAGCTAGACCTTGGATACACGCAATGAAAGTTGTACCTTCAACATATCGCCAATGTCTTAAATCCCTGTATAATGGCACCGAGATCATGATTGATGGTGATCCAAATCTGTTTCAATATTGTAAAAGCCTAAGGGAAATTCCACAATGATAGGTACTAATTAACCAAGAAGCTTCATCATCCACTTTATCCCTATACGTTGGCCCATCACATCTTACTAAGTCCATTTCATTCAAACCACCATCATCCACTCCTAAGGTCGAGATCCAAGACAAGGGATATGGAGAATATTATATAAAGGCATCATACTATGTTAGTCAACTGGTTCCACCTAAGGCATATGGCTTACCCATGGAAGATAGAAGACAGTCAGTAGTCACATTCCGTGTTCCCCCTACAATGACATTGACCAAATGGGGAGAGTTACGTGAAGAAATTGTAGATCAACGTGATATTACCTCCTAATTGTATCAAGAAGAAAATGAATACCCCTTGCCATCTATTCAAATAGCTAAGGACCAATATGGAAAAGGCTTTAAGATAATGCAAAACAAAGGCTATGATGGGCACAATGGGTTAGGACTACATCAAAATGGAAGGATGAAACGGATCATTGTCTCACCATGACCGAAATACCTAGGGCTAGGGTATCAGCCACATAGAATTCAGTTTCCTAGTACTTCATCAACATTTCAAGAGGAAGAGTGTGCTTATGTAGGAATTGAGACATCTCACAAACTGCTTACCCTAGTTTATGATGAATCTAATGAACCACTTCCCCCAGTTTATGACGAATCTCTTGACTCAAGCGATTGTGAGTGGGATTCCCTTTCCTCTACTATTACCATGAACATAGATGCTCTATTTGGAGAATTGGACCTAAAGATAAAACCTGTACCAAAACCATGTAGTCCCCATCATAGGAAACACTTGTCCAAAGAAGAATGGCATAAGCACTATTATTGGGAAACTCTTGATCATGCATCTTGGGCACCTGACAAACCATCTTCTAACGATTCAGCCCTTACAATAGTCCCACAATAAAGTTTACCTATCCATAGGAAAAAATAACAAGGAGTTAGTCCAAAACTTTTGTGACCATGTCAACCACTCTATATTCATCTTGTCAACTGCTACCTTTAATAACTTTGATGATGACATGCTTCTCATATATTTTGAACATATCAACTGGGATCAACAAGGTACACCCATCATAGACACATTCGAGAACGACAAAGCAATCGCTGAGTTCATGGGAATTCAAGAAGGCATACAAAGAGAGGATCATAAAGCTAGTTTTACCATAGACTTGGATGAAAAAGCATATTTTGGGGAGTCTATTTACACCTCTAGTCACAAAAATGAAAATAAAAAGAAAAATGAAGAAAATGATGCATCCCTAGGTGAAAACCGAAAGGCACCTTTGGATGAAGAAATAGTCAAAATAAAGGACGTATCTGAGGGTGAAAACCTCTTAGAGGCACCCAAGGATAGAGGTTTAAATATTCTCCCTATTGAACAGGAAAAGTCACCGATGCTAGTAGAAGAGTCTGTTGAAGTCAACATAGGTACATAAGAGAATCCTCAGATGGTATATTTTGCAGCTTCTTTAACAAAGACAAAAAAACCTAAGTTTAAGGACTTCTTCAAAAAGAGACAGATAAACTTTGCATGGTCATACGTTAACATGCCTGGGCTGGATCTGGACCTAATATTGCACCATTTACCATTACAACTAGGTATTAAGCTAGTCAAACAGAAGTTAGGGAAAATGCATCCATAAATTGCTCTAGTGGTCAAGGGAGAACTTAAGAAAATCTTGGATGTTGGATTTATAAGAACTATAGATGATGTAGAATGGATTTCAAATCTTGTACTCATGACTAAACCAACTGGGGGCATTCACATTTGCACAAAATTTAGAGACATCAACAAGGCATGTCCTAAGGATGATTTCTGTTTGTCGAATATAGACATGATAGTAGATCTTACAGTAGGATATGAGATGCTATCCCTCATGGATTATTCTTTGGATATAACCAAATCAAAATCGTAGCTGAAGACCAACACAAGATAACCTTCACATATCCATGGGGCACATACTGTTAGAAAGTTATGCCTTTTGGGCTTAAGAATGCAGGAGCTACCTATCAACGGGAAATGACTATGATTTTCCATGAATTTGTACACACTCTCATGGAAGATTATGTAGATGAAATTATAGCTAAATCAGAAACAAGGGGAGATCATTTGAAGGTTCTAAACAAGATATTCTAGTGGCTAGAGAATTACAATGTCAGGTTGAATCCAAAGAAATGTGTATTTGGAGTGAAATCAGGGAAACTGTTAAGGTATATCATTTCCCAAAGAGGAATTGAATTAGATCTAGAGAAGGTAAGAGATATCATAGAAATGCCTCCTCCAGTTAGCATTAGTCAACTAAGAACCCTACAGGGAAGATTATAGTCCATTAGGCGTTTCATTGTACAACTGGAAGATAAAATACACCCATTTCAACATTTACTCAAGAAAGGGGTACCATTTGTGTCGACACCTAAATGTCAAGATTATTTCCAAAAAATCAAGGATTTCTTGCTCACTCCACCAGTCTTAATGCCACCTATAGATGGAGAACCATTGATACTATACATTTTAGCAACTCAGTCAGCATTAGGAGCTCTTCTCGCACAAAATGATGATCAAGGTCATGAGAGAGTAGTCTACTACATTAGTCGTTAGAATCTTCATGTCTTGTGGTGGTCTTTGCTACCCAAAAACTTTGGCACTATATGCTCAATCACCAAACAATGTTGGTTGCAAATGTTGATCCCCTCAAATATCTCCTAAGTAAAGCAGCATTAACAAGCCGATTGGCTAAATGGGTTATGATACTTAGCGAGTATGACATCCAATATGTAGAGATGAAGGCTATAAAAGGTCAAGTGATTGCAGATTAGTTAGCAGATGCACCCATGAAGGCAAACCATCCTTTGGTGGTAGATTTTCTTGACGAATCTATCTTTAACATTGACACTAGAACCGAATGGAAATTATACTTTGATGGGTCTTATACATAATGTGGTTCAGGAGCAGGTATTCTATTTGTTACACCTCAAGGCAATACCATTCCTAAATCATTCAAGATTGCTTTCCCTTGTACCAACAACATAGCAGAGTATGAAGCCTTAGTGATAGGATTAAAAATGGTAGCTCAGTGGAAGATTAAGAGTCTACATGTTTTTGGCGATTCTCAGCTTGTAGTCCGGCAAGTAAACGATGATTATGAGACTAAGGATGAGAAACTTGCCCCCTACAAGCACATGGCTGATAGTTTCAAGCAATACTTTGATGACATTACCTTTCAACAAATACCATGTATTCAGAACAAGGCTGTAGATGCTATCGCAACCGTGAGTTCCTTATTGGATATTCCGAACAGTTGTTGGTCCCTGCCTATGATGTCCCTGATTCTATGATGGTGTGTACAATTGTTAGTCCTACTTCCCCTTGGTATAAAGACATATTTGACTATCTAATTGACAAAACTTTACCTCTAGACCTGTCAAATAACCAATGTCAAACCTTCATCCGTAAGCTAGCTAAGTACACCATCATCGAAGATACCCTGTATAGATGTACCTTAGATAGTTCCCTAATGAGATGTATCGATGCTGAAGAAGCACAAACAACTTTGTGAGTGGTGCATGAGGGTATATGTGGATCCCATTCGAGTGGCCCTACTTTACCCCATAAGATTATGAGATTAGGTTATTATTGGCCTACAATGGAGAAAGACTCATATATCTTTGTAAAGAAATGTAGATAGTGTCAGATACATGGAGATTTGATAAGAGCACCAGCATAGGAGCTTTTTCTGATTACATCACCATGGCCTTTTTCCTAATGGGGACTTGACCTCATAGGTAAGATACACCCTCCATCATCCAACGGCCATAAATTCATCATAACTGCCACTGAATACTTAACCAAATGGATTGAAGCTATTCCCATGACATACATCACCGACATGCAAATATCCAAGTTTATCTTAAACTATATCATTTTTTGGTATGGTGGACCCCAATCCATAATCACAGACAATGGCCGCCCATTTAAAAACCAAGAAGTACACCATCTATGTGAAGAGTTCCATATCAAACATCATTTTTCCACCCCATATTACCCACAAGGTAATGACCAAGATGAGGAATCTAATAAAACCATTGTTAGAATCCTAAAGAAGACTGTCAATGACACTGGTCGTGACTGGCACCTATAGCTAAATCTTGGCTTATGGGCTTACCACACAAGCATCCGTACTCCCACTGGCGCCACTCCATATTCCCTCGTATTCGAGTTCGAAGCTATCTTACCTATTGAGGTTTAAATTCCTTCTCTAAGGGAATCTTTGAAAGGTCACATTGATGATGAAGAATACCATGTATCTAGATTACAAGAGCTAGAGTTACTAGATGAGTGAAGACAGAAAGCACTAGACCATTTGCAAGCATATCAAAATCATCTTTGTCGAAGCTATAATAGGAAAGTTCTAAATACACACTTTGACATTGGTGACCTAGTTTTAATGGAGAATCTCAAGAATCAAGTTGAATGGGAAAAGCTAGGAAAGTTTGAACCTAACTGGTTAGGGCCTTATATTGTCACAGAAGATTTGGATCAGGAGCGTACCTTCGCAGCTTCTGAGAATCTGTGTCTTAATCTAGAAAAAACAAAAAAAAATGGTTACCTTGATGAAAACCTGGCAAACAGGCATCTTTGGAACACCAAAAAATTTGAGAAAAAAAAAAGTTAAAGAGAAATAATCCATCCAATAGTGAAAACTGCTTCGGTGGTGTTATAGATAAGTCAGTCGTATACATAGTTGAACTACATTGCCTCTGCAACTGGGACGTAGGCAAGGCCATCAGTCAATATGCCCTCAAGGCATTAGGTTTGTTTGTCTAGGTTTGTCATGTCTCGCACACATTAAAATCATGACTCTTTGTACATTCAAAGTCATTGGTCATGTCAAACTATGAGGTCTCTACATGTACAACATAGGCAAGGATAATCAATTGATGAGCTCCCGAGACCACACTAGGTCAGTCCAATAGGGTTTATCACAATTCACTATCACACACATTGCATATCATTCACTTAGATTCATGTCTTTAGCCACATTAGGTCAGTACTTTAGGGTATCATCTCATGTCATACACGGTCAACACACACACACACACTTTTAATTAGTCAAGGAATCAAAAAAAGTCACGCATCAACAAGACAACATCTCAAAGTCATCAAGTCAACATCAAACACATTGTCAAAGTGATCAACTTATGTCTTAGCAAGATATGTCTTTCATGTCAATGGACATCATCAAATTGTCATAGCCTCATGTAGCTTGTCACATCAACGTCATCAGGCTCCAACATCTTATACGGTATGTGTCTTTCTGAAACCAGGCTTTGTCATGCCTTATACAGATAGTCACCATGTTGAAACCAGACTCAACGTCTTATTGCGGTATGTGTCATCCCTCACATTATGCTATGTCAAACATCAACAATCAAACAATCCCACAAGATCAAGTTTTGGTGAATACTTTTATTTGGCTTTATGACTTTATATCTTATTTTGTCTTATCTTTTTATCGATTTGTGAATTTAGTCCGGTTACTAGCTTTCTCAAGGATGTCCCTTGAAGGATTTAGAGAGGCAAGGATGTCTCAGGACTCTTTTTCTTTGGCTGTTGTCTATCAACTATCCTTCTAACATTGGTTTTTGAGTCGTGTTACTAGTTTCCTCAAGGATGTCCTATCAAGCATTTAGAGGAGCAATGATGTCTCATGACCCTTCTTTTATTTGTTTGCTATCTTTGGTTTATCTTGACAAAATGACTGGGGCAGTCTTTTCCTTAGTATGAGTTAAGACACTCCTTGTCTACGACTGTTTATTTTTCATAGATGGATGACTTTGTACACTATGGTCTATCTCATATCATAGTATGTACTATCCATTTGTGTCATGTCCTACCCAATGATGATAAAAATAAAGCATAGCATATTTGGGAAAATATCAAAGATCATATGTTTCTCAATCAATCAACCTTTGTTATTTCTTACTAACATTCTAAATTCATTCATGCTAACATTTCTTCTCCGACATAATGATAAATTCCTGTGACACAATAAAACATTAGATAATCTACATTTGCATACATTCTATAAAAAATTCATATAGTTACATTGCATTTCAAACATATAGGAACATATTTATGAAATCATTGCATAATAGGAATTTCATCATCATAAGGTACATAAATGGAAACATTACATCTGCATTTCACCATCATATATAAATAACATCATATAGAGCATTACATCCATTATCATAAGTAAATAAAGACATCCATAACATCATAAACTGCATAAATGCATCATGTAAAAACATTCATTCATAACACATATACATACATCATCTAGGAAACATAATCATATAGAAGCAATGCATCATCATAAAATAGAACTGCATATCATATAGAAGCTACCAAAATCATATATATATATATATATCACTCAAAATATGTGTCACAGTACAATGTCAAAATGTATCCATAAATAAAAACGAGCTCGCAGGCTCTTTGATCAAAATACAGTGTCTACATATATAACAACATATCATCATGTCCCACTACCACTACTGTCCCATGGTGAAGGTGGCGAGAACTGCCTCAGAGGTACTCTTCATGAGGTGGAAGGCCTATCATATGGACCTATCCTCGGTGGTCCTACCACACCCTTTGTACTTTGTGTCCTGGTATGACTCCTACTCTATGATCTTTGACTGCGAACCTCTGAAAAGCTAGGAGCTCGTCTCTCTGCTGGTACCACAGACTCATATAAGTCCCTATAATATGATGCTCTCTCAACTCCTCTAAATAACTCCCATACCATGCCATCAAATGAAGATCCACTGACCAGGCATCTGACCTCTGTAAACTACTACTCAGTCTCCTATCTCTTAGCTATGGCCCGATCCCTCTCCATAAGTGCATTGTCTCTCTCTACACGGACACTATCTCTCTACATGAGCACTGTCTCTCTCTTTCCTCATAGCATCAAGTTCTATTGTCATTAGTATCAGTCTCTCCTCCATGGCCTCCCTATCACCATCCCTAGGGGCATCATCCTCTCATCTCCCCTCCATAATATGATCTCTGATCTCTCTCTCCTACTCCTCCATAGGTGCCTCCTCTTCAATATCGTCCTCCCCATATCCTGCCAGAATACCTAGAGGGTCTATATCCATATCCATATCAACATCCTCTGTGGCATCCTCTCCTCCAATATCCACATCGGCTCGCTCCTCTACAACTACCTCCTTGGTAGCATGCTCCTCTCCGACCTATACAACAACTCCACCTCCGATGTCCAACATCGGTACATCCTCTACCACTGCATCTCGAATAGCTGAAAGTCCACCTACCCAACCTCCTCTCTGCCCTCTCCACTCTTACTACCTCTTCCATCATCCCCCCTCCCTCCAACTCTACCATGTCTACCAATCCATCATCCTCTTGACCTTGTGCCTCATCTCTCAACTGGTGTCAGCTGATCCAGATAGATGTATGGAATAGGATGATGCTCTGCCCACCAGATGTCATATGCAACTATCATCCCTGGGTATTTTACATCACCCGCTCTCCTTTGATAGGAAGTCTAAGTATCCTGTACAAATCCTCCAATTTGACAGTCACCTCCCCATTCGGCATATGAAATTATGATGTCTCAGAGTGCCATCGCTCACACAACAAGGTGAGCATCACTTTGTTCACCTGAATAGTGGGCATCGAAAGATAGTGATGTAGACCAAGTCTCCACAAGAGCCGTATCTCTGCACAACTCAGACGATCTCTCTAATCGAATGTGTCAGGACGTGTTTCCCACATATATATAGGATCTAATACAACCTACATTTCAACCATGATGTAAAGATTTCGAAATGTTTTACTAAGAAAAATTTTTAGAAATTTTTTCTAGCCAATGTGGCTCACTTTAACAGATGCGGTGCATTCTTACAAATGCATTGCAC
Organism: Sequoiadendron giganteum; assembly: GCA_007115665.2. NCBI lineage: Eukaryota > Viridiplantae > Streptophyta > Pinopsida > Cupressales > Cupressaceae > Sequoiadendron > Sequoiadendron giganteum. Next base: position 378,461,085 of record CM021110.1, read on the forward strand.
AACAACTCATTTGCGTCGCATATTACATATGTGTTGCAGGTTACCACAACCATTTCTACCTGCTGCAAATGCGGTGCAAGAAACCAAATGCAGTGCATTTTCTAAACCTGACTACCTAATGCAATTGTGTTTCACTAATGCACATGCGGTTCACTACCCTACATGCGTTTATCCCTAATGTAGATGCATTCCATAACTACATATGCAGTGCATTTTCAAACAAATGCATTGATTCCTAAAAATTCCTAACCTAGCCTAAGCATGTTTTAGCACATGCATCATTTCACAGTCAAATGCAGCAAATACAATGGCATATGCGTTGATCCCGAAAGACCGCATATGCTAATTCATTTTTAAAGGCCTAAAAATACGTGCAAAAATAAATTTCAAGAGTTTATTTTTGGGTACATACCGGTGGTCTTGCATCAGCTAGCTTCCTGAAGGTTTGGATCCGATATCCTCAATGTGCAGCGTATGGGATGGGAGCCATCTTTGTCTGCTAGTCAGAGAAAATTCTTAGTTTTCCAAACTCTTCCGGGTGTAAATGAATTGGTTTTGAACCTAATTCTTATTTATAGCTGGGGTTTGGGTGGCATTTCTTCAGACCTTGTCTATTGGCCACTTAACCTTTTCGCTTCTACTAACCCATACACATCCATATCACATCCAAATTCAATTTCGTCAACTCCATAGCATTTATGACCGTCAAATTGACTTATCGGGAACATTTCCTGATTTTTTTGAAATTTTTCAAAAATTCATCAATTTTCTCAAGAGGGCATACACTAACCTATTTCATGTTGGGGCACGATCGAGGCATATTTTCTTTGACACAATGCTGAAACAACATTGTATCAAAGAGGGGCAAACTGTAGACACCGAAAATTGGTCAAGGCCTACGAACACCACTTTCGACATAATTTTCTAATATCCATGGTCATGATTAGATAATTTTAATTATTTAATTATCTTTCTAACACATATTTCCTCTATTAATTAAATACCCCCTTTTAATTAATTCGCTAGTTCATTATGACCCTTTATTCAACTTGATTAATTAAATAAATCATATTTATTTAATTATGTCGCTAACTAATTAATTCTTCCTTCTTAATTAAATTATTTATTATTTAATTACCCCCTTTGTCATACTTCAACTATAATTAAATATTTATTATTTATTTATTTGTTTGTTTGACCCCATTTATCTATAATTAAATATTTATTATTTAATTATTCAATTTATCCTTTTCAATAGTCAAATTAAATAAATTATCTTTATTTATTTAATTAAATCTTTCATTTTCGAATGTTGAATTAAATTAACATTTCATTCATTTATTAATTCTTTATGTCACATTCTTCTATCATTCAGTTATCTAAATCATTCACTCACCTTCTGACTCAAGATCTATTTTTAGTTCTCCAGTTATCTTTGGATTCAACATCTAGTTGTCTCTGCGAGAAGACTCTCTGTCACAACTAGTCAGTTAACTAGTTCTAACTCATATGCATGTATGCATTTGAATGAATTCTTCATCTTCGAGTTCTAACTTTGTCTTTGACATAAAAAGTCCATTTCTTCTATTTTCGAAGACTCTTAACTAAATATTAAGTTATCATTCTAACATAATCTTTATCCTACAGTCTTTTCTGACTCATATTCTAACTCACATTCTATCTAACATAGAACTCACATTGCATGAAATTCATCAATCTCATCCGCCGATCTCTCTTTCAATCTGAGTTGATAGTTCAAAAATCCAAAATCTATAAAATGGCCTATCATTATCATTATTCCTCCTCCCAAAATCATACACTTTTGAGAAGAAACTTATCTACGATATTTTTCTTAGACATTCAACAAGGTTATGCTTGCATCAATACTAAAAATATGAGAGCAAAAATACTGAAACAACAAAATGGACAAGAGAAATCAAGATAATTCAAAGGAGTGAACACATATTTAGTGAGAGCTTTCCAATTTATTTGTTTAGTTTAATTATGTTTACTTATTTGTTCTTTGTTGTTTTGATTTAGATTAATATTGGTTAGATCAGGATTAACATTGTTTATTCTAGTTGCAGATCATTATCCATATTTTTTTCTATGTTACACTTACCATGTCTATAGTGATTTCTACAAGGAGTGGATCCTCTCCCTAATCTTGAGGCTGACCTAGGGTTTGTCTCAGCTTTTTTAGTGATGCCCAATATAAGCATTATTACTATTGCTTCAGATCCTTTGCCCCCTCCGGTGGTTACTCCTCCAGATCTGTGCACCTCATGGTTTCTGGGTGAATGTAGGGTGGATTTGACCTTTGAACCTATGGAATTTCATATCTTTGATGAGTGCATAAAGGAAGTCTACTTAGACATTGGATCATGATCTTGATCTTCAGATCGGTGGGGTGACAACCTTTGGTTAATGATTTCACAACTTGGTGCAAGAGCTCATGGACCATCTGACTCCCCTTTCTGCGGAATTGCTAGATTATGATTTTTTGTTTGTCATCATTCAAAATACTAGGGTTTGCAAGTTTATTCAGGACAATGGACCATGGTTTTTTGGTAGATCGGGCCTGTTTATGACCCTATGGTCCCCTTTCTTTGATCCTACAAAGTTCCAAATTTCTACCATTCCAATTTGGTTGCACCTTTACAATATGTTGTTGGTTTTGTGAAAACCAATTCAAATTGAATCCTTTGTCAACCAGTTTGACACCTTCATTAAAATTGAGAAAGGGGAAGATCATAGAAGGTACACCTGAGTTTATGCTTTGATTGATATTTCCAAGCCTTTTCTTCATACAATTCACATCAACTCATCCCTTTGATCATGGATACAATACCTTAATTGTGAAGGGCTTCTTGAGATATGCTTTAGGTCGATCATAATATTGTCCGTTTCCAATCAAAAATTAGCAATGGCCAATAGACCATCAATCTCAAGAAATGGGTTCGCAAGGAGGAAAATCCAAACAATGATTTTGTTTGGAGAAATCATGGTATGTTCATGGATCATCTCTCTTCATCTTCCCTTGAAGTTGGAGCTAATGAGCAATCTGGAAAATTTTCCCTCCAACCAGTGGAGTTGAGAATGCACAACATCAACAAGTGGATAAGGATAAGCAGTTGAATTTAGAGGCCTCAATGAATAAGGAGCAAGGGTTTGTTATCTCAAATGATCAAGACACTTTGGTTAAGGCAGTTTCTATGGTTGGCCAAAATCATTGATCCATTCCCCTCACTGCTAGAAGGGATTCAAATTTGGTTAAGGATGGAAAGCGTAGGGGAAGGAAAATTGAAGCTGAGAAACTGAGATTGGAAGCCCAAGCAGTGATTGATGAAGGAATTCACTCGATGATGGAAGAAATTCTCACAAGAAGCAAAAGGAAACAAAAGAAAAATTGATTTCTTGTGGCTCTATTGACATATCTTCGTTGGTCTTTTTAGGTCCATGTGAAGTCATTTCCTCTATTCCCTCTTGTCTCTTCTACTCCCCATTTTTGAGTCTGAAGCATTCTTATTTTTTATGCCCTTTATGTTATATGAGAGTGGGCCCTTAACCCAAATCTTACATAATAATTTTATTTTGCTAATATTAATATTTCTTAATAAAAAAGTTAAGGTGAGATTTATATATATATATATATATATATATATATATATATATATATATATATACATATATGTATATATGTATATGTATATATAGTAAGTAAATATAATATTTAAATCTGGTTTAAAAGTTAAGGTATCCAATTTTTTTTGATATGGATATTTTATATGTGTAAAAGTAAGAAGGTTGGATGTTGAAGCCATTAATTTAAAAATAAAATAAATTAGGTACTTAGTTTAAATAAATGAGAAATATAGATTTATTTTATATATAAATATCTGTATCTACAATATACATATTTACATATATTAAATAAACAATTCTTATTATCAATTGCATATGTATAATAAATAAATGAAATATTATTTTTATCTAAAATAGTAATATTGCTATTATAATCATGGTCATCTATTAATTATATGTTCATGCATTATAGGTAGGAAGAAATATTATAATCACGACACTTCATTATCATTGTAATAATAATTTTTTATGTTATTAAATATATTATTGCACATAAATGAATAAAATATATGTAAATAATTAAACCCAATATTTATTTTTATTTTAATATAAATATACATAGAATATTACTCTCGAAGTATATATATTTTGGGTTAATGTTAAAGGTTTTATTCTAGGGTGAAGACTTAAAATATTTAGTAGGATTTTTTTAACTAGACAATGCTAGCCCTCATATGATTTATATTATTAAAAAAATGCATTACAATGTAGCTAGGCCTATTTATTAGCATAGTATTGATATGTTTCAATTCCAAAATAAACCTCAAGAGATTTAGACCTTATTGTTCAAGTAGTTTCTTTAGATATATTACAAATGCATTATGGATTAATTTTTAAACCTTGTAGGATCTTCATTGAGACATTACTTCTTGTAACTCCCAACCCCACCTATGTTAACCCTTCATTTCTTAAGGGTGTGTGTAATATATTTCACCCACCCACCCATGTGAAATCTCCTTCCTTGATCTCAAGTGGAATTTTCACATTGATGTTTCACATCAAACATCATTTGGTGTGCATATAAAAATACCATGTCAAATATGGTGGAAGTATTAGTAGTGTTTCATCAAAAAAAAAAAAAATGGTTATGTTTTTTTTAATATATTAAATATTGGAAATGACATATGATTTCTATAAGTTATAGAATCCATCCTTATACATGGAATTACCCTTTCCTTGCATTTTTTTTTTGGTGTCTCTTCTTCTTTCCACGAGATTTTTAGATCTAAGGAGACTATTTTCACATTTTATATTGGTTGAACTTGAGTAGAAAGCCAACTAAGAATTTCTATCATTTTTTCCTCACCTTAGGTTTTTTCCAGTTAGGTTTCTATCTACACTTGTTTCTCTATATTTTTGATTAGATATTATTGTTTTCTAGACATATCTTTTATATTATCTTCATTTTTTTCCTAATCCTTGTGCTTTGAAGGAGTATTATTCTAAACTTGTTTCTACTTAAGATTTTGTTGTTTTGTATTTGATGCATCTTCTTTATCCTTTTTCTATTCAAGTTTTTTTCCTATGTTTATTCTTATTTTAATTGTATATGTATAATAAATAAATGAAATATTATTTTTATCTAAAATAATAATATTGGTAATAAAATCAGGGTTGACTATTAATTATATGTTCATGAATTATGGGTAGGAAGAAATTTAATAATCATGACATTTCATTAACATCGAAAGTTTTTTTTTTTTTTTTTTAATGTTATTAAGTACATTATTGTATATACATGAATTAAATATATGTACATAATTAAATCCAATGTTTATTTTCATTTTAATATAAATATAGAAAGAATATTACTCTCGAAGTATATATATTTTTGGTTAAAGTTAAAGGTTGGATTTTAGGGTAAAAATGTAAAATGTTTAGTTGGAAGTTGTTAACTTGACAATGCTAGCCCTCATATGATTTTTAAATTATTATTAAACAAATGCATTACAATTTAGCTAGAACTAGTTATTAGAATAGTATTGATATGTTTCAGTTCCAAAATAAACCTCAAGAGATTTAAACCTTATTCTTCAAGTAGTTTCCTCAGCTATATTACAAGTGCATTATGGATTAATTTTTAAACCTTGTAGCATCTTCATTAAGACATTTATTTCTTGTAACTACCAACCCCACCTAGGTTAACCCTTCATTGTTTATGGGTGTGTAATATATTTCACACACCCACCCATGTGTAATCTCCTTATCTGATCTCGAGTGGCATTTTGATATTGATGTTTCACATCCAACATCATTTGGCATGCATAGAAGAATACCATGTCAAACATGAAAAAAGTATTAGTAGTTTTTTTATAAAAAATAATTGGTTGTAATTTTTTCTAATATATTAAATATTGGGAATGACATATCCTTTCTATAATTTGTAGAATCCCTCCTTATACATGACATTACCCTTTCCTTACTTTTAGGTCTTGTTGTCTCTTCTTCTTTGAACAATATTTTTAGATCTAAGGAGACTATTTGTACATTTTATATTGGTTGAGCTTTAGAAGAAAGGCAACTAAATTTTTTTATCATTTTTTACTCACCTTGATCTCATTCTAGCTAGGTTTCTATCTACACTTGTTTCTCTAGGATTTTTATTAGATATTGTTGTTGTCTAGGCACTTCTTTTTTATTATCTTCAATTTTTTTCCTTATCCTTGTGCTTTGAAGGAGTATTATTCTACACTTGTTTCTACTTAAGAGTTTCTTGTTTTGTATTTGGTGTATCTTTTGTATCCTTTTCTTATTCAATTTTTGTTCCTATGTTTATTCTTATTATTTATTGTATATGTATAATAAATAAATGAATTTTTTTTAATCTAAAATAATAATATTGGTTAATAAAATTAGGGTCGCCTATTAATTATATGTCCATGCATTATGGGTAGGAATAAATTTTATAATCATGACACTTCATTAATATTGTAATAATAATTTTTATGTTATTAATTACATTATTGAACATAAATGAATTAAATATATGTAAATAATTAAACCCAATATTTATTTTTATTCTAATATAAATATACATATAATATTACTCTCGAAGTATATATTTTTGGTTAAAGTTAAAGGTTAGATTTTAGGGTGAAGACTTAAAATGTTTAGGAAGTTGTTAACTCGATAATGCTAGCCCTTATATAAATTAAATTATTAAAAAAACACATTACAATATAGCTAGACCTAGTTATTAGTATAGTATTGATATGTTTCAATTCCAAAATAAACCTCAAGAGATTTAGACCATATTTGTCAAGTAGTTTCTTTAGCTATATTACATGTGCATTATGGATTCATTTTTTAACCTTGTTGGATCTTCACTAAGACAATTATTTCTTGTAACTCCGAACAACACCTAGGTTAACCCTTCATTTTTTATGAGTGTGTGTAATATATTTCAAACACCTACCCATGTGTAATATCCTTCCCTGATCTCGAGTGATATTTTGGCATTGATGTTTCATATCCAACCTCATTTGGTGTGCATAGAATAATACCATGTCAAACATGGTTGAACTATTAATAGTGTTTTATCAAAAAAATTATTGGTTGTGTTTTTTTCTAATAGAGTAAATATTGGGCATGACATATCCTTTCTATAAGTTGTAGAATCTCTCCTTATACATGACATTACCCTTTCCTTACATCTAGCTCTTGGTATATCTTCTTCTTTGAACAAGAGTTTTAGATCTAAGGAGACTATTTGCACATTTTATATTGGTTCACCTTTAGTAAAAAACCAACTAAGAATTTCTATCATTTTTCCCTCACCTTAGTTTTGTTCTAGTTAGGTTTCTATCTACACTTTTTTCTCGAAATTTTTTATTAGATATTTTTGTTGTCGAGGAACTTCTTTTCTATTATCTTTAATTTTTTCCCAATCATTTTTCTTCGAAGGACTATTATTTTGCACTTGTTTCTAATAAAGAGTTTCTTGTTTTGTATTTTATGTATCTTCTTTATCCTTTTCCTATTCAAGTTTTGTTCCTATGTTTTTCATCTGCATTTCATCTTCTTTGCAATAATATTGTATATTTTTAGCCTTAGGATTAATTGATTCATATTGATATCTCTATTGTTATTGATATTTATTTTCACATTCTTGACAAACTTCTTATAATCTCTCATCAATCATCCCTTTATTCACTTCTTGAGACATTGTTTTTGAAATAATATCATTTTTTGTAATCATATCCACTTGTCCAATGTGAATAATGTGTGAGACTTCTTTATCCACCTGGTACACTTCATCAAAAGTGTGGTATTCACTAGTTATTTAATGAAACAATATGGAACAAGCTAATTAAAATTAAAAAATAGACCCAACATCTATATTTGTATGTCTCTCATCATCTGCCAATTCAATAGCCTCATAGAGAGGAAACTTTGAAAAATCTTTTTTCTTTTTTGTTCTTTTGGGTTTCTTGCATCTCTTATTTTACCTTTATCATTTGATGCACACTTTTTATGATTTGGACATTATGTTATCCTAATTTCATAGGGTTTTTAATAACTTTCCTTTCCTCTATTCAAATTTATTTTTCTTGGTGTGTGGGTTGTAAATTAATTGGAACTAAAGATGATGACCTAAAATTTTCTTTAGTATATAATTGCATAAGAGCCTTTGGTATACCCTTGTTCTTATGTTTTGATTCTCCTTTAGAAGTAGTATGAAATTATCCTTTAAGTTCATTTTTCTCCATTTAAATTAATACCTCCACATATGGAAACATTGCTATACTAGATGGTACAAATTTTAGTGACCTAATTAGATTTATGGGAATGGCTTGTATTGGTTGATTGGTATATTCCCTTTCCTCAACAAAAATATTCTCTCTTTGGATGAGATCATTTTATTCTCTAATTCTTCAAAATTTTCTACTTCAACCTCCTTAGATTCTTCTTCTCTCCCTTTCTTCATGAAGCCATAATCAAACAAAATATCATCTTTATTTTTCCTTCTCTTATTTTTTTATTATATTTTAGGTATATGATGATGACACCCCTTAATTTCAAGGCCTAGACACAATGGTTCAACCATAAGTTTTCTTGTCTCTAGTATAGGTTTAGAAATTTAATTGATTAATGAAACATTAGGTTCAGACCAATTAACATTTGGGATATGTTGGTCAAAAATCATGTTACATTCATATCTTGGATGAAACACATTTTCATCATCATCCTTGATTTGTGGGGGTACTTTATGAATATCAAGGGTTTTCATTTTTTAATGTTAGCCTCTAATAATGCCTTCTTTTGACTTCATGACCATCGAGCAATCAACCAAATCATCCTCTATATGAGTCTCATGCTTGTCCTTATTATTGATATGAGTTTTCATTCTATGGTAAGGATCATAGTTTTCTCTTGTCAACTCAAATAGATTTAACTACAACAACTATGGTTCTTTTTCTGATTCATTAGCATTTTTGGATGCATGATACTTGTACCAACCTATATTCTTTAGTAATTTATTGCTCCCTCATCGATGATGTACCTTGAAGGATTGATGGAAATCTATTATTTATCTAGAAAATTCCAATAAAATAATTTTATCTTTGGGATACCTGAGTAACATTAAAGATTCCCTGGTGAATCCTTCCATTCTGGTGTAGGTAAATTTTGGAAATTGGATGAACCAACTTCCTTGTATATGGATTGCAGTCTATGCATCTACAAAAATATTTGTTTATATCTCCTTACATTTTACCTACTAACCACATAAGAAAGGTGTCATTGAACCTTTAGAAGTGTTGGGTTGATTACATTAATACTAAATTTGGATAGTATTTATAGACCAAATTTTGATTTATTCCATTACCTAGTAGACCAAATCTTATAATATAATTAATTGTATCATAAAAAAACAAGAATATACAACACAGTTTGTCATGTAAAAATAATTGGTTCTTATCCACTTCATCATTTGTTCATGAATAGATTCACTAAATTCTTAAGCCGAGTAAATCATTTTAATGCCATCTTTCACAATATTAACATATCCAAACATCCATGGCTCGAAAGTGCATGAGGTAGGAAATATAGATACTCTACTTAAAAGAATTATTATAAGACAACTGAGAGGGGATGTGAATTAGTTATGATAAATTTTAACCTTTAAAACTTCCATTGAAAATTAGATCTATCACAAATCCTTTATTTTGCTAATATGATTAACCATTAAGTGGAAAGGTAGAAACTAATATAAAAATCACACATACACAATAAAACCATATTTACGTGGAAAAAAAAATAAGGGAAAAACAACAATGAGGATTGGATCACAATATAGAGAATATAAAACTGATTACAAAGGCTCATTGCCAAAACAACTCATTGTCCAACAAGGGTTAACCACCAAGAGGGATCACTACCACATAGATACAAAGAAGACAAAAGAGATTTATTAGAAAGAGAAGGAAATATCAATGCAACAAATATTTCTACCACAATTCACTCAAAAACTTGCAGACATGCATGAATAATAGAGTACACCTTCAACTCGCTGCATTAAAAAACTCAAAACTTAGATTACGCATTGATCTGCTCAGCCACACATTGTATTTCACATCTATATTTCTCTATTTCTTTGCACTCCTTTCACCAATATCTCATCCTACCAACTTTAACTTTGAAACATATCCAAAGTCAGCCATACACCATTTGCATTTATAATTCAAATTAGGTCAATGCCAAAACATTCTAGGGTGGAATTAGAATGATGGAGACACAACTACATGCTTCAGCATGCTTCCATAAGCCTCAAAGGTAGTGTGAAACACAAGGTCAACCAAACCAATGTAAAACACATAAATCAATTAAGCACATGCAACCTTAACACAATCCAAACTCTCTAGATAACAAAATTAACTTAAAAAAATTCCCAACAACTTATCCTAAAAATCGCAAGTTATAAGAATCGAACAAGAAGAAATTTGGAGCAACTAAATTTCTCTCAGACCTCAGCTAGATACACTGAAAAACACATTTCACAATTGGTGAACATAACTCGCATTGAACACCGATCCAATACCCAAAAATATAGATATAGAAACTTCCAACAACCATGATTAACATATCTGATCCACACAAACATAGGAGAAAATACCAAAGTAAACACCAAAGCAAATATTGAATACTTGCAACCTTTCTTCATTACAATTTTGTCATTATCCTTGACATAAACATCCAATAACCATTATCCATGACATCAATGACAAAAGTAACTAGTGGAGAACTAGTTAACCAGTTGACATCAATGACAACACCTTCATACTTGCTTCATACTTGCAACAATATCCCACTTTGTCATTGATGGTAACGCATGATGTGGAAAACCATCAAAGAAAACACACCATCTTTGAACACACTTCCTCATGATTTTACAATTTTGTTTCTCCCCCTTAGTAGATAATCTTTTTCATGTGATACTCTCTCTCTCAGCTTTCTCTCCCCCTTTGACATCAATGGAAAAGGAAAAAGATATTTTACATTGATTTCTCCTTTGAAATTAAGAACAAAATACTCTTTCAATGATAACACATGATAGTACCTACTCCCCTGAGAGGTAGCCACCAAAACATTGGTCTAGAAGAAAAATAGATCCATAGATCCACTAAAATAATGCATCTCCATATGCATCTAGTTCAAGAAAGAAGGGGAAATGACCCCTAACTTGATGCAAGAGCATCCAACGGTGTAGGAAAATCTTGCATCACCCAAAAAAATGTTTTCTTTATTTTATTTTATTGTTTTGATTCTCATGATGACACTTAAGGGGTGTAAGATAGTCAAGCATAAAAAATCATGAAAAATAAGAACTTAATGTGTTTAGTAAGTCAGCCTAAACGGGCTCATATGGACCTAAAAATTTACCTGAAGGAGCAGAGCTAAAAACCATTTCCAGTTGTAAAAGAATCACCTCAATACCCTAAACGTTTTGGGAGAAATTAAAGTTTCCATTCCGAGAAATTTCTCCAATGTAGCTTGAAATTCAAATATAAAACTTTAGGGGCCCCAAAACAACTTGAAAAGTAGACGAACTAATCTACGGTTGGTTCATGCATTGTAGATCTCTTTGAAAGCTTTCCAATGATATGTAGTAATAGAAAATCAGGCACTCAGATCAAAATTTATGGCCCTGCAAAGCTACCCCTCTAAAAAGTAAATGTCATTAAAATTTCTTCCTAGTCTAGAAATCAAATGGCGAGACTTCTGGCACCAAAACAAAAGGGAAATTTGCACTTTCTAGAACATTCTTGGGTTATTATTGGGTAAAATAAAAAGGGATATGAGGGGGTTGTAGAAGCTAGCTCCATTAGTGTAGATTGTGGTTCTGAATAAAAGTTCTTTCAGAATTGATTTTTCTCTAATGAATCAAGCCCATCAGGTTGTAGCATGTAAGTTTTGAATCAATAATTTCATTTTCTAAAAATAATTGAAAGTGTGTTATTTTTCTATCTCACATCTTCTATGTTGGTATCTATAATTATGTTTTGTGGGGTTTGGATGGCATAGCCTTGATCGAGTGGTATCAAAGTAGGAGGTCTTGAGTGTGTAGATAGAACATCGAACATGAGGTAGTTTACACCAGGACCTGTGGTTGTGGGTCTATGAGAAAAGATTCCTCCACGAGGAAACCATAGTGGAAGAAATGTTGGGGTAATAGAAGAGGGTTTTAGAGCCCTCCAGAGATAAGTTCAAGCACTGTAGGAGGAGTTGGATGATGAATGCCTTGAAATGACACTTTAATTAATATTTTTATGATCTCAAAGACTCAATTATATTATTAATTAACTATAATGACGGTAGATTATATGTTTAAATTCTTTCTTGTTTCATCTTATACTTAATTAATTGGATGATATATTAGAAATGATATTTTTCATTAAATGTGTTTCTTTTAGTGATGTTAATGATTAAATAAATGTGCAATCATAAATATCTGTTGTCATATTTACAATTTGTTCTTGAGGATTTCATGTAGGTACTTAAATGCTTACTATTTGAGCTAGATCTATTAAAATTTATGTTTAACATGGAGTTAATTATGCTCCTAAAAGCTCCAAGTGGATATTGATTTGCTATGATTTCAAATTGGCTCCCTTTGCCAATTTGGAAACTGCTTACTCCAGCTATGATGAAGTGAGATTCTCTCAGATATTTCTAGTTATACTTTAGTTTAGTTAGGAACTCTGTAATTTGGTGGCTAGCACCATGAATTTGAAACTCAAAATAAGGGATATTCTTATAAATATCCATCCTTAGGTTTAGTTTGAAGTTAGTTGATCTTTTGTTGAATATTGTAATTTTTGGTACTATGTACTTTTGTTCTACTCGCCTAGTTTGGCCAATTAGAATGAAAACAAGAAGTTGATTTGAATCTTGGTGTTAAAGGTCCCACTAGAGGAAGAGCAGGGCCCACTCAACCGAAGGAGGTGACCTTGTTTTATTTTCTTTGATTCAATAATATTTGTTTGGTTTATATTGGTTTGAAAATTAAGCATTTTAATTTCTATTGTTCAATGTTCAATAAATGCATTCACTTGGATTAGTTTACTGTGATTCAAATTATTTAAGAGGTTTTGATGTAGATTAGAATTCATTCACTTACTATAGATTGAGTTGTTGTTTATGGGAATTAGATTTTGTACTTATTTTTCAAATGCATGTAGTTATAATGAAGGAGATAATGATGACTAATGTAAGGATCAAACTGACACTTAATTGGAATTTTTTCATGGAGATTAGTATTACTGCTTTTGAAATTAATGTTGAAATTCCTACAAGCGTAATTAGATTCACTTTTTTCTAGATTAATATTCATTTCCTCCAAGCGTAAATATACTTTCTTTTCAAGCAATTTCAATTCTGAATTTTAGAGTTAGAGTTAATTTAAGTTATTTCATAGATATTTCCATGAATCAATTACAATCAACTAAGGTATGGTCTAAACTAAGTCATTAGGGTCAAAATAGGTCTAGATAGCATTAGTCAATTGATAAGATAGAGTTAGCCTTTAGAAATTAGTTACTGTGTTCCACTCTTGAGAGCTCATGAAGGCTCCCAAAAGAGACTAATCAAAATCAAAGTCATTGTTTATAGTGAAAAACCCCCTAATTTTTGGAGTCATCCTTATCGCATACAACTCTAAGACACATCCAGTTTGATAATTGAGAAATTAAATGATGCAAGTAGTGACACCAATGTCCTTGCTCATCATTTTTGACACTATTGCTAGGGAGTATTAAAGATCTGGATGATAATTTTGAAGCCTTTTTGTTGGTAGGGAAGACAATTTAGTTTGTGGATGAGACGAGCTAGAGACCATCTAGGAAGGTTTCTTCCACGAAATGTTGATTTTGATCATGAACAAATTTTTTTACATCAGATTAAAAATCAAGAAGATAATTAGGAACATTTTGAAGAAGAAGAAATGGGTGACCAACTAGGAAATGATCCCCCACCAAATAGGACCTTTCCCTATCCTATTAATCTAAACAAAGAACTTGATGAGCCTCCTATGAAGAATATTTCACCCTCAGTTTTACCTACCTTTAGGGGAAAACATTATGAGGACCTTGACCAATTTCTCTTTGACTTTAAGGTTTTGTGCCAAACCTATGATTATACAGATGATAACAAAAATTTGAAAATATTTCCTTCTATCTTAAAAGAGTCAACCTTACCATGGTTCATGGGTTTAGCAGTGGGTACAATATCAATTTGGCATGAAATGGAAATTGAGTTTTTGGGTAAATACCAAGATTACTGCCAAGTAAGAGATAGGAAAGAGGAATTGTTCTGAATGAGACAAATCGAAGATGAAAGTCTGGAGGATTATGCTGATAGATTTTTGTTTGTGCATAAAATATGTGTTAATGGGTTGGATAATGAGATTCGTAAGACAATTTTTATAAAGGGAATTGATGATGAGTCTAGAGAGTCTTTGAATCTTATGGAAAAGGAGATATCAATAAACTTTCTTTGGAAGATTGTTGAAATATGTAGAAACTACTCTAGGACTAGAGTAGGGACTAGAGGCTCCTAAAGAAACAAAGCTCTCAGTACTAATGTATCTCAATTAATGGAGGAAATCGCTAATTTTAAAACTAATTTACTCCTTCACCTCAATATGCAAGGAGATAAGAACACCACTGATCCTTTAACCATTTATTGTTCCAAATGTAGATGGAAACATCTTTTGAGAGAATGTCCATTGAATCAAGTTGATATTTGTGAGATCTATGAGAAACATCATGCAATAAGTTCTTGTAACCTCTTACTAGGAATTAAGAATCTGTTGAAGAAATCACCTGTGGTAGAGGAAAAGCTTAATTATGTTGGAAAAAGATCTTAGAATACTAGATATAATGTTAATCAAGGGCAATATGGTCCTAGAAATAATTGGAATTAGAACCCTTGGCCAAATGCAAATCAATGGAATCCTCCCTACCAAACACAACCACCACCTACATTCTGGGGTCAACCTAAATTGATGAATCCGCAATAGAACCAATCATAGTGGCAATAAAATTAGCCACAATGGCAGCATAATCAGCCATAGTGGAAACAAAATCAAATAAAATTTCAACCATTAAAAAATTAGGGACCGAGGCATCCTTGGGGGCAGTCACCTCAGTTAACATAGAGTTCTAATCCTACCAATGAATAGGACAACCTATTCCAAATCTGAAAAACAAATGTTCTGATGCAAATCCACCTACCTTAAACGCCATTGATGCCATTGACATTCAATTAAGGAACTGAAATGTGCCATCCATACCAATTGTGAAAGACCAAGATGGTGAGAAAAAAGAAAAAGATAATTTAAAGGAAAATGAGAACTCTGATGACAAACAAAAAGCTGATTAGGCACCCTACCCAAAGCATCTGGAAACATAAAAAATAGCTCCTAACAACTCCCAATTGAATTATATGAATGTGGTAGATTCTCACCTTCTCTGCGAGTTGAAAAAGATTAATATTGAGATACTATTGTTACAAGATATTAAAGACATACTAGAAATAAATTGGTTGGTTAAGTCTCTATATATGAAAACTCCAAGTAGGAAGAAGAAATTACCTCCTACAATTCAAATAGGGACAAAACTCACTAATGTCTTTTCAGGAAGGTTACTTCCACAAAAATATTATGATCCTGGTAATCCTATGATAGCTTTGAGTATAGGAGGAGTTGATATAACCAATGTGCTAATTGATTTAGGAGACGCTATATATGTTATCCCCTTAGACACTATTGAAATGTTGCGTATGACAAGCATTCAACCCACAAAAATTGTTTTACAGTTGGAAGACCAATCTACTACTAAACCTGAAGGTGTTCTTGAAGATATCATGGTTACCATTGACACATTGGATTATATAGTTGACTTTTCGAGTTCTTAAAGCTAGGAAGAAAGATTTTGGATATCAAATTATCTTAGGTAGACCATGGTTAACCATAGAAACAACATTGATAGATTGTAGATCAGGGAGCATGATCATTTCTAATGGACAAAAATAGAAAGAGTTATCACTTTATCCTCCTGCTCAGCCATCAATTTAGTCTAATACTCAACCTTGGTTTGATGAAGATATGGATTCTGAAGGGGTGGTATTGTATAATTGGCCATGGTTGCTTTAGTGGAACATGTAGAGGAATGTGAAGAACAAATTCTTAATCCTAAAAAGAGTGATAAGTAAAAAAAAGAGGAATTGTCATGGAATTTTACATCAGAAAAAATTCACAACCATGTCCTTTGAATAAACTTGTAGGGGACCCACTGGATTCTAAGAATGAAACCAAATAAATCATAGTAGAAGGGGATAAACCTCTCTTCATTAATTCATCCTTATCCTCTTCACGATAAAAGGAATTAAAGAAAAATTTGGAAAATCACACTAAATCATTTGCATGGGAATACAATGACATGAGAGGAATTCACCCTTCTATTTGTACTCACCATATTTACACCGAAGATGTTAAGCCAGTAAGGCAAGGTCAAAGAAGGATCAATCTTGTCCTTAGAGACCTTGTTAAGCAAGAAATAGAAAAACTACTGAAAGTGGGGTTTATTTATCCAATATCTGATAGTCAATGGGTTTCCCCATTAGTCATTGTTCCAAAGAAAAATGGCAAGTGGCATGTGTGTGTTGATTATAGAGAGTTAAAAAAAGTCACTAAAAAGGATCATTTTCCTTTTCCATTCATTGATCAGGTACTTGATAACTTAGTTGGCAATAATTATTTCTCTTTCTTGGATGGTTTTAATGGGTACAATCAATCTAAGTGGCTCCTGAAGATGAAGATAAGACTACTTTCACATGTCCTTGGGGTATGTATGCTTATAAAATTCTACCATTCGGGTTACGCAATTAACCAACCACTTTTTAGAGAGTTGCTTTAGCTATTTTTACAGATCTAACTACCTCGTGTGGAAGTATATATGGATGACTTCACAATTCATGCACAAACATTTGAAGAAGCACTTGAAATTTTAAACAAGCTTTTGCAAATATGTAAGGATCATAGGTTGTCTTTAAATCATGGAAAGTGTCCCCTTATGATGAAAAAGGGAATTATTTTAGGACACCACATTTCCAAGCAAGGAATCAAGGTTGATCCTAAGAAAGTAGAAATAATTCAACATATTGAGATCCCTAAAAGCCAAAATGGTGTTTGTAGTTTTCTTGGGCATGCTAGGTATTACAAAAAAATTATAGGGGGATTTAGTAAAATTGTTGAGTCTTTGTTTATATTGCTCAAGAAAGATGCAAAATTTTGATGGACGAATGATTGTCAAAAATATTTTGAAACCATTAAACATGCCTTAACCACTTCTCCAACTATTAAAGGACATGTTTGGGGAGTTCCATTTCATATACATACTGATGCTTCTAACTTTTTTATTGGTGCAAGTTTTAGACAAAAAGATGAAAATGAAGCAATGCATGCTATCTATTATGTTAGCAAAAATCTAAATCCTGCTAAAAGAAATTACACAACAATTGAAGAGGAGTTTTTGGTTGTTATATATGAAATTAATAATTTTAAGCAGTATATTACAAGCTATAAATTATTCATTCACATAGACCATGATGCTATTAGATATCTAATGAATAAGGCTGTAGTGGGTGGATGGATTATAAGATGGTTATTACTATTGTAGGAATTTGATGTGACCATAATAGATAATCCTTGCAAAGATAATGTTGTTGTTGATTTCCTTTCAAGAAATGTTTTACAGGGTGATCAGTAGCTAGTAGATGACACATTTCCAAATGACCACTTGTTTACAATATCAATTCATCCTCCATGGTTTGTTGATCTTGAAAAGTATCTGGTAATAGGAAAGTGCCAATCATTTCAATCTTAGGCAGAAAAAGAGATTAATTCATGAAATTTGAAGATTTAAATGGATAAATGGGCTATTATTTAAGATGTTTCTTGATCATGTTCTTCATAGGTGTGTTGCTGAGATAGATGTTTATGACATTTTCCATGCTTGTCATCATGAGCTAGAAGGAGGACATTATTCGATGATCAGGACTATTCATAAGCTATTACGAGCTAGTTATTTTTTACTATCTATGACAAAGGATGTTTCATTCTTTGTTAAGCATTGTGATGAGTGTTAGTGCATGGGAAGACCTACACCAACAATGGAGATTTTGTTACAACCTCAGATAGCCTTGGAACCATTTGAGAAATGAGGAATTGATTTTGTGGGACCTATTGATCCACCTTTTGAAGGACAACATTATATCCTAGTCTGCACAGACTACGTCACAAAATGGGCTGAAGTGAAAGCTTTACCAACAGCAAGGGAAGATAAAGTAGTTGATTTTCTAGACAAGCATATTCTTCAAAGATTTGGTGCACCAAGGGAGATAGTTTCAAACCAAGGACCACAATTTGTGTTTTCTATGATGGAAGCTTTTATGCAAAGATATGATATGACACACAAAAAAGCCACACCATATCATCCATAGGTGAATGGACAAGTAGAAGTAACAAACTAGGAATTGGAAAATATTTTGACAAAGACTATTTCATTAAGGAAAACAAACTAGGCAGAAAGGTTAGAGGAAGTAGTCTAGGCTTAGAATACAACCTGGAAAACTACTATAGGGTTTTTTCCATACAAACTAGTGTAAATGAAAACTCTAGTCATGCTGATTGAGTTTGAGTTGCAAAAATTGGAGACAACATTAGATGCTGGTATTGAATTGTCAGAAGCAAAGAAGGGTAGAATTCTACAACTGAACAAATTAGATGAGATGAGAATGGAATCTCTTCAACACAAGAAAATGATTTAGAAATAGAGGAAAGAATGGCATGATAAGAATATTGTAACCAAGAAATTCAAGAAGGGAGATTGGGTGTTATTATCTGATTCCAAATTTCATGAGTTCAAAGGTAAGTTCCATACAAGATGGCTAGGACTATATGAAATTGACCAAGTTTTTGAAACTTGAGTGGTTCAATTGGTACCAATTGATGGAGAAAGAAGAGTTATGTTGGCTAATGGTCATAGAATGAAGATATACCATAAACTTGCATCAAGAGAATATTTTCTATCAAATCTCTAGCACAGAATTAAACATTTTCTTATGGAAAAAATTTCTACTATGGGAGAATGTGCTCCTGAAAAACCTTTTGAAGAAAGACATGAATAAGGTAGATTGAAAACTAGAAAATGGTGGTTTACCTTTTGAATAAAGGAGATAGATTGAAAACCAACAATGGCAGTTTATCTCCCAGAAATATATCTATATATATATAAATAATGAAAAGAAAGTAAAAAAGAGGAAATAATGGATGAAAACTTGAAATGGCAGTCTTCTTAGATCAACTTTAGTTTTCTCCTAATGGCTCTTGATGATATCTAAAGTTTTCAGCAATAAACCTTCTTGTTAATTTTGAGCTCTTTTTGATTGACTCGTTGGAATTAATGCCAACTAAGCTAATTAACACACTTCAATTAACTTTGGCATTTAATAAAAGGTATGCATTTATTATATTATCATTTTTGAAATATTATTTTCTGATTTAGTTATTATGATTTGAAATGAAGTAAGTGTTTACCATAGAACTCTCCGCCAAAGTAGTTATTAATTTTGTAATAAATAAGTGTAATCATTTCAAATCTAGTGAAGAAATTGAGATATGACATTGAAAATACTTCTGTAGTAATTTCAAGTACCAATGAGATATCTCATGTCATTGTCAATAAGTTTCCTTATATCAGCATTGTTGCCAACTTTGTGAATCATAAATTCAAAGTACAAGGTGGTGGTGTGCGAATCATCCTGAGGAATAAAGGAAATTAATAACAACCTATTTTTGATTGATGTGGGTGATCCCACAATACTGGTTTACAATTTTTGGGAAAATTAGACACTAAAACTATTATTTTTAACTAAATCTTGACTTTCGGGCTCCTATAGCGGCTAAACCATGAGGAATTTGAAGATGATGCAAACTAGTGACTGTGACATTTTGTCTATCAATTCTAAATACATTTTTTTCAAAAAATTTGGAATCAAATTGCACATCATTTTCCATCTCCTTCAAAAAATAGCTTTGAAAAAAACAACATTTTTAAGGAGTGACGCTCACTGTATACAACATAACTTTTTTTGTATGAAGGATAAAATTCTAAATTTTTTGAATTTAGATTTGTAACTATGATATCTAGCACTTTAATTTGGTTTCATAGTGTTTTCTTAAATAATTGTTCCTTAATCAGGTTTTGAAGTCAAACCAATTAGAATTGAAACATAGGCGGACTGTATACAACATAACTTTTTTTGT
Source organism: Sequoiadendron giganteum (assembly GCA_007115665.2). Classification (NCBI taxonomy): domain Eukaryota; kingdom Viridiplantae; phylum Streptophyta; class Pinopsida; order Cupressales; family Cupressaceae; genus Sequoiadendron; species Sequoiadendron giganteum. The sequence continues at coordinate 378,481,555 of CM021110.1, forward strand.
ATGTATCAAAATTCAATTTTTATTTTTTTAATGGATGAAGGACATCAATACCTAGCCTGAACATATTTTTTAAAATTTTATTTTGATAATATGCTATTTTTCAACTTGTGTAGAGCATAGAGCTTTATTTTTGATCAAAAACATATGTTTAATAAAACTAAAAAAAAACATACATAATAAAACCAAAACATATTAAAATTATATTCATTGGATAGCTCATTCTGAGGACTACCATGATCATTTCAAATAAATTTTAAATGAATTCATTTGATCCCTCAAAAGGTAAATCAAAATTGTTTTTTTTATCAACATTTTGATAGGTGTAAAGGAGACTTCATTGTAGGTATGGTTTAAAACTAGCGGGGTTCTATCCAAGGGGGTTTGATCAAACCTTCTTCAATTGAAATCCTTAAAATGGAACATTTTAAGGCTTAAATCTTTATATTTTCTAAAAATATGTGATTTCCGTAAAAATCAAAATCTCATAGAAATTGTAAACCAGCTTTGTGGGATCACCCATGTGTGGTTTTTAAAAATTGTTGCATCTGGAAAGAGAAGCACTCATTCTATATATCATCTTGTATAATTTTGATTGCCATTTTTCTTTGTTGAAGTTGCAGAAGAAAACAAGATGGGGAATAAAATAAATTCAGAGCCTGAGAACTTCAGCCTAGACCTAGAAACGAAGAGATTGCTTGGAGAAGTTGGGTGGATCGACTTAATACAAATGTATGAAGGATTTGAATAGGAGTAAGTGGAAGAATTCATCAAAAAGTTTCATGTGAATGTTACCAGAGAAAGAGGGGAGGTGATAGAGGTTAGTCTTTCTATGATAAGTGAACTCCCCGGTATTCCGGCTGAAGGTGAACCAATGAATAAGGGGCACAAATTTTTAAAGAATTAGTTGTTGCATTTCATCAAGAACCTGAGAAAAGGTCTGAGATTTAGTGGCACAAGGGAAGCCAGAGAGGGATTTATCGAAACAGCTTGTACGAGCCATGGAAGACTGTTGTAATGTGGTTGATGATTATTTTCACCTATGAGGGGCAATGCAACATGATCTTGGGGCCAGGAATGAGAATGTTAACACATTTGAGGTATGGAAACACAAGACCCTCTACAAGAATTAACCTACCTCCCTTCTTGTTTTCTCAAATATCTTCTATGGTATCTACGATAAAATCTAGAGGTGAATCATCTATTAGCTACCATAGTTTGATACACTTAATTATCAAGCATCATTTCATGAAGAAAGAATCTAGAAGGGAAGGGTGGTTAGAGTTCTTCTCAGCTCCTATTGTTAAAACTAAATCTAAAAAGGGACCCACAGTGAAAATATTGAAAGATGAAAAAAGGGGAATCATCTGACAAAAGACAGAGAAAGGAAAAAATAAAAGCTATAGGAAACAAGTAGGGTAACTCATAGTGCTGTTAAAGAGAAAAATAAAAAAATAGAAAAATTAAACCCTAGTGCTACTGATGTCCATATTTCCACTCCTGAAGACTTACCTGAACAAACCCATCAAACTCCTCAAGAAAATTTTGGAAGCCATGGAGAAGTCTAGACTCCTGTGCATTCCCCTAAACAACCTGAAAGTTCTCCTGAAGCCCCCATACCATCACTAGAGAAAACCCTTTTCATTGTATCTCATGGCTCACAATCAACTCATATGTAAGGATAGGATAGCCCAATTGAATGGTTTTAGAAGAAAACTAAAGAAATAGAAGCTTTTGGTGAAATTAGAGATGAACAAGATGAATCTTCTTCTCCACATATGTTGATTTTTTAAAGGAGGAAGGGTAAGGATTTGATGGCCGAACCAGAAAAATCTCCACAAGTGCAGGAGGAAGAAGAATTAGAGGGAGAAAATGAGATAGCTAAGGACATGGCGGTATCTAGGATACAAGAAGAATTGGATGAAGAGAGAAGGAGAATCTAGTTTCTTGAAGAAAAGTTAAAAAGAAAAGAAGAGGAATTGCATAACACTGTAAATAGGATAGAGCAGTTGGAAAATGAAATGGCAGAAAAAGAGAGTGCTCTGCAGGGACAATTAATTGAAATAGAAAGGAACTTATAGAAGGTTAATGCACAAGAATTAGCCAAAACAAAAAAAAGAGTAGCTGAAACAATAATCAAATATTTAACATTCTCATGAGGCTTCCACCTCATCTACTTCAAGAAGATACCTCTCTCTAACTACATTGAAACTTAAGCATGAGAACAACCAGTTGAGAATTCAAAACCAGTAGCTAGAGAAGGAAAGAGATGAAATAAATGAAAGACTTCAGCAAGTGGTGGAACTGGCATGCAATTTTATCAATGATGAAGCCTTTAGGTTCATATTCACTATTCTTGAGAGAGAGATTCCTCTAATGGAAAATTAACTAGCTGGTTTTAAAAAGAAAAATTGATTATAATGATGATAGAGAATTTATTGAAGACTTATGCAGTAGTCATCCTACCATTCAAAACTATATGTGTGAATACTTCCAGCATGGTGTTCTCCTTGGTGAATTTCCACAATCCTCTCTAAATGTTTTCATAAGAGAATTATAGATAAGATCTTGTGTGTCATTGTTACAAAACTAGGTGGAATGGGAAAATAGGGAAACTCAGTATAAGGAGGCACAAATGAAAATAGGACTACCTATGAGAAATGAAACCCCTTGGTCAAGACCTTTTAGAGCCTAGTTTAGGTACTTTACAATGTCAAAAAATGTAGCACCTGCATACAAAATAATTATGTATAAAATAATTCAAGTCTTTAAGAAAATTTAGGTTCACCTCCCACATCGAGCTTTAAGTACAACAAGGGATAGGTTTCAAAGTATTCCACCACCATTAAGAGGGAGGGAACCTATTTCACCAAGAAACATCACTTGGAGTCTCATAAGGGTGAGAACTATGGTATATTTTATTGAGGAACAACAAACCAACTAGATAGGAATGAGGTTCAAACCTCCTTTGATCATAATCCCAACACCAACCTTAGATGCATCACCACCGTTCATAGGAGAAAGTCTAAGAGAATGGATGGTAATAGTTGAGAAAATGAATGGTTATGCTCATTCCAAGAAAGTATTAGAATATATGTTGTAGGATGGTGATCTGGCTGACTTAGTTTCTTAAATGGTGAAGAAGAGACAAGACTTTCTAGACCCTCAACCATGAGGACATGGTTTACATCAAGAGGGGGAGAAATGATGAGTGCCTGGAAATGAAACTTTAATTAATCTTTTTATGATCTCAAAGACTCAATTATATTATTAATTAACTATAATGGCGATAGATTATATGTTTAAATGTTTTCGTATTTCATCTTATACTTAATTAATTGGATGATATATTAGAAATGATATTTTGCGTTAAATGTGTTTCTTTTAGTGATGTTAATGATGAAATAAATGTACAATCAAAAATATCTGTTGTCATATTTGCAATTTGTTCTTCAAGATTTTATGGAGGTACTTAAATGCTTACTATTTGAGCTAGATTTGTTAAAAAAATTGTTTAACAACATGGAATTAATTATGCTCCTAAAAGCTCTAGGTGGATATTGATTTTCTATGATTTTGTATTGGCTCCCTTTTCCAATTTACAAACTACTTACTCTAGCTATGATGAAGCGAGACTCTCTCAAATATTTCCAGTTATACTTTAGTTTAGTTAGGCACTCTATAATTTGGAGGTTAGCACCATGAATTTGAAATTCAAAATAAAAGATATTCTTATAAATATCTGTCCTTAGGTTTAGTTTGAAGTTAGTTGATCTTTTGTTGAATATTGTAATTTTTGGTACTATGTACTTTTCTTCTACTTGCCTAGTTTGGCCAATTGGAATGCAAATAAGAAGTTTATTTGAATATTTGTGTTAAAGGTATTACCAAAGGAAGAGAAGGGCCCACTCAATTGAAGGAGGTGACCTTGTTTTATTGTCTTTGATCCAGTAATTTCTGTTTGGTTTATATTGGTTTGCAAATTAAGAATTTTAATTTCTATTGATCAATGTTTAGTAAATGCATTCACTTAGATTAGTTTACCATGATCCAAATTAGTTAAGAGGTTTTGTTGTAGATAATAATTCATTCACTTACTGTAGATTCAGTTGTTGTTTATGGGAATTAGATTTAATACTTATTTTTCAAATGCATGTAGTTATAATGAAGGAGACAATAATAACTGATATAAGAATCAAACCGAGGCTTAATTGGAATTTGTTCATGGAGATTAGTAATATTTCTTTTCAGATTAATGTTTAAATTCATGCAAGCGTAATTAGATTCACTATTTTCTATATTAATATTCATTTCCTGCAAGCGTAGATAGACTTTATTTTCAAGCAATTTCAATTCTGAATTTTAGACTTAGAGTTAATTTAAGTTATTTCCTAGATATTTCCATAAATCAATTATAGTCAACTAAGGTATGGTCTAAACTAAGTCATTAGGGTCAAAATAGGTCTAGATATCATTAGTCAATTGATAAGATAGAGTTAGCCTTTATAAATTAGTTATCGTGTTCCACTGTTGATAGCTCCTAAAGGCTCTCGAAGGAGATTGACTGAAATTAAAGTCACTATTTACAATGAAAAACCCCCAAAATTTTGGAGTCATCCTTATTGCATATAGCTCTAAGAAACACTTGGTTCAATAATTGAGAAATTAAATGATGCAAGTAGTGACACAAACAACCTTGCTCATCACTATGTAGAGGAGTTGATGTCAAAAGAAGAGATGAAAGTGAGGATGAGGCTAAAGATGAGGAGCCATTCAAAGAAGATGCATAGGATGTAATTGATCCTAGAGAAGTTGAACTAATTAGGGACATTTCCAAGATTGGAAAGAGGAAGTTTCTAAATTTTTTGGAAACCTAAATCCAAAGGAGTTGATCGATTGGATCAATGACATGGAAGAGTATTTTGATTATGAGGAAATAGAAGACCCAGATAGGGTAAAATTTATGAAGGCCAAATTGAAAGTCCATTCTAGCATATGGTGGAAAGAAGTCTAGTTGGAAGAAATAGAAGAGGAAAAGAGGAAATAACAAGATAGGATCATATGGTAGAAAAATTGAAGAGACAATTCATTCCTAGGGACTATGAGTTGGATTTGTTGAAGAAGATGCAAGGGATGAAACAAGAGGGAATATCTATTAAGGAGTATACAAAATAATTCTACCGAGTCTTGATCAAAGCAAGTCATTCTAAGGCCAACAAGGAGAAAGTTTCATGTGACATAAATGGGTTGAAGCTGAGCATTAAAGAAGAGTTGAGTCAAGTAAGAATTTCTACCATTGAATATGCATATTAGTTTGCTTTGAAGGTAGAAGAAAAGTTGAACAAAAGGTTTGAAAGCAAGCAAAGAGGTGGAGGCCATGGTGGAAAGACTAGTGGATTGTCATATGGAGGTCAAAATGAAGATCAAAATAAGGGTGAAGGATCCAGTAGTAGCCAAAACCAAAAAGGAAATAACACCTATCATCCTCATGATCAAAATAATGGAGATCAAAGAGGAAGAGGAAGATTTGGATGAGGGCCAAGGAGAGGAGGATTTCGTGGAACCTGCTTCCAATGTGGAGAATAAGGAAATAGAGCCTATGAGTGTCCTCAACATCAAGGAAGGAAAAATAGAAGACCTGAGGGTAATGCACAAGTTGCACATGTAGATGAAGATGTCGAGTCTTCACATTCTAAGGATGCAGAAAGAGGAGAGGTTCTTATTACTAGAAGAGCCTTGCTGAATGAGGAGAAAGAGCCAACTCAAAAGAAGAATTTGTTTTGCACCAGATGTAAGTGTGAAGGTAAATTTTGTAAAGTTATTATTGATGGAGGTAGTAGTGATAACCTTGTTTTAGAACAAATGGTTAGTAAGTTGTAGTTGGAGAGAATAAGGCATATGAATCCATACTAGATTGCTTGGTTGTAGAAGGACAATAAAGCTTTGGTAAATGAACAATGTCTGGTAAGGTTCAATATTGGAAATTACTATGATGAGGTATTATGTGATATTATTCCTATGAATGTTTTTCATATTTTGTTAGGTAGACTGTGGTAGTTTGATCGGTGAGCAATACATGGTGGACATGCCAACACCTATTATTTGACAAAGGATGAAGTTCATCATAAGTTGAAGCCCTTGAAAGAGGAAGAGGAAAAGGTATGTATTAATGCAAGAATTTGTTTGGTGATGGAAGATAGTTCCTAGAAGGTATGAGGCATGAGCATATGTGTTTTGCATTGATCCCTAGAGTTTATAAAGAAGATACTAATGAGGTACCTATAAAGGTTTCAAATTTGTTGAATGAGCTTCAGGCTATTATTTTTGATAATGTACCTAAATGTTTTCCTCCATTAAGAAAGATTAGTCATCAGATGGACCTGATTCGTTGAGCTAGTTTTTTGAATAAGGAAGCACATCATATGAATCTAGTAGAGAGTGAAGAATTGAATAAAAAAGTGCAAGAGTTGTTGTGGAAGGGATTGATCAAAGAGAGTTTGAGTCCATGTGCAATACCTTTAGTAATAGCACCAAAGAAGGATGAGGAATGGTGGATGTGTACAAATTCTAGAGCCATCGACAAGATCACCATCAAGTATAGATTTACCTCACCAAGAATGGATGACATTATGGATTGTTTGAGTGGAGCTGAGTAATTCAAAAAGATAGATTTGAAGAGTGGATATCACCATATCTGAATTAGAGAAGGAGATGAATGGAAGACAACCTTTAAAACCAAGGAGGGTTTGTACGAGTAGTTAGTCATGCCTTTTTGGCTAACCAATGCACTAAGCACATTTATGCGGCTTATGAATGAGGTATTGAAAGAATTTTTAGGGAAATTTGTTATTGTTTATTTGGATGATATTTTTATTTTCAGTAAGACATTAGAGGAGCACTTGATGCATATCAAAATATTTTTTGAGAAGCCCAAGGGATGGTATTTGATTATACCATAGGAAAAATTTTCTTACAATAATTTTGTCAATAGGAGCACTGGTAAATCACCATTCCAGATTGTTAATGGGATTAGTCCAAGAACTGCTTCTAAACTGAGGAAGATGGATAAGGTGGAGAAGTGTAGTGTAGAGGTTGAATATTTTGCTGAGCACCTAAAGAATTTGCATGAAGAGGTGAAGAAACATATCAATAAGATGAACTCACAATATATGGCTAAGGTAGATCAGAAAATGAGGTATAAGGAATTCCGGGTAGGAGATGAATTCATGGTTCACTTGGGAAAGGAAAGGTTTTAGGTTGGTGCATACAACAAGTTAAAGATGAAGAAGTTTGGACCTTGCAAGATCCTGAAGAAGCATGATTCATGAAATTCTTATGAGGTAGAGTTTTATAGTGGAATAAATATTTCTCCCGTGTTCAACATTGCTGATTTGATAAAGTATCATGAAGGTGATATAGAGGATGGTTCAATAAAAGAACCCTGGAAAATTCCAGCACCTACTTTAGAGAAGAAAGAGAGAAGAAATCTTGGATAACCATGTGGGTAGAAGCATAAGAAATAGGAAATATGCAAAGTACTTGGTGAAATGGAGAGGAATGCCTATTCAAGATTTATCATGGTTTTTTGAGGCTGAGGTTAACCATCTTGGTTTCCCTCTAACTCTTGAGAAGTGATAGGGTCACTTTTCAAATTACCTTGGGTGTCTGATGCAGGAGCATCCAGCGGTGTAGGGTAGTCTTGCATCACCCAAAAAAAATGTTTTCTTTATTTTGTTTTTTATTTTTGAGTCCCATGATGGCACTTAAAAGGTGTAAGATAGTCAGGCATCAAAAATAGCAGAAAATAGGCACTTACTATTTTTAGTAAGCTGGCCTAAATGGGCTCGTATGGACCTGGAAATTTACCCAGAGGAGAAGAGCTGAAAAATATTTCTGGTCACGAAAGAATCACCTCAATACCCTAAAATTTTTGGGAGAAATTAAAGTTTTCATCTCGAGAAATTTCTCCAATGCAACTTCAAATTCAAATATTAAACTTTAGAGGCACTGAAATAACTTGAAAAGTGGATGAACCGACCTATAGTGGGTTTGTGTGTTGTAGATCTCTTCAAGAGCTTTCCAACAATATGCAATAATAGAAAATTGGAAACTCGGATCAAAATTTATGGCCACAGGAACTTGCCCCTCTAAAAAGTGAATTTCATTAAAATTTCTTCCTAGGCTAAAAATCAAACGGTGAGACTTTTGGCACCAAAAAAAAAGGGAAAGTTGTACTTTCTAGAACATTCTTGGGAACTTATTGGGTAATATAAAAAAGGATGTGAGGGGGTTGTAGAAGGTGGCTCCATTAGTATAGATTGTGTCTTTTAATAATATTATTTATTTCATAATTGATTTTTTGGTAATGAATCAAGCCCATGAGGATGTACCATGTAAGTTTTGAATCTGTAATTTTATTTTCTGAAAATAATTGAAAGTGAGTTATTTTTTGTCTCGCATGTTTTGTGTTGGTATCTATTTCTATGTTTTTTGTGGGTTGGACAGTGTAGCCCTCATCATAACTTCTCCCAGAGATACTCAAAAGTATATTTAGGAAGAGCTTTCGTAAATATGTCAGCAACTTGATCCTTTATAGGTACATACTCAAGTTTTAATTTATTTTCCACACCCTTCTCTCTCAAAATGTGATACCTGATAGATATATGCTTTTTACTTGAGTGCATCACTAGATTCTTTGTAATGTTAATTACACTTGTATTCTCAAAAAAGATATAAATAGGATCACCATAAATTACTCTAATATCTTTCAATGTGTATCTCATCCTCAAAAATTAAGTACAACAAGATGCTACGTCAATATACTCAGCTTCAAAAGTGGATAAGGAAACCAAATCTTTCTTTTTATTCAACCAATCCACCAATCTACAACCAAGAAAGAATGCACCACCACTTGTACTTTTTCTTTCATCTACGCAACTAGCCTAATCTGCATTTATATAAGCACTTAGTGTAAAATCAGTATCCCTAGGATACCACAAGCCATAATCTAGAGTTCCATTCAAATATCTGAATATCCTCTTAACAACAACAATATGTGTTTCTTTATGATCTTCTTGAAATCTAGCCACAAGATAAACTCCATGCATGATATTTGGTCTAGTAACAGTTAAATACAGCAATCTACCAATCATAGATCTGTGTTTTCTTTGATCAGCCTTAAGTGAATCATCATCTTTACTCAATTTGCAACCAGTCACCATAGGAGTGCATATCATTTTGGAACCATCCATTTCAAACTTCTTCAACATTTCTCTTACATAATTTGACTATGAAATAAAAATCCCTTTCTCTATCTCATTTATTTGTAGCCCAAGAAAGAAATTCATCTCACCAAACATAGACATCTCAAATTATTTTTCCATCTCTTCAAAAAACATCTTGCACATAGTTTCTTTTCCTCCAAAGATAATGTTATCAACATATACAACCACAATCAAAAAAATTGACACTTTGAATTTTAAAATATAGATTTTACTATCTATCATACCTTTTTTGAAACCTTGCTGAATCAAATATCTGTCTAACCTTGCATACCAAGCTCTAGGAGCTTTCATTAATCTATATAAAAACTTCTTCAATTTGTAAACCATATCTGGTTGATCTGACAACTGAAAACCTTTTAGTTGTTCCATGTAGACCTCTTCCTCTAATTCACCATTCAAGAATGTGGACTTAACATCCATCTAATAGACCTTGAAATATTTATGCGCAGAATATGCTAAAATCATCTTGATAGCTTCCATTCTTTCCATCAAAGAAAAATTCTCCTAAAATCCTATACCTTCTACTTGTGAGTAATCCTTACACACAAGCCTTTCTTTATTTCTAACTACTTCTAAATTCTCATTCAACTTGCTTCTAAATACCCATTTTGATCCAATTATGATTTTATCTTCTGCTCTAGGGAGAAGTTCCTAAGTTTGATTATTCTCAATCTACTTAAGTTCTTCTTCCATAGCTTTCATCCAATTTTCACCATTACATGCTTCACTCATAGTCTTCGGTTAAATCTTAGAAAGTAAACATAGATTTATCTGGCCAGTAGCAACAACTCTGCTTCTTGTCAATACTACTTTCCTCTTGTCTCCAATGATTTGATCTTCTAAATGATTTTTCTTTACATAGTTAGGTGTCTTTGGGGACACCATTTGAGCTTCTTCTTCTTCATTCTACTTCTCCTATTCTTCCACATCTTCTTCAACTCTTACATAATCAGGTTCATAAGATACATATCCATCAACATCAATTGAATTCTTCATTTCTTCATCAAACTTGAAATTTTCTCTTTCTACAATCTTCCTCAGTCTTTTATTGAAACACATGTAGGATTTTCTTTAAGTGGAATATCCAAGAGAAATATCTTCATCACTTCTAGCATCAAACTCCCTAAATTCTCTTCATTCTATCTAATATAGCATTTGATTCCAAATACCTTGAAATACTTAACCATAGGAATTATTCCTCACCATAGCTCATAAGGGGTCTTAGTAATGTTAGTTCTTGGTTGAAATTGATTGAACACATAAACAAAAGTGTTAATAGCTTCTCTCCAATAAACTTCTAGTAGACCAACTTCAGTAATCATTGATCTTATAGCCTCTTGAATCGTTTTGTTATTTCTTTTAACAACTCCATTCTGCTAGGGATTTCTTGGAGCAGATAACTATCCTTTTATTCCATGAACTTCAAAAAACATATTAAACTCATGGGAGATGAATTCACCACCTCTATCAGACCTCAAGCACTTTATTCTCAAATTTACTTCATTCTCTACCATAGCTTTGAATGTCTTGAATCTATCTAATGCATCAAATTTCTCTCTAAGAAAAGTAACCCATGTATATCTAGAGTAATCATCAATCAAAAGCATAAAGTACCTTTCACCTTGTAGAATTCTCAATCTTGTAGGACCACATAGGTCTATATGAATCAAAGCCAGTAGTCTAGTAGTATATTGTTCCTTTGATCTGAAGTTGTTTCTTGCTTGCTTTCCAATTTGATAATTCATGCACATAACATTAATAGGATTTGTAATCCTTGGTAAATTTCTTATGGCTTGCTCTGCACTAATCCTCGCCAAGTTATTAAAATTCATATGAGAAATTCTCTGGTGCCATATCCATTTGTCATTAATCTGATTCATAAAGCAATGTTCATCAACACCCTTAAGTTGATATATATTTCCTTCATACTTCTTTCCTACAATAATCATTGTTCCATATCCTTTTCTGATTTCACATCTCTCATTCTCAAATACAAGATTATATATCCTTTACTACACATCTATCTAACACTCAAGAGATTATGCCTTAAACCCTTAACATAGTAGACATCATCAGTATTATGCTTTCCATAAAAACCTACTAAACCTATCCCACAAATTTTAGCACCCTTATCATCTCCAAACATAACTAAGCCTCCATCACATTTTCAAGTTTAACCAACTTTCTCTTATCACTTGTCATGTGATGTGAACAACCACTGTCAAAAATTCAATAGTTCTTTTCTTGTTTAGCATGTAGGGAATATATCACAATATCTTCATCTTTCTCTGGAGGAAATTCTTTCACCTATCTTTCAGTATTAGTAGAAGTAGATTCATCTTTTATAACCAAGAACAAGCATTCATTGTCATCAAAATATCCATAATCAGATTCTTCTTCAGAAATTCTATCATCCTCATTCAAATAATATGCTCTATTGATCTTCTTATCTTTGTTTTCTTTGCTAAATATTCATTTGTTCCTCTTAGCTCTTTTCAAATATATCAAAGCACAATGACCTATTTTTCTAAAACTAAAGCATTTAAAGGGTAACCTACCTTAATACTTACCAAAGCCTTTCTTCATCCTTATCACAAATTTAGCTTCTACTTGATCGAGTTTTTCTTCATCCGAATCTTCAAATCTTATAGCCTTGAAAGTAGTTTCTAATTTGGATCCATTTCTCAAATTTGGTTTTCTCATCTCAAAAGATGTTCTAGAGTTTCCAATAACTTATCTTTAGTATAAGTCTTGTAATCCACATATTATTCAATAGCAGATACCTTTTCACTATATGCATTAGGAAGAGTTCTAAGAACCTTCTTCATAATCCTATGTTCATCTATTGTAGCACCAAGTCCTCACATTCCACCTACCAGCTCATCCACTCTCTGTACATAGGATTTAATGTTCTCATCTTCAAACATATGTAGGATCTCAAACTATGCCTCCAAATTCTCCAACTTTTCTTCTTTGACTTTTTCATCACCTGCGCGTGTTTTTTCTTAAGCATCCCATAATTCTTTAGCAGTCTATATATCTTGAACTTTATCAGCTCGAGATGTGAAATACTATTCTTCATAATGAACTTTGCCTTATTTTTTCCTTCATGTGCCTTGATTTCATCATTTGTACTCAGACCATTAGTTAGAGGAGTGTAAGCAATCTGATAAGCTTTCTCAACATGATATCCATAATACTCTAGATAGCATAATCAGTTCCATCGAACCTAGGATACTCAAAAGTGATTTTTCCTGCCATCCTGGACCTTCCTTAAGTGGTTAATCTTCTCTCAAAGCAACTAAGCTCTAATACTAATTGGTGAATAAGACAACTGAGAGGGGGGTGAATCAGTTGTGATAAGTTTTAACCTTTAAAACTTCCACTAAAAATTAGATCAATCACAAATCATTTACTCTACTAATATGATTAATCATTAAGTGAAAAGGAAGAAAGTGAAAAACATCACACATACACAATAACACTAGATTTATGTGGAAAACCTTATAAGGGAAAAACCATGATGAGGATTAACTCACAATATAAATGGTGCAGGAGCACCCCAAAGTGCAATTAGGAGAGTTAACTAGAAGGTCAAGAATTAACAATTTGTTCTAGATCAAATGTAGCAAACTCCTTCCATTCTTTGTGTTTGCGCCTTAGAGGCATTTGAGGTCAGGTATTATGTTCATAAAGGTCATGTTGACCATCTGCTAGATTGGGGTTTGGCTACAAGGAGGAATTATGACCTTTGTAGACCTTCCTAGGTGTTAGTTTTTTCAAAATTTTGAAAATAAGGCCTATTAGGAAAGCCACAAGCGGCCATGGAATAGTTAGGCTCGAGCTTAACTGATTTGGAAACCTTTATAAGGTGTGTCTCGACCTGTTGGAAGGTTGGAAGCTTTTGTAATATTGACGGTTCATGAATACTAGTGTGGACAGTGAGAAGAAGATGTAATTTATGTGTTTGCTTTTGAAATTAGGTGATCAGGAGTGACCATGGCTCTGTAATTTGTTGTATTTTGTAGTGTATCTATGTTCTAAGATTTGTGTGGTAGTATTTTAGTTTGTGTTATCACTTTTCAGGCGTTGTTTGCTTAATTTAGTTGTTTCTTTTTAGTTACTGACCTGACAGTCAGACTATAAAGGATGGAGTTCTAGTTACATTCCCACTATACTTGTGTACATGCCCTTGGGAACTATAATTAGGCTCCATGTATATATAGAGATTAGGGTTAGTGTGGTTAGGAGTCCAGGAATCATGGAGAATGTCTTCTCCTAGGCAAGCTTGATAGTACCCGGCTAGGAAAGACAGGAAGTGCAAAGCACTTGGATTGCAGGGGTGACCTTTCCCTAACAAGTCACATGGTGGAAAGGTAGATGGATGCCTTGAAAAGGCTTGGCATGAAGGAGGAGGTTTCACCAATCCATTAGAATGGAGAGAAAGCTGACAGTTCACTGTGTGGTCAGGAAATGGCTTAAAAGAGGCCTAAATTGCTAAATGGAGGGTTATGGTTGTGTGTGGTTAGGTGAGGATGAAGACCTCCAGAATCTTTGAGGAATGGGCATAAGTAACAAGAAGCCAAAGATTAATTTTTGTGTTCTTTGGAGAATTTAGGAGAGCTAACCTGTTTCCTCGGAGAAAAAGACCTAATTGGGAAGCCTAAAACTAGGGAACTAAAACCCTAGGTGAGGGTTTGGTGAAAGCAATGGAAAGATGGAGTTTGGTGAACTTACAAGAACCCTAGAAGGATGGTTTTAAGCTATTGGAAACATCTCTACATGCTTTCAAAGAACAAATTGAGTGTTGAGATTAGTTAGCCTTTAGGGAAGATTAAGGGCTAAGGGAAGAATAGAAGCATTGCACCAAGGTTGGCTTGGTAGGTTGGAATTGAGATGGTAGTGGGGTTGGCAAGGTGAACTAGGGGAACCTAAGCAAGCATTAGGTCCTATAGGTTAAGGTGGTGGAGTGTGATACCACAAGGATCTTCCAAGGGAGACTCAGAGCATGGAACAGTGATTGTTCCATCCAACCCTACCCTATCAGATTGGTATCAGAGCAAGTTAAAGATTTGGGATCAAATCTTGTATGTCAGACCTTGAATCTAGTGGTTCCACAACCATGGTGACAAATATTGAGTTGGAAAAGAAGGTTGAAGATCAGGAGGAAGATAATAGGAGATTGAGAGAAAGATTGGCACAACTTGAGGAAGCATTGAGCAATGTGCAAATTAAGGTCGATGAGGTGAGTGATAGATTGGAGGGAAGGGTACCAAAGAGTGAAGAGGTTTTAGAGGAAGACAAGACCCCTGAACCTGACCCTATTTTGCAAGAGGAGCCTTTCTTGAAGGAATTGAAAGCTTTGAGTGGGAAAGCACTTGAAGGTATACCACTGTTCAGTGGAAAATTGGAGGCTGACCTAGTCCTGCATTGGATAGAAGGGATGGAGAACCATTTTGAATGTGATGGATTCACTAAATCAAAAAAGGTGAAGGTGTCCAAGTCTAGATTGAGAGGATCTCCCTTGACATGGTGGAAATTCATTCAGACAAAGAGGGAAAATGAAGGCAAGAGGCCTATTTCAACTTGGAAAGGTATGGTGGCAAAAGTGAGAGAAGCATACATACCAGATGATTATGAGATTCAAGTACATAAGAAGAGACAAAGCTTGAGGCAAAGAGACCAAGATGTGAACACTTACACTGAGGAGTTTCAAAAACTTTGTATGAGGTCCAATGTTTCAGAAGATGAAAGTCACAAGGTGGCTAGGTATCTTAATGGCTTGAAGTGGAACATCCAAGAGGAGATGACTCTTCTAAGTCCTAAGATAGTACACCAATGCTATCAATTAGCTATTAAGATTGAGGAAAGAAGCAAGAGGAAACATGATCAGGCTTCTAAGAGTAGAGGCAAAGCCAGAGATCAAAGGGATCAAAGAGGACATAGAGGTGGCTACCAAGGTAGAGGAAATGAACAAAGAAACCAAGGTGAATCTAAAATCACAGAGCATGGAGGCGAAACATCTTCTAGACGAGGTTATGGAAGAGGTAGATATTCTCAAGGAGGAACAAATAGAGGAAGAGGAGTAGGTAGGAGCAATTCATACTTTTCTAATATGAAGTGTTACCATTGTGGTCAAGTAGGACATCTAGCTTATAGGTGCCTAGAGAAAGCATCTTCATCAAATGGTGAGAAGAGGGTGGCATATGCTCAAGAAGACACCATGAGTATGAAATCACTAGAGGTCAGTCACATTGAATCTAAAATGGTGGAGAATCTAATGTTTAGGAGAGTTTTGATTAGACAACCAGTCAAGGAAGAACCGAAACAAAGAAGAGCTTTATTTAGAGTGAGATACAAAATAATGGGAAAGTATGTAAGGTTATTGTTGATTCAGGTTCAATAGATAACATCATCTCAAAAGAGGCAGTAAAGAAGTTAAAATTGGAGAAGGTACCCCACACTAACCCCTACAAAGTAACATGGTTGAACAAAGGGTAGAGTGTTCTTGTCAATGAGCAAGTAATGGTGGATTTTTCCATTGGAGGGTACAAGGATAAGTTAATTTGTGATGTGTCACCCATGGATGCATGCCATCTACTATTGGGAAGACCATGGCAGTATGACAAAAGTACCATGTATGATGGAAAAGAGAACACTATTTCTTTTAAAATGGATTGGAAGACATTTAAGTTACAGTCACTATCAAAAGAAGAAGAAGGACATTCAAAGACACCACGTGTCCTATTAAGTAGTGGAAAAGAGTTCCTTAACAACCTACATCAAGGGGGTGAAGGATATGTGATCATGTTGTAGTCCAAAGAAGAAGACAAGACTGAGAAAATAGTCATACCCGGAGCAGTCTAGAAGTTGCTTGAGAAGTATAAGGATATAGTGAGTGATGGTGCACCTGCAACTTTACCTCCAAAAAGGGCCATTAGTCATCAAATTGACTTCATACTTGGAGCTTCATTTCCTAACAAAGAACCTTATAAGCTTACACCGGATCAGAATCTAGAGGTAGCTAGACAAGTGCAAGAGTTATTGGATCAAGGGTTGATTAGGAAGAGCATCAGCCCATGTGCAGTACCAGTGGTCTTAGCAACCAAGAAAGGAGGCAAGTGGAGATTATGCACTGATTATAGAGAAATAAATAGATTCACAACTAGGTATAGGTTCCCTATTCCTAGGATTGAAGACTTGATGGATTGTCTTGGAGGAGCTTAGTACTTCACCAAGCTGGATCTCAAGAGTGGATACCATCAAATCAGAATCAAGGATGAAGATCAGTGGAAGACAGCCTTTAAGGCAATAGATGGGTTGTATGAGTGGAGAGTTATGCCATTTGGCCTCTCTAATGCCCCTAGCACATTCATGAGGCTCATGAATGAAGTGATCAAGGAATTTACAAGGATATTTGTGGTGGTATATCTTGATGATATACTCATCTTTAGCAAGACAGCAGAAGAACACCTAAAGCATGTGGAGTTGGTTCTTAGAAGATTGCAAGAAGAGAAGTTAGCCATCAACCTAGAGAATTGTGAGTTCTTTAAACAAGAGCTTGTATATTTGGGTTTTGTAGTGACCCAGGGATCATTGAAGATGGATCCAAGCAAGGTGGAAGCTATCCTAAACTAGCCTACACCAACCACAGAGACTGAGGTAAGAAGTTTCCATGGATTGGCCCAATTTTATAGGAAATTCATAAGAAACTTTAGTGGCATATGTGCACCAATCCTAGATACAATCAAGGGTGGTTTGAAAACTAAGTTTTTGTGGACTCAAGAAGCTGAGAAAGGTTTTGAGAAATTAAAACAAGAAGTGGCAACACAACCTATTTTCTTATTACCAAGCTTTGACAAGTTGTTTATTGTGGAATGTGATGTTACTGGAGTTGCAGTAGGAGGAGTGCAAAGTCAAGAGGGCAGGCCCATAGCTTTCTTCAGTGCAAAGCTCAATGAAGCAAAGAAGAAGTATTCTACCTATGACCTAGAACTTTATGCTTTAGTTTAGTCACTTAGGAAGTGGAGGCATTACCTTCTACCCAAGGATTTTGTGGTCTTTATTGACAATCAGGCACTTAGTTATATCAAAACCCAAGAGAAGTTGAGCAATAGACATTTGAAATGGATGGAGTACATCCAAGATTTTAATTTCACCATCAAGCACAAGAAGGGACAATTGAACAAGGTAGCAGATGCACTGAGTAGAAGATTGCTGACAGTGCAAGAGATACATATCAAGAGCATTGGAATAGAGAGTTTCAAGGATCTCTAAGGAGAAGATGAAGATTTCTCAGAGGCCTACAAGGTATGTTCTGACTTTGAGAATAATTTTCATAGCCAATACTCAGAGTACACATTGCAAAGTGGATTTTTGTTTAAAGGGAATCAGTTATGTGTTCCAAAAGGGTCAATGAGAGAAAACCTCATCCAAGAAAATAATAATGG
Organism: Sequoiadendron giganteum; assembly: GCA_007115665.2. NCBI lineage: Eukaryota > Viridiplantae > Streptophyta > Pinopsida > Cupressales > Cupressaceae > Sequoiadendron > Sequoiadendron giganteum. The sequence goes on from CM021110.1 coordinate 378,499,286, forward strand.
TAGTCTTAGTGGACATTTTGGCATCAACAAGACATTAGAACTAGTACAACGGTTCTACTATTGGCCTAAGTTGTCAAGAGATGTCAGGAGGTATATGGAGCAATGTGTTGTGTGTATGAAAGCTAAGGGAGGAGCTAGTAATGCTGGTCTATATCAACCGCTACCCTTTCCTAACAGACCATGGGAGTGTGTTAGCAGGGACTTTGTGGTAGGACTCCCTAAGACCAAGACTGGATTTGATAGTGTCTATGTGGTGGTAGATAGATTCATCAAGATGAGTCACTTTATCCCTTGCAAAACCACTCATGATGCTAGCTATATAGCTCACCTTTTCTGTAAGGAAATTGTAAGGATCCATGGATTGTCTTTAAGCATTGTTTCATATAGGGATGTGAAGTTCATGAGTCACTTTTGGAAGACTCTATGGAGTAGATTAGGTACCAACCTATCTTTTGGTTCAACTTACCATCCTTAGACTGATGGTCAAATAGAGGTGGTTAATAGGGTGTTAGGTAACCTTCTAAGGTACCTAACCAATGAATATGGACAGACATGGGACATGGTTATCTCACAGGCTGAGTATGCTTATAATGACAATGTGAACCGGATGACAGGGAAGAGTCCTTTTGAAATTGTGTATGGAATGCACCCAAGCGGTATATGTGAGCTCAAGGATCTAGAAGCTATGGAACATAGGAGTGGTCATGTAGAGGACTTCACTCAAACCATGAAAGAGATTTAGGAGCGGGTAAAGAAGACAGTCACCGAGGCTACACAAAAATTGAAAGACAAGGTAGATATGTCAAGAAAGGATTTGCAATTTGTAGTAGGAGACTATGTCATGGTCCACCTTAACAAATCAAGGTTGCAAAAGGGTATATCAACCAAATTGTAGATGAAAATAGTGGGACCATGCAAGGTATTAGCCAAGTATGGGAAGAATGCATACAAGGTGGAGTTACCTGCCAATTTGGGAATCTCACCAATCTTCAATGTAGCTGATTTGATCAGATACAAGGGATCATTCAATGACATGGATCAGACCAGTAGGGAGATCTTCAAGGATGTAAGCAACATACCCTTACCTATTCAAGACAAGCTTCAGGCAGAAAGGATCTTGGAGTCAAGGGTGAAGAAATCTACAAGGCATAAAGTGTACATGGAGCATCTTGTCAAGTGGAAGAACAAACATGAATTTGAGGCTACATGGGTGGATGAAGCTCAGTTCAAGAAGTAGGGTATTGATCCATCTCTAATCTCTCCTCACATTCCTTAAGTCTGTGTAGAGGGGGAGAATGGTGCATGAGCACCCCAAAGTGCATCTAGGAGAGTTAACTAGAAGGTCAAGAATTAACAATTTATTTTAGATCAAATGTAGCAAACTCCTTTCATTCTTTGTGTTTGTTCCTTAGAGGCATTTGAGGTCAGGTATTATGTTCATAAAGGTCATGTTGACCATCTGCTAGATTGGGGTTTGGCTACAATGAGGAATTATGACCTTTGTAGACCTTCCTAGGTGTTAGTTTTTTCAAAATTTTGCAAATAAGGCCTATTGGGAAAGCCACAAGCAGCCATGGAATAGTTAGGCTCAAGCTTAACTGATTTGGAAACCTTTATAAGGTGTGTGTCGACCTGTTGGAAGGTTGGAAGCTTTTGTAATATTGAAGGTTCATGAATACTAGTGTAGACAATGAGAAGAAGATGTAATTTCTATGTTTGCTTTTGAAATTGTGTGATCAGGAGTGACCATGGCTCTGTAATTTGTTGTAGTTTGTAGTGTATCTATGTTCTAAGCTTTGTGTGGTAGTATTTTAGTTTTTTTTATCAATTTTCAAGCATTGTTTGCTTAATTTAGTTGTTTCTTTTTAGTTACTAACCTGACAGTCAGACTATAAAGGATGGAGTTATAGTTACATTCCCACTATACTTGTGTATGGTCCCTTGGGAACTATAATTAGGCTCCATGTCTATATATAGATTAGGGTTAGGGTGGTTAAGAGTCTAGGAATCATGGATAAAGTCTTCTCTTAGGCGAGCTTCACAGTGCCCGACTAGGAAAGATAGGAAGTGCAAAGCACTTGGTTTGTAGGGGTGACCTTTCCCCAACAAGTCACATGGTGGAAAGGTAGATGGATGCCTTGATAAGGCTTGGCATGAAGGAGGAGGTTTCACTAGTCCATTATAATGGAGAGCAAGCTGACAGTTCACTGTGTGGTCAGGAAATGGCTTAAAAGAGGCCTAAATTGCTAAATGGAGGGTTATGGTTGTGTACGGTCAGGTGAGGATGAAGACCTCCAGAATCTTTGAGGAATGGGAATAAGGACGAAGAATCCAAAGAAAAAAATTTCTGTTCTTCGGAGAATTTAGGAGAGCTAACCTATTTCCTCGGAGAAAAAGACCTAATTGGGAAGCCTAGAACTAGAGAACTAAAACCCTAGATGAGGGTTTGGTGAAAGCGATGGAAATATGGAGTTTGGTGAACTTCCAAGAACCCTAGAAGGATGGTTTGAAGCTATTGGAAACATCTCTACACCCCTGCAAAGAAAAAATTGAGTATTGAGATTAGTTAGCCTTTAGGGAAGATTAAGGGCTAAGGGAAGAATAGAAGCATTGCACCAAGGTTGGCTTGGTAGGCTAGAATTGAGATGGTAGTGGGGTTGGAAAGGTGAACCAGGGGAACCTAAGCAAGCATTAGGTCCTATAGGTTAAGGTGGTGGAGTGTGACACCACAAGGATCTTCCAAGGGAGACTTAGAGCATGGAATAGTGATTTTTCCATCCAACCCTACCCTATCAATAAAGAATATCAAAATCAATTACAATGGCTCATTGCCAAAGAAATCTCACTGCCAAAATAAGACTCATTGTATGGATCAGGACTCATTGTCCAACAAGGGTTAGCCACCTGAAGGGATCACTATCACATAGATACAAAAAATATAGAAGATATTTGTTACAAAGAGAATAAAATCTCAATTCAGCAAATATATGCACCATAATTCACTAAAAAACATGCAGACATGCATGAATGATAGAGTACACATTTAAATCACTGCATCTAGAAACTCAAAATTATATTTCACATTGAATTTCTCAACCACACACTGTATTGCACATCTGTTTTCACATCTATATTTCTCTATTTATTTACACACCTTTCAAAAATATCTCATCCTATATTTATGAGCCAACAAAAAATATATACAAACAAGGGAAAGAGGATTCCCTTTACTAGGTTCCTAGGGTTTTTCACCTTAGGAGCTCTTGGTTTGGGAATGACACTTTTTCCTCTTTCTTGATATGTTCTTGGTGATTGCATTCAAAGGAAGGATGGGGTTTGGTTGGGTTTTGTGATATGTGTGTGTGAGAAAGTGTGGCTGTAACTAAAAGTAAAAATGAAGCTAATCTAAATGTATGCAAACGTAAATGAAATCAAACTAAACTAATGCAAGTCTACTCTAAAATGACCTAAATGTATGCTTTTTGGAAAGTAACAGAGAGGGATAGAAGATTTGTACCTGGGAAAGTGATGTGACAATTGAATGATCTGAAAATCTCCTCAAAATTGTCTGAGTTGAGCAAAAGGACACTTACACCAACTAGGGCGACGTAGTCCTCCAACCTGGAAATTCTACTAAAACATGTTTCGGGGAAATGGGTGCCTAAAAATATAGAAACCCTTTTCCGGGCTTAGCATAGGGAAAAGGTTGCAAATAGGGGTGACCTAGTCCTCTTGTATCTTTCTATGGAATCAAGATTTGATTTTGTGGTTCCTGATTGATGTTTCCCTTTTCTGTAGCAACTCATGACAGGAACTCCCGAAAGTGACCTGTAGCTTGTCTTCTTGTCCTTCCTAGGGTTTGAGGCTTGGATTTGAATTGAGGAGAATGTCGGTACTTCTTGCAACACTTTTTCATCAACCTAATCTGCATCAAAATACCTGCAAACACATGCATAGACAAGAAATTGTTGGGGTTAGGAAATAGGGGTTTGCCTAAGTCAAACCCCTTTGTAGGTGATTAAACCCAAATGAGATGAAAGAAAAGGAATGTAAGATTGAATGATAACACAATAGAAATTATTACCAAACCTTTTTTAATGGTATGCAACATGCATGAGCAACTTCAATGGAGATAAACTAAAAACCCTAATGCTAGTATGCTTGCTTGTGAAGTCTTGGTTGCTTGAGGATTGAAAGCAAGAGATTAAAAGTGAGCTAGGAGAGTAAAAATGAACCAAGAGAGGAAAAATGGAGGTAGAAACCCTTATTTATACATGTAAAACCCTAATTTTCCTGGAATACAACCTAATAAGCTAACCCTAGCGTTTAGGAGGCAAGATTCTCATTGAATCTTGATACAAATTTGAATTTTATGCTTAAAGGGACTAGGTCACCCAAAGTGGTGATCTAGTCCACCTAGGTGAATTTTGATGATGGTCGGGAATTAATTTATGTTTAATAAAGTTTATCAGATTTTCCTCCTGAAACACATTAGGTTGGGACTAATGATGTATTAGAAGGGGAAATTAGCATATAAAAGGGGTTGATTTAAGGGGTGATAAGCCTAGATAAGTGTGAAAATGCAACAAAACACTTTACAACACTCTATTTTAAGGCTTAGGAGGGTACAAGAATGTATTATTTAGGTGAATTATGTTTAAAGGGTCTTAGAAAAGTGAGGAAATGCATTACAACACTTCACAACACCTTAGTAAAACACCATTATGTTATCGACGAATTGCAAGCTTACAAGGATGAATTAAGGTAATCAAGGCCAAAACATAGTGGAAAAGGCCAAAATGAGTGAAAAACTGCCAAGGTATACACTTTTTGGTGACACATTTAGCCCCCACTTTAGTGAGAGTATGAACATTATTCAAACTTACACTAAATTACTTGAATCATACATGTCGAGCGAGATCTAATGCACTCATGTTAGTAAGATGAGATGACTCATGATCAAGAGGGATGATCAAGCCCCCTAGGATCAAGATCTCATGGAAAAATAAACATAAGTATAATAGATCACACAAGGAGTGATGTTGAAGGGTGGAGAGAGAGAAAAAGTGGGATTAAGCTTCAACTGTTTGTCCATCTAGTTGTGGATTAGATCTTGGTTGTTTGTCCGAAAGAGAAGGATGTACTCATTCTAGGCTGATGAGACTTATGGTTTTGTGTCGGCTAAGAATTCCAAAAGGTTGTGGGATGCATACACATGGTTGGTATGCACTCACACAGAAAAATATTGCTATTGGAAAATTCGTGCCACTAGTTAGGCTTCCCGCTCAACCACACCAAAGTTATACCTCCTGTTAAATTTGATAAGGCACCACAAAAGACAAGGGTGTGATTCATGAGACAAGTAAAGCCTTGGATGCTTAGAACCCATGAACAAGTGCAAGATTGCACCACAAGCATGCAAGTTGTGCTATGCAAGGTGGACATGTATGCAAGGTGCAAAATGAAAAATGCAAAAGGGTAAGATAAAAAAGGGATTGTTTGAAGGAGTCTTGTTTCGTTCATGTGAGGTATTTTACTTTGGAAGAATTGTGTCTAATTTGTCCAAGAGAGGACCGATCGAAGAATAGAAGATTGACAAGTTAGGGGATGCAGTGTGTCGCATCAGGCCACTAAGAGGAATGTAATATGCTATGATAGGTCACTTTCATGAAAGAAATTACACCCAATCTCATCCACCAAGAGAGACTCATCATATGAAGTGGCAAGGCTACACTAGGAAACAAAGGAAAATAAAATAAAATGCAAAAATAAATGGTGTTAGGGTATGCCCCCACTTTAAAGGAATTGCTACACACCGTTTTGTGAGAAATTATTTTAATGTAGAGAAAGGAAAAAGGAAAAAAGGTGTTAGCACCCTCAAATTTTGCAAATTTGAAATGCCCATTTCGAGAATTTTGCCTCTGCACTTTCAGAAGTGCACTTGAGGGGTTAGTTTGAATGACCCACTTTGGAGAATCAGAATTTGAGGCATGTTGATTTCCAAGCAAAACCCATTTGAAGACATATTTGATTGACATATGTGAGTGTGTGTGTCAATTTTCAGCTTCCCACAATAGGTTTTGTCAGGGTTTTGAAAAGTGAAGTTGGAGGGTTTTTGCACTGTTCTGCTGTTTGCAGATTTATCAGTTTGTGAAACAGCCTCTTGTTTGAGCTTGGATTTCACAACCAGTTGACTGTTATGTCAAAATGAATTTTGTTCTATGTTATCCATACCTAAATGATCTCAAATATCAGTTTGTAGAACTTCATGATTTGATTTGCTATTTTCAGCAGATCAAAACCAAATGTTGTTTGTTCAGTTTCACATCTGCATTCCTGACAACGCTTCTGATTGGTCAACTTTGATCGTTAATATCTTTTGATCAAGAATGTTTCATGGTTTTTCCTTTTGCACACGTGCTTAGGTTATCTTAATGTTCCACCATGTTTGATGGCATTTCGCCAGGAGTTAATTTGTTATTTTTACAAATGGGCAGTTTGATCAGTTTTAATTGGTGCAGAACAGTTGCTATTTCAGAAAAAGTTTAATCGGGTAACTTCGCTGATTAATATCCGGTTCCTCGTGATTGATTTCTCTGAGCCATCTTTTGCACTATAATTTTGGGTCAAATGACTATATTCTTGCAGGTTCTCATTGCTTCACAAGGTTATTTAACTGGTTTCCTAAGACGATTCCAGAGCCTACTAGGTCAGTTTTGCATATTTTCTGAAGGCAACCCAGTTTACCATTCCACTTCAAATGCATCCAGATGCTTTCTCAGACCGTTTGAGGGTTAAAGTTATTTGAAAACAAATTTTTTTTTTAGTCAGGCCCACAAGGGACCCGACGTGCTTAGCACTTTTATAATTCTGTGAATGTTTCAGTTGGGTTGATTAGATACAACCTCAATATGTTTTAATCTTGATACATTGTTTGAAACAAGACCACAGGACATTAAGGGAACAAGTCTTTTATGGGTGATATTGTTAGGTATATTGACTATGTGGAAACATTGACATATGAAGAATGTAAAAATCTTAAAAGCATTAGTATCTCAGAAGTGCAATTATTGCTAACTTAAACCTTATGGTGTTGCCACATCAATTCTCATTTGTAATTGAATTCGAGAGGAATTTGGAACTTGAGATCTACAATCCTAAAATGCTCCATGACTCGACCATTACTTAGCATCAAATGTTATTTGGAACTGTGAAATTGGGAAATATTTTCTCCCATTGATGATCAGAGATTTTAAGTCAGTTACAACTAGAATTTTTGACTTGTCAAGGCTTTCACTTAGTTGCAACAGTGTTCGAGGATTCCAGTGAGAGAGGGCCAGTGACTTTCCAATTGGAGATGCCTCATTACTGTGAGTAAAAACCAGTGCATGAAGGTGAGTAGCACGTGGAGAGCAAAGTTTCTGAGAAGGCTCACGCACAGGTGAATGGGAGACCACCACACCAAGCATGGGGAGCAGGGGTCACTGCCAGTGGAGAGGACCCCCATGCCAAGTGGAGCCCGCGGTTTGTAGCAAGTGCCAGGGATATGCAAGGAACCCATGACCTACTGTGATGGAGAGGACCTGTGAGGGAGGCATGGAGCAGGCGCATGAGTTGGAAGAGGCATGCAGGGAGACTTGCATACTAAACAGAAGCTTGAGGAAGGCTCAGCCCAAACAGAGGAAGGTTAGATGGTGGGCACAGGCATTAGCAAGGGATGCATGCAGGAGATGAGGGAGAAATCCATGCAATAGTGGAGAGGTGTGGCCAGTGGTGTGGGGAGTAACCCACAAGGTAGAGAGCAGGTGGAAGACACCCCCGCATAGCAAGGGATGACACCAGAAAGGAACCCGCGACCAATGAAGAATGGGGATCAAACACCCAGCAAAGAGGAAGGCTCACAGTCTGCCAGAAGGGGAAGACCAGTGGTGAGTAAGGAATGGCCAAAACAAAGGGTAACCCATAGAGAAGAGGAGAGCTCATGACCAGCCAGAGGAGACCACATAAAGGGCATGACCTGCAGAGTGTTGATAACCCATGTTTGGTGGAGAGGTGCGCACCAAAACACACAAGGAGAACATGGCCATTAGGTGAGCACGAGTGTGGAGGCATTATCATGGGTGAAGACCAGAAATAATGGGTGCAACCAGTGAGAATAAAGGATACATGCCCGCCATTACAAGCATAGAGAAATTTGCAGAGCTCGATATGCTTGAGAAAACAAGAAATGGAGTTAGGGCAAAAAGAAGGAAAAATCCAACGATGGTAATCTGTGGTCAAATGCAGCATGATCTGGACCATTGCCCGCCAAATTGTAATCAGGAGGAGCACGGTGAATACGCATCACGGGATGGCGGGGAGATGGGAGAAGTATTAAAACTTTTTAAAAAATTTAAATATCTCCCTAATGTTATGTCAAATGATTTTCAAATGGAGGGGCCCATTCATTTTCCCTCAAGTGTTAAGTTAATTTTTTAAGTAAAAAAGAGAGTGAATGAGGATTAATGACATTTCCCCGTCATGTTGTGATCGGAGGTTGTGGGATGGTGGGGAGGAAGAGGAAAATTTAAACATTTAATTAAATGTTTTCCCCAAGGCTTATGTCAAATGATTTTCAAATGGGGGTGGGGCCCGTTTCTTTTTTTCTCCGGTTTTAAATGAAATGTGAACAATTTCAAAGACACGGGGGAATAATTTATTAGTTATTTCATTAGAATGGAGGAATGTTTTAAATGGGAATTTAAAACATTTGAACGCATAGGGACAGGTGAATAAAATTAAATATTTTACATTCTATTGTGTTGGGGTAAAAGTGAACTGATAATTACTTTGTTGCTGGGTAAAGTATTTAAAATACTTTGCATGAAGATTAATGTAAATGAAATATTTTATTTATTGATGGTAAGTAAACTAAAAAATAGCAATAAGTAAACATAAAGAGGTAAAATGCAGCAAAGGGGAAGAAACAGAAAATAGAGATATGAGGTTTTTCACGGGAAGAGAGGTTTTCTTTCAGCTACATAATCAATTTATTGCAATGAGTAGAGTGGACACGTGGCATTTTTCTGTTGAAGAACGAATTGGGCACATGTTGTTTTTTGAAACAGATTGAAGTTTGTTATAGGGAAATGGAGAGAATATTCTGCAGATCACTATTCAATAGTGGAGATGTTTTTAGATGACTGTTCCTATTCGGATTTAGGGTTTCTTTTGGAATCTCGTCTCCTCTTCTTATTCTTTTCTTCTCTCATTGTAAAGTGGTGACTGGGCAAGTTAGCAAGTTAGGTTAGCAAGTAAGCTAGTCAAAATTCTAGTGTGGAGCTGCATAGAAATTGTAAAATCTATAGTTACAGAGGCAATGCAAGTGGGTTTTGTGTCATTCTGTTGTAGGATTTGAGTTTATTGGGTTTTAGTGTTTCATAGCAGTACTGGTATTTGAGTTTAACTAACAAATCCAAGCTCATGTCTCTCCTATGTGCAAATGTATTCAAATTTTGAATGAAGTAATCAAGGGTTATTTTGTTCTTCTCACTGTTGTGGTGTGTGCAATTCTGGTTTTAGCTTTGATTCAAAGAATTAATTAAATTGCTTAAATGAGATTGCAGATTGATATGTTTTGTACAAGGATTGGGTAAGAAGTATTGAGCTGAGGTACAAATTGGTGATACTGTAAGGCAGTATAATCAGAGATATTACATGCTATGTGTTTAAAATCTGCTATGAACCATTAGGTATTGGTGAATTTGACTCCTCCAATGGATATGGCACTGGTCTGATTTGCATCTGTTCTTTGTGATGTAGTGTTTTGTTTGTCTTCACCTGGGGCTTGCTACCACAAATTTTAAACATAATGATTTATCCTTCACCATGAAAAAACTATGTTGTAACACATCTCACGCTCCAAGTGGTTGATATTACTGATGAATAGCCAACTCATTTCAATCTTATCCCATTCTGTTGAGCTATTAAGTGAGATTATCTATTTTTTCAAATTTAATGACTGTTTATGATTTTTGTTGCAGAAGTTGTAAGTAAACTCATTACTGGGATCACCCTCCCGGGTTTTGCAGAGCCCAAAGTGTAGGAGGTTATTGTTAAAAAATCCTCGTCAGTTGGTCCAAGTCCTCTGAGCTGCCCTTGATTGGAAATTTGGCAATTCCATAGGTAGATTAGGAGACAAACCTGGTTTACATCATAAAAAACAACCAACAAAAGGAAAGGAGAGGGACATGAGATCCTACTTGGAAAGCTCTATGCCAAATGATATGTTTCCAAGCAAGGATGCATCATGGAAAGGATAGTATGTCACATGTGAGTTAACCTTAAGACATGTTTTCCACATCTCAAGCTTTCTCTTGTATGTTCATGAGATGTTAAGGTCTAGTCAAAAGATGCAACAAAAAGTGACATACGAGGACAAGGCTAACAAACCCCTTGCCCCCACTTAGTGCAAGGAAAAGGTGAGACAAAAGGATGAAGGTATGGATTAGGGAGAGGAATTAGGTGCCCCCATAGGAGGGAGAGCACCAAGCTCTGTGACATGGTTGAAGTTTATGGTTTGAAGTAAATGGAGAGGAGGGAGGTAACCCTAAATATTTCTTGAAAGAGTATGGTATGTCAGGTTGCATCATGTATTCATTGAATCTAGGTTTAGGAAGGAGATGGTGGTCAATACCATTACAGTCTTCCAAGTTAGATGAAGAGCATGTTTTCTATTGAGAAGGATTGGTCCCTATATAAGAACACAAATATTTTTGAGTGTTATGGGGTGTTCCTCCATGAGGGATAGGAGCTATATATCCCTCATTGCCATCATGGGATAATGTTGTTTATGTGGAACCAAGTTGAGCATAGAAGACTTAGGGTGGTTTTGGTATAGGCCGCGAGGTTTCACACCTTCCTTTAGAGGGAGGTGTAAGACCCCAAGGGTTGCTGGAATTGGTATCTAAAAATGAATTGTTTGTATATGAATATTTGGACCAAGAGGGTGAGATGTTGGAGTTTTTATGGGAAGGAGGTGAAGAATCTAACAACCCCCAATGATCACAAAATATTTTGGTTGTAGGGGAAGGAGTAGCATCAACTTGGGTAAGTTTGGATCTAGGAATGAAAGGAGTAGGGGAGTTGGAAATGTTGTGATGAGTTCGTGCATATCTTTTTGCATCTGCATCAACCGTGTATATCTTATTATTGTATTCATATTTCAATGTGTGGTGAAGGGTATATGGGACTCTTTTTATAGAATGAATTCAAGGTCTCCCTAGGATAAGATGGTATAAAAGGGGTCCTTGCATGATATGGATAGCAGTAGGAAACACTATAGGTCCGACCTTAATAGGTAATGTGATCATTCCCAGTTCTTGTCGATTAATGTTATTGAATCCACGAGTATGCACATCATTAGGTTGAATACAATTTTCATCCATGCCAAGTTTGTGAAGGAGATCCATGCTATAAAGATTAATTTTTGATCCATTGTCTATGAGAGTGTTCCCAACTAGAGATTCATTAATAATCACCTTTATGATCAAGGGATCATTCCTGTTTTGAACCTCAAGAGAGGAAAAATCATATTTAGAGAATGAGATATCAGATTGGGTTACTTGCATGGGATGAGGTGGGGATGGGATATTGTTTGATTTTATGTAGGATTCAATATCCTCCCTGTGTATGTGCACCATTTCTTGAAATAAAATTTCGACCATAGGAAAAAGTTGAATAAGTTCCTAGATAGATATGTCCATAGGAGCTTTGTTAAGGTCCTCAACACTAGGGACTCTACGATGAGAAATGGGAAATGTCTTAGGAGTGGTGAGTGATACCCTAGGTGTTTGAGTCACTAAATTACAATGTAGTGGCTATGAAACATTGGTATGAGTGGACTGTATCATAGATTTCAAGATAGCTCTAATTTTTTTATGTAACTCACTAGCGAGAGGAGACTTAGGGGACTCACTAATTAAAGGAGATCCCACTTGTGTGGTCATAACCTAAAAAATATTTTCTTGATGTGCATGATTTGTTAGTGAAGTGGATTCTAATGTCACTTGACTATCTTCTCCTAGGGAAGGTTTGGTGTTTAAAGGATAGGTATTAAGGTTCACACATTCTTGCACCATGATATTCTTCCTAGAAGGAGAGTTCTTAGGAGAGTTACCCACAAGATTTTCTTGACATTCAAAGGTGGGTTCTTCTATAGGGACTCTATTAAAAATAGGAGAATGATTAATTGGGGAGTTGTCTTGTTTAATGAGGGGTTCCCTAGGAGAATGGGGACAACTAAGATACTCATGGCTTTCATCAATTGTATCTTCTATCGACCAAGTATCATCTCCACACCTAGCAGAGATACTAGGAGAAGGACAAAGGTTATTTTCATGATTCCTTATGGTAACATTGTCTTGTTTGGTAAGAGAGGTAATATGAGAGAAACAACTAGAATTCTTGGAACTCTCATTAATTTGTTCTTCTAACACCATAATCTCTGCATCACCAAGAGGAGAGAGATTAGGGGAACAACGAATATGATTGTTTGGAATTTCCAGGGTTGTATTCTCTATCACTAAAATGCTCTCAGAGGGAGGGGGTAAGGAAGGTGTCTTAGAATATCTAGATATATAAAACATTAACATTGTTTGAACAAAAATAAAAGGAATTTGTAACCATGTCATGCAATTTTTCAGCAAAGTGAACAATGTATATGCAAAAATATAGAACATGTCTATCCAATATATGCTAAGTTTGAAGAATGTAAACAATGAATATGAAATAATTCAAAGTAATTTTAGCAAACTTACAGGTATGTGTAGGATCATGATGGGTCAAAAAGTGGTGATATGTAAGTGATATGATGGCCCATGCGGCTGATGACTTTTTTTTACCCAAAATTGATGAAACAAAAAGGTTTTTAAAGGATATTTTTCAGCTTTCCACCAATATAAATTATTCTTTACTTTGAATTTAATAAATAATTATTATTCATTTTCTATTTGAATTACGAGTAAAGTCCTAATTGATAGGCTAATTGAAAAACATCTATAGCTTTCAAATGGTATCACATTTTTTGAATCTGAAACATGTGTCACATTCTATGCTTCACATACTATAGGATTAAAAAGAAAATGAATTTCATGAAGTTTTGACCAAGTTAAGGTGGTTAGACATATGAGTTTTTTTATATATTTTTAAAAATTTTAATAAAAAATTCATAATTAATTATTTACTTGGAAACAAATTACAAAAAAAATGCATCACATCAGGACATGAGTCCTCTACTTATATCTAAAATATTATAAAAAATATTATCATTTTATTGTGGTTAGGGTGGTTAGACAAACACCTACTTCTTATTTTTTCCCTAAAATTTAAGTACTACTGCATTGAAATTTCAAATTTTCACCAAATAGATTTTTTTTCTTAAAAAAAACTAGTAGTTTAGAAACTATATTCAATTTTCTACATATTATATTCTTACATATTTTCGAAATAATATAGATAACTTATTCAAATTTTTATGTCAAGTTTCCTAACTTTGATTTTTTGAATTTTCATCACCACTTAAGGGCATATTCTTGGTGATTGCATTCAAAGGAAGGATGGGGTTTGGTTGGGTTTTTTGATATGTGTGTGTGAGAAAGTGTGGCTAGAACTAAAAGTAAAAATGAAGCTAATCTAAATGTATGCAAATGTAAATGAAATCAAGCTAAACTAATGCAAGTCTACTCTAAAATGACCTAAATGTATGATTTCTAGAAAGTAACAGAGAGGGACAAAAGATGTGTACCTAGGAAAGTGATGTGACAATTGAACTCTCTTAGGATCTTCTAGAAATTGTCTGAACTAAGAAAAAGGACACTTATGCCAACTGGGGTGACCTAGTCCTCCAACTTGGAAATTTTACCAAAATAGGTTTTGGGGAAATAGGTGCCAAAAATTATAGAAACCCTTTTCCAAGCTTAGCACAGGGACAAGGTCGCCAATATGGGTGACCTAGACCTCTTGTAGCTTTCTGAGGAATCAGGCTTTGATTTTGTGGGTCCCGATTGATGTTTCCCTTTTTTGTAGCAATCCGTGACAGGAACTCCTAAAAGTGACCTATAGCTTTTCTTCTTGTTCTTCCTAGGGTTTGAGGCTTGGATTTGACTTGAAGAGAATTTTGATACTTCTTGCAACAATTTTTCCTTCACCTAATGCATCAAAAGACCTACAAACACATGCAAAGACTAGAAATTGTTGGGGTTTAGGAAATAGGGGTTTGCCTAAGTCAAACCCATTTGTAGGTGATTAAACCCAAATGACATGAAAGAAAAGGAATGCAAGTGTAATGTAGATAAATGGATATCTGCATAGAAAGATAGTTAAATCTAATCTAACAAGTATTAATCTAAATTAAAAAACTAAGATTGAAGTAAAATATACAAAAACAATAAAAAAGATAACTAGAACAGTCTCATCGAATATCCATCCACTTCTTCGAATTATCTTGATTGTCCTTCTCCATTTTGTTGTATCAGTATTCTTGCCCTCAATTTTTTTGTATTGATGCAAGCATAACCTGGATGTATTTTCTAAGCAAAATATCAAACATAATAGGTTCTTCTCAAAAAGTATTGATTTCAGGAGAAGGAATAATGCCAATGACTAGTCAATTTATAGAAATTGGGTTTTCGAACGATCGGCTCAGATTTGAAAGAGAGATCAATGATCAAGATTGATGAATGCCATGCGATGTGAGTTATGTGTCAGTTAGAACATGAGTTGGGAAATTCTGCAAGATAAAGATTAAATAAGAATAATAATTTAATCTGGTGTTAAGATTTTTCGAAAATAGAAAGAACACAAGTTTAAGATTAAATAAATGATTTAATATTCAATTGAAAGTCTTTGAAAATAGAAGAATTAGACTTTGAATGAAAATGATAAAGTTGTAACTCAAAGAATAATCTGTTCGAATGCACACATGAATTAATTAATTAAATAAAGATATTTAATTAATAAATATGTTCATGCATATGAGTTAGAACTAGTTAATTGATTGGTTGTGATAGAGAGTCCTTTCGCAAAGATGATCAGATATCAAATTCTGAGATAATTGGTGGATTTAAATAGATCTTGAGTCAGATGGTGAGTGAATAATTAGATAACTGGATGATAGAAGAATGTGACAGAAACAATTAATTATGAATTAAATGTTAATTTAATTCAACATTTAAAATTGAAAGATTTAATTAAATAAATAATGATAATTTATTTAATTGACTATTGAAAAGATTAATTGAATAACTAAATAATGAATATTTAATTATAATTGAAATATGACAAAGGGGTTAATTAAACAATAAATTATTTAATTAAGAAAGAGAATTAATTAGTTAGCAACATAATTAAATAAATATGATTTATTTAACTAATCAAAGTTGAATAAGGGTCATAATCAATTAATTAAATAATTAAAAGGTTATTTAATTAATAGAGGAAAGATTTGTTTAGGAAATAATTAAATAATTACAATTATTTAATCATGACCATGGACATTAGAAAATTATGTCGAAAGTGGTACTCGTAGGCCTAGACCAATTTGTGGTGTCTACAATTTTCCCCTCTTTGATACAATTTTGTTTCGGTGTTGTGTCAAAGAAAATATGCATCGATTGTGCCCCA
Organism: Sequoiadendron giganteum; assembly: GCA_007115665.2. NCBI lineage: Eukaryota > Viridiplantae > Streptophyta > Pinopsida > Cupressales > Cupressaceae > Sequoiadendron > Sequoiadendron giganteum. The sequence continues at coordinate 378,514,946 of CM021110.1, forward strand.
GTATGAAATAGGTTACGGTATGCCCCCTTGGGAAAATTGACAAATTTTTGAAAAATTTCAAAATAATCAGGAAATATTCCCGATAAGTCAATTTGATGGTCAAAATGCTATGGAGTTGATGGAATTGAATTTGGAAGTGTTAGGGACATGTATGGATCAATAGAAGTTGGAATTTTACACAGCCAATAGACAAGGTCAAATGAAATGCCACCCAAACCCTAGGTATAAATAGATACTAGGTTCAAAACCTATTCATTTGCACCCGGAAGAGTTTAAGAATTGATAATTTAGCTCTGAGTATTCGACAAAAATGTCTCCAATACCCTACGCTGTGCATCATGGATATTGGATCTGGATCTTCCAATGGCCATCCGACACAAGACCCCTAGTATGTACCCTAAAATAAACTCTTGAATTTCTTTTTTTCATGTAGTTTTAGGTCCTTAAAATGAATTTTGCAAATGCGGTCTTTCTTGATCAATGCATATGTGTTCGTATGCAATGCATCTGCTTGCGGAACGATGCATATGTAAAATAACATCTAAGCTTGATTAGGTCATTTAGCCATTGCATGCATATGCATTTTCATTCACCGCATGTGAATATCTACATCTCATTTGTGATTAGGATATACCCATGTCGAACAGTGAAATGCATTTGATTTTGTGCATCGCATATGCATATTAGGTAGACAATTAATTTTGCACCGCATATGGAATTTTTGAGACATGTTTGATTGTTTTTTGAAATTGATTGATTTTGCAACGCATTTGAATTATGCAATGCAAATGCTTTGTTTTGCAACACATGTGTAATCATGCACTGCATTTGGCTGTCAAATTTTTCAAAAAATTTCTAATAGAAACTTGAATGATTTGACATTTTGACATCTTGGTTGAATGCACTTTGTAGGTTATCTTAGATCCTATCTATACCCGAGAGTCACAGACTGATACATTTGAGTTGAGAGGATGATTGGTTAGCACGGAGACACGTTTTTCATGGAGACTGGGACTACATCATGTGCTGACTATGCCCACAATTTGGGAAAATAGAGGAATGCTTACTGCCTTGTGTGAGCGATGGCATTCAGAGACCTCATCATTTCACTTTCCGACTGGTGAGGCGATTGTTACCTTAGAGGATATATATATGATCCTTCGATTTCCCATAAGAGGAGAGAGGGTTATGTATGACACACAATGTGGGTATAGTGAGATCACTAGATTCTATGTTTTTGATGATATCAAGAGATGAGGGATAGAGAATTATGAGATGAGATTGTAGGTATTACCTGATAGGTATGAGAGGATAGATTGTATACTATGTACATTGATTGGGGGTATAGTTTTTCCTAACTGTCGAGGTCATGGATTTCCTGTCGGGTGGGGAGAGATGTTAGTCAATATGTTGGAGAGGGAGGTTGTGTATGGCTGGGGTCCCTGTCTGTTAGGCATGTTGTATTTTCATCTGCATGATATAGTGTATAGAGATGCACACTCTATGAGCTGTGGTACCACTCTTCTCATGGTTTGGGCATGGAAGCATATTGTTGTGTTTCATCCTCCTGTTATCATGGAGCGAGATGCTAGATCTCCTTATGTTTTTTGATATATGGGAAACATTACACAAAGTTATGTAGGAGACTGGTTATTGGAGACATGCATTGGACACACTGGTTTAGTTTACATGGAGGCCATACATGGATTGTGAGAGATGGTCTGATGAGGACATGCATTTGACCTACTATCAATAGACATAGTACCTGATTGGTAGAACTGTTTCGAGTGTATATATCATTGAGAGACATCTGCCAGACCGTGTATTGAGATAGTTTGGTGAGGTGCAGGATGAGCCTAGAGGGTGAGCATAGTTTGCTTGATCATCAAGAGAGGTTCCTTTTTGGGGGCCTATGATACCAATGGCTACAATAGAGGAAGAGATTTAGGCTTTACAACCTTTACATTGGGGATGGAGAGATGGAGCAGTGGATCCTGGGACTACAACTGCATATAACACCTGGTGGGCAGAGCATCGTCCTATGCCTTACACAAATCTGTATCAGTCAACACATGTAGAGAGACAAGGAACAAGGTTGAGAGGGTGACACAGGGGTAGAGGTGGTGGTAGAGGTAGTGGTGGTGATGATGGTAGAGGTGGTGGTGGTAGATGAGGTTGGCGAGGATGGAGAGGTGGTCGGGTAGGTGGATTATCACCTATCTGAGAGGGGGAGGTAGAGGATGTACCAATGTTGGACCTTGGAGGTGGAGCAGATGCATAGGTTGGAGGTGAGCATGCTACCGAGGAGGAAGTAGCAGAGGAGCCTGTAGATGTAGAGATTGGTAGAGAGGACCTTGCAAAGGAGGAGGAGGTCGAGAGAGAGTATATGGACATTGATCCTCTTGGTATTCTAGAAAGTTATGGGGAAGACGATGTGGAGTAGGAGATACCCATGGAGGAGCAAGAGAGAGAGCTCCAAGATTGGATAGTAGAGGGGAGACGGGATGAGGAGGCTCCTAGGGATAGTGATAGGGAGGCATTGGAGGAGAGGTTGAGATTGGTTATAGTAGAGTTAGATGCCTTGCAGATAGAGAGAGACAGTGCTCTTATGGAGAGAGATCAGGTAGTAGGTCAAAGATAGGAGATAGAGCATCAATTCACAGAGGTCAGACACCTTTGTAGTGGTACTTCATCTAATGGGTTTTCTCATGAGCTAATCAGATCAGTAGAGAAGGCTTCATATTATAGAGATCTATATGAGTCAGTGGTGCCAATGGAGAGATGAGCTCCTAGCTTCTTAGAGGTTCATAGTCACAGATCAAAGAGCAAGAGTTAGACTAAGACTCACAGCACAGAGGGTGTGGTAGGACCATTGAGAGCAGGTCCGTATGATAGGCCTTCCACATCATAAAGAGTACCTCTAAGGAAATTTCCTCCACCTTCACCAGATGGTAGTAGTGGTAGTGGGACACATTGACACTTTTATATATGCAGACATTGTATTTTGATCAGAGAGCCTCCAAGCTCATTTTTATTTATGGATGCATTCTAACATTGTACTATGACATGTTATTTTGAGTGATATATATATGAATTTTGGTGGCTTCTATATGATATACAGGTCTATTTTAGGATGATTCCTTTTTTCTATAAGATTATGTTTCCTAGATGATGTATGTATATGTGTTATGAAAGATTGTTTCTACATTATGATGTGTTTATGTAGTCTATGATGTTATGGATGTTATGTACTTATGATAATGGAATGAAATGTTATATATAATGCTATTTATATGTGATGGCGATATGTACATGCAATGTTTTCATTATGTACCTTATGATGATTAAATTCCTATTATGTCATGATTTTCTAGATATGCAATGAAGATGTCTAATGTTCCTATTTGTTTCAAATGCAATGCAACTATATGATATTCTATGTATAGATATATGACACTATTTACATAATTCTTATAGAATGTATGCATATGCAGATTATCTAATTTTTTTGTTGTGTCACAAGACTCTATCATCATTTCAGAAGGTGAAATGTTAGCACATATGATTTTAAAATGTTAGTAAGAAACAACGAAGGTTGATTGAAAGACATATGATCTTCGATATTTTCCCATATATGCTAAGCTTGCATTTTTATCATCATTGGGTGGGACATGACACAAATGGATATTACACACCATGATATGAGATAGACCATAGTGTAAAAAGTCATCCATCTGTGAAAAATAGACAGTCGTAGACAAGGAGTGTCTTAACTCATACTAAGGACACAATTTCCCCAGTCATTTTGTCTAGAAAAACCACAAAAAAAAAAATAAAAAAATATGGGTCATGAGACATCATTGCTCCTCTAAATCATTTATGGGAAATCCTTGAGGAAACTAGTAACATGACTCAAAATCCAATTTTTTTAAAAGATAGTTGACAGACAATAGTCAAAGAAAAAGAGTCCTGAGACATCCTTGCTTCTATAAATCCTTCAAGGGACATCCTTGAGAAAGCTAGTAACCAGACTTATGCAAAAATCAATAGAAAGATAAGATAAAGTAAGATATAAAGTCAAAAATCCAAACAAAAGTATTTTCCAAAACTTGATCTTGTGGGATTGTTTGATGTTTCACATAGCTGGATGTGAGGGATGACACATACCGCATAAGATGTTGAGTCTGGTTTCAACTTGGTGACTATCTGTGTAAGGCATGATAAAGGCTGGTTTCAGAAAGATAGGCGCCATATAAGAAATTTGGAGCCTGATGACGTTGATGTGACAAGCTACATGAGGCTATGACAATTTGAAGATGTCTATTGACAAGAAAGATATATCTTGCTTAAGACATAAGTTGATCACTCTAACCATGTGTCTGATTTTGACTTGATGATAGTTTGAGATGTTTGCCTTGTTGATGCATGACTCTTTTTGATTCCTTGATAGTTATGAATGTGTTTGTGTTGACAGTGTATGACTTGAGATGATATGCCCTAAAGGACTGACCTAATGAGGCCGCAGGGGCTCATCGATTGATTAGCCTTCCCTACGTTGTACATGAAGAGACCTCGTAGTTCGACATGACCAATGACTTTGAATGTACAATGAGTCATGATTTTAATGTGTGTGATACATGACAAACTTAGACAGACAAACCTAATGCCTCAGGGGCACATCGACTGATGGCCTTGCCTACGTCCAGTCATAGAGGCAACATAGTTTGAATATGTCCATGTCTGACTTGACACAACTGACTCTGACTTTGTGTTTGGGTTTTTCGATATGTTTTGATTTTTTTTTGTCTTTTTGAAGTTTTCTAATGTTATTGGATTTTTTCAAGACATTTCTGATATTGTAATTCTATGTACAAGTCCCTCATAACATAGAACAAGTATTTTCCCCCAGTTGGGAATAAGACATATAGGATGGAGTGGGGAATGTGACAGAGCAGACTTGATGTCAATCATTTCAAACAATGGATAAGAAATCCATTTATTATGATTGAAAATGAAAAGTCTGATTGGAATGATGGTAGACAAAGGAGAGAAGTTGACTACACATGGCACCTATTTTCTAGGTTTTCACCATAGTACTTATCCATAGCACCACCAAAGTGGTTTTCACTATTGGACGGATTATTTGTCTTTACTATTTTATTGATTTTCTAATTTTTTTGGTGTTACAAAGACGCCTGTTTGCCAGGTTTTCATCAGGGTAATCATTTTTTTGTTTTTCCATTTTTTGTATTTTTTTGATTAAGATAAAAGACTCTCAGACGCTATGCACAGAACTTCTTCAGATGAAGGTTGTTGATTGGTAACAAAAGTGGCTCTCCTTCAGGGGTAGATAGTTTGTACGCTCCTGATCCAAAAACTTCTGTGACAATATAGGGCCCTAACCATTTAGGTTAAAAATTACCTCATTTTTCTCGTTCAGCTTGATTCTTGGTATTCTCCATTAAAACTAGGTCACCAATGTCAAAGTGTCGATTTGCAACTTTCCTAATATAGCTATGACAAAGACAATTCTGATATGCTTGCAGATGTTCTAGTGATTTTTGTCTTCATTCATCTATTAATTCTAACTCTTGTAATCTGGATACATGGTATTCTTCATCGTCAATATGACCTTTCAAGGAAAGCCTCAGGGAAGGAATTTCAACCTCAATAGGTAAGATAGCTTCAGATCCGAATACTAGGGAGTATGGAGTGGTGCCAATGGGAGTACAAATACTTGTGCGGTAAGCCCGTAAGGTAGGATTAAGCTCTAGGTGTTAGTCACGACCAACTTCATTGACAGTCTTTTTTAGGATTCTGATAATGGTTTTATTAGATGCCTCAGCTTGGCCATTACCTTGTGGGTAATATGGAGTGGAAAAATGATGTTTGATATGGAATTCCTCACATAGATGGCAAACTTCTTGGTTTTTGAATGGATGACCACTCTCTGTGATAAATGATTGGGGTACACCATACCAACAAATGATATAGTTTATGATTGTAAGTGTGAATAAGTAGAAAGAAATAAAACACTCCTTAATGAAACATTGTATCAAAGATCAAGCTAATAATCTATTGAAAGTGTCTCATTGTCTCCTATCTTTTAAGATTTATTAAGCTATTGTGCTCTCATATTTAAAAAACACTATAACTATTAAAATGATAATCTAAAGAATGAAATGATGCTGATGCAATGATATGAAGCTAATATGATAAAATATAGATGATAAAAGAAACTAATATAGCATGATTTGACATAAAAACTAATAAATGAAGCTACATGAAGTAGCCATGATATGAAAACTAGAATGTTGGATGCTTGTATGCTTGGATGCTTGAGGCTTGATGCTTGATGCTTGCAGAGTAAGATTGCATAAGTTAGATAATATGGATCCTTTTCTTGGTTGAATGAAGCTTTATTTATAGATTTCCTACCTGTAGAAATGCATAGGGTTGGCAAAGAGAGGCTTGGATTCAATCTGGAGGATTGAATGGTGAGAGATGGAGGAGATTGAGAGGATTTTGGGGATTGTCTCTACGCATGAAAACACTAGGAAAGAGAAGAGGAAGGATTGATGGAAGAGGATTGAGAGATAAATTTTCAATTTGTCTCCAAATCTTCTCGTGAAGTTTGAAAGCATTAATTTTGACATATTTTAACATAAATTAGACATATGATATCTAATTTGATTTTGAGGAAATATAGTGGAATATTCCTTATGCCTTAATTTAAATATTTTTGATTTATTTAAATTAGCCAAAGAGGGATAAATAATTTAATAAAACAAATTATAGAATTTGTTTATTAAATTAAAATAGAAGAATATGATATTTAATCAATAAAGTGTTTAATATTTATTTAATTAATTTAAGATTTTGATGTGATAGAATATAATAGGGAAATGATAATTAAATCAAACAAAGTATTTAATTTCATTTATTTAATTAAGATGAGATAATAGAAGTATTGGAAGAATTTAAATGTGAATGTGAACGTGAACTATATAAATAAATATTTCTATTTATTCAAACAGTAGAGGAAATTATGATAATTAATCAAATAAGTCATATTTAATTAATCGGATTCTCCATACCATTTTTAGGTGTATACATTTTTCCCCTCTTTGAACTGATGTGTTTATGCATTACTTCAAGGAAAATTTTGCTGCTACTGCCAGTATTGATGAAAAAAATCAGTATGCCCTAGATATGCCCTAGATATTGATTTTCAGATGATTGCCTATAATATGCCCCCTTGGGAGATAAGTTAATGATTTGATGATTTTTTAGAATTTTTCAAATTTTTATGATGATTTGATGTTGATTTGATGAAGATTTGATTTATCTCCCCACATTGATGAAGAAAATATAGCCCGTGGATGAATTTAAATTAATTCCATAAATAAAATTAATTAAATAAAAGAAATCCCTCAAAAATCCCTTTTCAAAATCTATATAAGGTCAAAAAGGTCATTTTCATTCCCATTTGTACTTTGTGAATTTCAAATATCTAGTGAGAGAGACATTTGAGCCAGCTGGAGCAAGATGCCTATCCCCTACCACACTCATCGTTTCGAGCATGTGCGACGTCACTAGGAGTCGGCTACCTACGGACCTCTGGTACATACTCGTAATCCACCTCATATTTTGTATTTTCTCATTTTTTGTGCCTTTTGTTTTTAATGTATTTATGTGTTTTTAGTAGTTTAGCGCATCAATGTCACGCTATAGTGCTTTGCACTTTGGTCTAGCACTTTCGTTAACTCTTGTAGTGCTTTGGTAGGAAATTTTAGAGCTTTCAAGATTTAGCACTTAGATAGTCAGATTTAGCGCTTCAATGCTGGATCTTAGTGCCTAAAAAGTTCTAGCGCTTTGATGGAATAAATTGTTTGCATCTATGATCTATTATAGCGCTTTGATTAAAGTGGCGCTTTGATGGACTGTTTTAGCACATCAAAGTGCTAAAATAGCGCTTTGAGTAAAGTAGCGCTTTAGATGCCTGTTTTAGTGGATTGAAGTGTTGAAATAGCACTTCTAGTTTTGTGGCGCTTTGGATGCCTGTTTTAGCGCATCTGAATGATGAAGTAGAGTTTTTGATTTTTAGTGCTTTGGATGCCTGTTTTAGTGCATCCATGTTAGATTTGAATATTTTGACACAATTAACCTTGATTTCATCAATTTTGATCATGTCCATTCTTCAGTTTGGTATGATTTGATTATCCAAATTCCCTAATGACTGATTATGATGATTAATAAGACTTACTCTCATGATAGGCGAGAAATAATCCTATTTGTGATGATCCTCATGATAGGTGAGGAATGATTTCATATCTGATAAACCTCATGATAGGTGACGTTAGATAATGTTTGTGATGAGCCTCATGATAGGTCAGGTTTGTTGATGTTTGTTCATGAATTTTGATCAAAAATTCATACCAAAGTTTGATTGGATCTGATAGTAGAATGACTTTTGATTTTTGACATAGTGCACTAATTTTAAACTTTTTATGGTGATAGGAGGGTCTGGGTAATCTCCAAATGCGAGAGCGATTTCCAAGGACTACTGATTTGATTCCTCATCTGACTCCTGATGAGATTCAAATCATAGCTCGATGTGGTCTGTCTAGTCTCCTTGATATGCCCCAGATTAGGATTAATCGAGGTCTCCTTACTATTGTGGTTGAGTGGTGGCATAGTGACCATAACACCTTCCATATACCCTTCGGCGAGATGAAAGTCACACTTGAGGATGTGTGGCAGATATTGTGGATGCCATTTATGGGAGAGATCGTTGTCTATGATTCACATGAGGCTAGTGGGAGAGATGCACTCTGTAGAGTTTTGCAGGATTAGAATATTGCAGGACCGAGTGTCCGATGGTGGATGATGGCTGATGCCTATGCTTCATTACTAGCAGTGCTAGCTGGATTCATTGGAGGTTTCCTTTTTCCTGATCATAGGTCAAAGGGATTCTCTATGGGTTGGGGCTGTATTTTGGAGAGCATGGTCATGCATGGGACTAGATATTCATGGGGGATGTGTAAGCTAGCCCACCTCTATCATGATTTACATTTAGTAGTGTACTTGGGAGGGTGCAACCTATCAGCAGGGGTGACTCTTTTACAAGTGTGGGCATGGGAGAATTTTTCCATAGCACGACCATTTCCAGTTCTTGACAGACCTGTAGGTAGACCCTATGTTTTTCGATACAGAGGTAGACTTACCCAGGCTCGGATGGGTAAGTTAGAGCATTAGCGATGGGTTTTGGATGACATGGAGAGTGTCATCTAGTGGCCTTATCTGGACTGTGAGCAGTGGGATGAGGATGATGCAGTGCTTAGGTACTTATGTGACTCCGTGTATTTGATTGGCATGGCCCCTTTTTTCCTTGAGAGATTTTTATTGTGGTGGGTTTATAGGCAGTATGGTATTGCAAAGTGTATGCCTTAGGGGGTTGCTCATTATGCCTAGAGGTAGAGTGATGTAGTAGATTAGGGTCCATTCTTATCTTATGAGACACTAGTAGAGGGATATAGGACTCTGCAACCATCAGCTTGGGATATGCATAAGATATTGTAGAGGTAGCGGTGATAGGAGAGTATGCAACATTTTTGGCCTTTCATTCACATCCTTGGATTACCATTCCAAATGAGCCAACACCTTTACCTATGGAGGAGGATGTTGCTGAGGGTGAGGAGGATAGTGAGGATGATACTCAGTCGAGTAGCAGTACTGAGAGCAGCAGTGATGATGGGGATGGTGGTGGTGGAGGTGGCAGAGGGGTTGGGCCAAGAAATGTTGGTCCATCATTGAGTAGGCATTGCAAGAGGCGAGTAGTGGCAGTGCCTTCAGTTGACCATCAAAGATAGATTGCTAGTTTGCAGACACAGGTATAGACTCTGTAGGGACAGTTGGTGCAGGCACAAGGTTTTCTTGTACAGATGCAAACCCAGATGCAGAGTTAGGCACAAGCTCATGCACAAACATTGGCACAAGTATAGGGATAGTTGGCAACTATTCAGACTCAGGTTGATACTTTTACTGCTATGAGCGATAGTGCTAGACAAATTGCCGAGAGGGTACAGGAGACTGTTGAGACACTACAGAGAGTAGCTGATGGTACCTATATTGCCAACTATATGAGGGAGGTTCTGTGGGTTGGCCGAGAGGTAGAGTTTTACAAGGGCCAATATCATGATGTAGTTCTTGTTGATCATAGAGTTAGCTATGCCCCATTGAGATCTAGTCAGGCACATACCCAGAAAGTTAGCGCGGGTGTGATGCAGCCTCCATGGAGAGATCCTAGAGATCTTGGTCCTTCTTGGGGTGGTGGTGGTATTGGTCCTATTATGCTTGCTCATTCTAGTAGCAAAAAATCATAGGTTCCATTTGTGATTTTGAGACATTCTTTCGAGATATGACGTATACTTCGAGTCAGCTTATTTTTGATGATGTATCTTTTCTTATTTTAGACTTCATTGTATACTTGACATTGATGATATACATGATATGCAGTTGATTATTATTGATCTATGATGGTTTATTATTCTATGATGGATGCATTTATTATGTGATGACTCTATGACGAATGCTTTTATTTTATGTGATGATAAAAAAATGATGCTTATGTATGAATATATGATGTATGGATGTTATGATGTTCTATATGATGATCTATGATGTATAGATGTATGGATAATAATGACATGACTTGCATTTATTTTAATGTGATGAAATGTATGGATGGATGGTAAATGCTTTTTATTTTAAATGTGATGATGATAAAAAATGATTATTTTGTGATGGATGATAATGGATGGATGGTGTAAATTTTGTGATATAATTCACGGATGACAAATGATGTATGGGTTAAAAATTGATCAAATGCATATGATAATAATGTAATGAATGATATGGTGTAATGAACATGATGTATTTATTTATGATATGATGTGGAAAATATGGTATGATAAATGCACAACTATTTGATGTTGAATGCATGAATGATGGGATGATAAAAGCTTTGCAATGTTGAGATGATGCCTCTATATGTTTTTTTTTATTTTATTTTTGGTTTAGTGTCAAGTATACTCAGTCATATTTGTAGAAAAGATAATCATTAATTGGAATCCTTTATGCAAAAAAAACTCTATAGATGTCGAATTTATTATGAATGCAACTATATGCAAAACATTATCATTTTAATAGTACTTTTGTGCTTGGTATCATCATAGATATTTTTAGGATGCTGAGAGTGAGTACAAGCGTTAATGGTATATGTTAGACCAATGACGACATGAGTACTACTTTCATGATTTTTGATATTGCAAGAGAAAAAAAGCATCTAAGTATAATTGAACTGAGATGACATGAGCATTCATTGCGTAAAAAGGAAGAGATTAATCATTTTATTTTTTGAATTCTGAATGTCATTGGTGATACATTTGTATAGCACATCCCCTGAAAATTCACACATTTTAATGATTAACATACAGACAACCGACAGTAGAAATATCATTCTCCTTCCTTGTTTCTCTAGTTCATTTACATCATTGATTTACTCCAAAGAAATGATAATATCAATCAAAAATACAATTTATCCACCTTTTACTTAGAGTGTTTCAATCATTATTCAAATTAGATCATTCATCTTGATTTTTTGATGTTTTTGCGATTTTCTGAGATTTTGACCAAAGACCTAACCTACTAACCTATCCTAGGGGTCTTGGAGGCTAATCAAATATTAGCCTTGTCTATGTTACACATGTAGAGACCACATAGTTTGACTGACATAGACCCACGTTGTTGTTTTTCTTTCTTTTCTAGACTGACTTTTTTACCTGTTTTTGGATTTTTTGATATGATATGGATGTTTGATGCCTTTTCGATGGTGATTGATGTTGCATTTTGATCATTGTTTTTGTGTACTTGTCATACTATTATTTTTCCATTTTCCTTTGCTGATGTTTTTGTTGCCTTAGTGATGTCCAAATGTTTCCCCCAAGCTAGTGTAAGACATGACCATGTGAAATGATTTGATAATGGTTGCAAATGATGGCAAGACTAATGATATGATATGAAATGGTAATGAATGCCAAACTAAATGATCCTAATATGTATCAAAATAAATGGGAAAGCTGGTTTAGAATCACATATGATGCCCGTTTCCAGGTTTTCACCATATTTTTTGATTACACTCTTTGTTTTGTATATTTTTCTTTTTCTTTTTATATATATTTTTTTAATTTTTTGTTTCCAAGATGCCTATTTTCCAATTTTTTGTCAAGGAAACCCTTTTTCCAAATGTTTGGCCCATGCGCTAGGAAATTCAAGTATAGAAATTTATGAGATGGATACTATTGATAGGTTCATCAAACAAATCCCCTTCTGATGTTGATAGTTGATAGGCCCTTGATCCATACACTGATATGATGACAAAAGGACCTAGCTAGTTAGGCTCAAATTTCCCTTTCTTTTCCCTATCCTATTGATTTCTAGGGTTCTCTTTTAGAACCAAATTGCCAACCTGAAATACTCTAGGTTTTACCCTATGATTGTAACTCCTTGATGTTCTCTGTTGATACACTATGAGATGGTTGACAACTTGTTGATGATGCTCATCCAACAATTCCAGTTCTTGAAGTCTAGATACCCTATAGTCCTCATCTGAAATGATTCCTTTGAGTGATACACATAGTCATGGAATCTCCAATTCAATAGGTAGGATGGTCTCTGATCCATATACCAAGGCATATGGTGTAGCTCATGTCGGTGTTCTGATACTAGTTCTGTAGGCCCATAATGCAGGATTAAGCTGAACATGCCAATCACGTCCAACATCGTTAACCATTTTCTTTAGTATTTTTAGAATTGTTTTGTTAGAGGCCTCTGCTTGGCCATTTCCTTGAGGATAGTACGGTGTTGAGAAACGATGTTGGATATGGAACTTCTCACATAATTCTTGGACATCTTGGGTTTTGAAAGGCCATCGATTATCAGTGATAATAGATTGAGGGATTGCATACCGACAAATTATGTAATTCAAGATGAATGACGAGATCTACTTCCCCATGATCATTGTAAGAGGCATCGCTTCTATCCATTTTGTGAAGTATTTTGTTGCTATTATTATGAACTTGTGTCTATTGGATGAAGAGGGATTTATCTTTCCTACCAGATCTAGTCCCTATTGACAAAAGGGCCATGTTGATGGGGATGGATGCAGTTCTTGAGCTGGTGCATGAATCAGATTACTGTGAATTTGACACTTTTGACATTTCTTTACAAACTGATAAGATTCTTTCTCCCTGCATGGCCAATAATATCCTAAACGAAGGAGTTTATTTGATAGAGTTATACTACTTGAATGAGTTCCACAAATACCCTCATGAACCTCATGTAAGGTTGTCTCAGATTCATCATGTTTTAAACATCAGAGTAAGGTACCATCAAGACCTCAATGATAAAGGATGTCGACGATTAAAATATGTCAAGCGGATTGGTGGATAAAACTACGTTTTTGAATCTTGGAAAGATCAGGAGGGAGGATATTGTCCTTGAGGTAACCATAGGTTTTCTCATAGACAGAGGTTTTAATGGTATCTAGATGGCATATGGTATTGGATTCCAAACTATTGTAATAAGGAAATGATACTTGTTCTACCATAAACTCATAACAACCTTGTTTCTCTAGAAATTGTAAGAGTGAAGCAATTGTGGCCATAACATCCACAACTTTATTCTCCGCCCTTGGAATTTGATCAAATTTGATATTGACAAAGAACTATTTTAGATCATCTATTTGCTATTTGTAGGGCATCAAATTTTCATCTTTTGTCTAATACTCATCATTTACTTGATTTATGACTAATTGAGAGTCCTCATATACCTGTAAGTCTATGATCTTCCATTCAATTTCTATTTTCACCCCAATGATTAATGCTTTATATTTCACCACATTATTTGTACATTGAAACATCAATCTATATGATTTTAGGATGGTGTGTCCTTGGGGAGTAATGAACAAAATACCTACTCTAGATCCCCGTTGTGTGTATGATCCATCAAAATACAATATCCATTGTTGTGGCGTCACTTTTAGAATGTTTGCATCTGGAAACTCCATTGTCATAAGTTGATCATCTAGTAAAGGATCCTCAGCCAACTGTTCTACAATTGCTTGGCCCTTGATGGCTTTTCTCTCCACATATTGAATATCAAACTCAATTAATAGCATGACCCACTTGGCCAGTCTACCTGTTAAGGAAGCTTTACTGAGTAGATATTTTAAGGGGTCAATCTTTTCTATTAGCCTAATTGTATGAGTCAGCATATAATGTCTCAGCTGTTGAGTAGCAAACACCACCACTAAGAATGATTTCTCTATGAAAGTGTAGTTTATTTCATAGCCATTTAATGTTTTGCTGATATAGTAGATGGTGTGTTTCTTTGCTTCATAATCCTCCTATGACAATAATGCTCCTAAATAGATATTTGTGGTTGCTATGTATAGTATCAGAGGTCTTCCTTCCATTGGCACGATGAGAATAGGTGGTGACATTAGATATTGCTTTATTTGATCAAACATTGTTTCACACCCATTATCCCATTTGAAAACAACATTTTATGCAAGAGATGATTGAATGGATGACTTTTTTCCACCAGCTGGGAGATAAATCTCCCGATTGATTGGAGCCTTCCCTGTAGTGATCTGAGTTGACTGATATTTCTGGGAGGTGATATTTCCATTATTTCCTTGACTTTCACTGGATCTACCTCAATGCCCTTTTCTGAGACAATGTATCCCATTAGTTTCGCTAATGTAACCCCAAAGACACACTTCTTGGGGTTTAGCCTGACATTGAATTTCTTTATCCATGTGAAGATTTTCCTCAGGATATGCAGATGTCCATCCCTAGTACAAGATTTTTCTAGAATATCATCCACGTAATCCTCCGTGAAGGTGTGCATCATATCATGAAAGATTGTTGTCATTTCTCTTTGATAGGTTGCTCCTTCATTTTTCAGACCAACTGGCATGAAATTCCAGCAGAAGGTTCCCCATGGACATGTAAATGTCGTCTTCTCTTGATCTTCTAGAACTATTTTAATTTGATTGTATCCGAAGAAACTATCCATGATTGACAACATGGCATGTCCTTTCGTCAAGTCCACAATGATTTCTATATTTGGTAATGGGAAATCATCCTTTGGTCATGCTTTATTCAGGTCCCTAAAATCTGTACATATCTTGATGCTATTGTCCAGCTATGAAACATGTACAATGTTTGATATCCATTTGACATAGTCAATAGACCTTATGAATCCCACATCTAACAATTTATTTAACTCAACCTTTACCATTAATGCGATATGAGGATGCATTTTTCTCAATGTTTGCTTCATAGGCTTGATTCCTACAAGCAAAGACAAATGATGCATGAGAAGATTTGGATCCAAGTGTAACACCCCTCCGTTTTTCTTTCCAGACTGGACAGTGTGTCCTTGTTTTTCTTTGATTTGTGTTTCTGGATATTCAGATACTTTATCTTGTGTGTGTATTTGATCACTATTTATAGAGTGATGAACTATTTATGTGATTTGGTTTATCTAATGCTTTAGTTTAAATGCTTTAATTGGTGTAATGATGTTAGTTGATATAACATGTGATTTCATATGAGATTATTGAGTAAGATGTAAATGTCAGTTTTGATGAGTGTATTAGTGAAGGTGATGGGTTCACATCACTCGCTTGCGAGTGCCCTGCGATTCCGTGATTTCCTCTTCATGGTGTGTATTTTATGCTTCTTGTATATATATGATATTGTTTAATTGGTTTTCAGGTTTGTAGGTACATGACATCGACTCCACCTAGTTTCACAGGTTTGAGCGTGTCGATCCAATAGTTAAGTTGAATGAGAGATAGTAGCTAGGTAACTTGTGTCAAGTCTACACCCTAGCCATAGTGTGTCGTTAGTCATGTTTGTTGAGTCGTGGTTTACCTTTTTTTAATGCTTTTTGATTCTAAGAGGTGTTTGTTCATTAAATTAATATCTAGAATAATTGCATTGTTTAAAAGTTATTATTTATTTAAATTAAAATTAAAATTGTGGATAGAAATTATATTTAAATTTATTAATAAAATTTAATTTAATTTAATTTAATTTATTTAATTAATTAAATTTAATCCCAAAAGGGTTGAATTTATTTATTAAATAATTAAAATTAATTAATTAAGCTTTATGTTGAGTAAATTAAAAGAAAGCAAATAATGTAATGCATTTTTGAATTTAAATTTAATTGGGAAATTAGTTTCAAATTTTGGAGTTACTTTATTATTTAGAATTTTTAAATTAAATACAAAATTAGATTTGGTTGTTGAGGATATTTTCAATTATGCCAACATGTGTAAGTTTAATTAATTACAAGAGTTTGTTGCAAATTCATTCACAGAGAGAATTTTGGAGAGGAAAAGCTTCTTCATGTGTGAGAGGATATTTTTGGGGAAAAATTACACAGAGGATTGTTTGAAGAAATTTTTGGCTGTAGATTTATATTGGAGAATTCTGGTGAATTTTGTTGTGCTTGTGGACTATTTTCTTGATTGGAATCACTATACTTTGAAGAGAAGTTGTGGAAGCTTTGGAGGAGACTCTGCATCAAATTTCCATTTCTTGAAGCTTCTTGACTCAGGTTTTCTTTTGTGCTTTTGTAATGTTCTTGGTTTTCTTTTAAAATAGTAATTTCCTCGTGACTGCCTTAAATGTTTTATTTTCTCTATATTTTGTAAAGGGAAGTGAGTTTAATTGTTTTAGATTTCCAATAATGAAAGAGGAAATAGGGTTTTATGATAATTTGAGTTAACCGAGTTATTGTGTCTTTGATTTTTTCAACGTTACCTATTGAATGAGTATGGATTTAAGAAATCCAATTATTAGATTTGATTAATGACCTGAATGCTTTTTGTAACTATTTCATCAAGTTGTGTTTTGCGTAATGGGATTAAGTGTTAGTCCAATATTGTAAGTCTTCCAGAGGATCTTAGAGGATGAGGGTTGTCAATTCATTATGTCAACCAGTTGTTTTTCCCATCGGTAGTGCATAGTGTCTTTTCAGTAATTTATCCAGTTTTCATGAACGGGGATGTTTTGTACCTCCTTTGGAAGGAGTGGACTATGTGTTTTGTTGCCTCCAATTTTTGGAGTGAGTTTCATTATATGTTTCCTCCTTGTGATGGAGTGGTTATGATGCCTAGGTTGTATGAACTTGTAATTCCCTTGGTGGTTAGATTGTTTGTGTGTTGTCGAATAGAAGAGTGGCTTCCAGTAGGGGCCAGAGCCCATAAGAGGTAAGATTGGGTAACCTTTGGAAGTAGTTTAATCAAGTGATAACTAAAATTGTACTAAAATTTGGGGAACACTTTACACTAAAAAGATAAGTTCTAGCCTCACTCATAGTCGCAAGTTCTTGTTTAGGCTTGGTGTGAGTGGGAAGGCTTGGAATGGAAAGGTCATTTATCTTGTCCATACGAGAGGTAGTTGATTATGCATTAGTAAGTATGAGGGCTGAGGGTTGGTAGAGGTCACCAGGAATACCGGAGCCTATGAAGATCCACTGAGGGTAACTCATTATGAGTTGTGTGATGACACTCTATCTAGGACATTAGTTTTGTATTTGTTTTATGTGTATGGTTCTCTAAATATGTAACATAGATTAAAGATCTACGATATAGAAAGAGATAATCTGCAACTAGAATAAACGATGTTAATCCTAATCTAAATAGTAATTAATATTAAATCAAACAACAAAGAATGAATAAGTAAACATAATAACTAAAAAAATTAATGGAAAGCTCTCACCGAATATGCATTCACTCCTTCGAATTATCTTGATTGTTCTTCTCCATTTTTCCTTTTCAGTATTCTTGCCCTTAGATTTTTGTGTTTGAATGCAAGCATAACTTTGTCGAATGTCTAAGAAAAATATCGAAGATAAGTTTCTTCTCAAAAGTGTATAATTTCGGGAGGAGGAATAATGATAATGATAGGCCATTTTATAGATTTTGGGTTTTCGAATGATCGGCTCAGATTGAAAGAGAGATCAATAGATGAGATTGATGAATGCCATGCAATGTGAGTTCTATCTTAGATAGAACATGAGTTAGAACACGAGTCAGGAAAGACTGCAAGATAAAGACTAAGTTAGAATGTGAGTTAGAACACGAGTTCAAGATCTTAATCTTGAGTTAAGAATCTTTGAAAATAGAAGAAATAAAATTTGTATGTCAAAGACAAAGTTAGAACTCGAAGAATAGTGCATTTGAATGCAAACAGGAGTTAGAACTAGTTAATCGACTAGTTGTGACAAAGAGTCTTCTCACAGATCTAAACATGTGTTGAATTTGGAGATAACTGGAGAACTACAAATAGATCTCAAGTCAGACGATGAGTGAATGATTAGTCAGTTGATTGATAGAAAAATTTGACATAAATAATTAATAAATGAATTTAATGTTAATTTAATTCAACATTCGAAAATGTATTGACTTTAATTAAATAAATTATCTTTATTTAATTTGACTATTGAAAAGAATAAATTGAATAATTATGGATAAAGGGGGTTAAATGAATAATTAAATAAAGATATTTAACTATAGTTGAAATATGATAAAAGGGGGTAATTAAATAATAAATTATTTAAATGATAGATAAAGGGGGAAGAATTAATTAGTTAGTGACATAATTAAATAAATATGATTTATTTAATTAATCAAGTTGAATAACAGTTATTTATAAATTAATGAATTAATTAAAATGGAGTATTTAATTAATAGAGGAAATATGTGTTAGAAAGGGTAATTAAATAATTAACATTATTTAATCAAGACCACAGACTATAGAAAATTATGTCGAATGTGTACTCACAGGCCTAGACCAATTTTCCCCTCTTTGATACAATGTTGGTACGACATTGTGTCAAAGAAAATATGCCCCGATCGTGCCCTAGCATGAAACAGGTTAAGGTATGCCCCCTTAGGAAAATTGACAATTTTTGAAAAATTCCAAAAAAATCAGGAAATATTCTCGATAAGTCAATTTAATAGTCAAAAATTCTATGGAGTTGATGGAATTGAATTTGGAGATGATACGCATGAGTACGCGTCATTTGAAGTTGAAAGGTTAAATGGCCAATAGACTAGGGCAGAAGAAATGCCACCCAAACCTTAGCTATAAATAGGAATTAGGTTGAAATCTAATTCATTTGCACTCGGATGAGTTAGGAAAATTAAGAATTTTCTCTGACTAGTGGACGAAAATGGCACCCATTCCATATGTTGCGCATCGAGGATATCAGATCCAGACCTTGAGGTGGCCAGCCGACACAGGACCACCGGTATGTACCCAAAAATGAACCTTTACTTCTTTTTTTTGCACATGTTTCTAGATGTTGAAAAGTCAATTAGCAAATGCGGTTCTTCGTGAACAACGCATATGCCGTCGTATTCGCTGCATTTGACTGTGAAATGACGCATGTGTTAAAACATGTCTAGGCTAGGTTAGGAATTTTAGGGCATAAATGTGTGTGAAATATAATGCACTACATATGCATATATGCAACACATCTACATTAGGATTAGATGCATGTGGGGTACCGAACCACATATGCATAAGTGAAATGCATATGTAGTAGACTATTAGGTTGTAGAAAATGCACCACATATAGTATTTTGCACTGCATTTGGTTTATTTCACCACATTTGCAGTAGGTAAAAAGTGGATGTATGAAATATGCAACGCATATGTAATATGCACTACAAATGAGGTGTTATGCAACACATTTGTAAAAATGCACCGCATCTGTGAAAGTGAGCCGCATTTGGCTGGTCAGATTTTCCGAAAAAAATTTCTAAGAAAAACTTGAAAATTCTTGACATCATGGTTTAAATGAAAGTTTTATTAGATCCTATATACGCAGGAGACATGTCCTGAGGCAGTGGTGCCAGTGGAGAGATGAGTCCTAGATTTTTAGAGGTGTGTAGTCAAAGATCACAGGGCAGGAGTCACACTCGGACACAGAGTACAGAGGTTGTGGTAGGACCACTGAGGGCAGGTCCATATGAGAGGCCTTCCACCTCATAGAGAGAAACTTTGAGGCTTTTCCCACCACCTTCACCATGTGACAATAAAAATAGTCGGACATGATGATATGGTTACATATGTAGACATTTGTATTTTGATCCAGAGAGCCTGCGAGCTCAGGTTTTATTTATGGATACATTCTAGTATTGTACTATGACACATTATTTTGAGTGATATATATATATATATATATATATATATATATGATTTTGGTGGCTTCTATATGATATGCAGTTCTATTTTATGGATGATGCATTATTTCTACATGATTATGTTTCCTAGATGATGTATGTACATGTGTTATGAATGAATGTTTCTACATGTTATGAGTTATGCATTTTATGATGTTATGGATGTTTTAATTTACTTATGATAATGGATGCAATGTTCTATATGATGTTTATTTATATGTGATGGTGATATGTACATGCAATGTTTACATTATTTATGCTATGATGATGAAATTCCTATTATGCCACAAGTTCGAATGTATGTAATGAAGATGTTAATGTTACTATCTATATGTTTGAAATACAATGCAACTACCTGAAATGTTTATAGAATGTATCCAAATGTAGATTATCTAATATTTTTATTGTGTCACATGACTTTATCAATATGTCAAAAAAGAGAAATGTTAGCACGAATGAATTCAGAATGTTAGTAAGAAATAACAAAGGTTGATTGATTGAGAAAAAGATATAATCTTCGATATATTGCCAAATATGCTATGCTTGCTTGTTATCATCATTGGGTAGGACATGACACAAATGGATAGTACACACTACGATATGAGATAGACCATAGTGTACAAAGTCATCCATCTGCAAAGAATAGATAGTCATAGAGAAGGAGTGTCTTAACTCATACTAAGGACATAATTGCCCCAGTCATTTTGTCGAGACAAACCACATACAACAAAAAAATAAAAGACAGGGCACGAGACATCATTGCTCCTCTAAATCCTTGATAGGACATCCTTGAGGAAACTAGTAACATGACTCAAAAACAAATGTTAAAAAAATGACAATTGATAGACAACAACCAAAGAAAAAGTGTCCCAAGACAGCCTTGCTTCTCTAAATCCTTCAAGGGACATCCTTGAGAAAGCTAGTAACCAAACCAATTCACAAATCTATAAAAAGTTAAGACAAAGTAAGATATAAATTCATAAAGCCAAATAAAAGTATTCACCAAAACTTGATCTTGTAGGACTATTTGATTGTTTAATGTTTGACATAGCATAATGTGAGAGATGGCACATACTGCATAAGACGTTGAGTCTAGTTTCGACTTGGTGACTATCTGTATAAGGCATGACAAAGCCTAGTTTTAGAAATACACGTGCCGTATAAGATGTTGGAGCTTGATGACATTGATGTGACAAACAACATGAGACTATGACAATTTGACGATGTTTGTTGACAAGAAAGACATATCTTGCTTAAGACATAGATTGATTGCTCTGACAATGTTTTTGATATTGACTTGATGACTTTGAGATGTTTTTCCTTGTTGATGCATGACTTGTTTTGATTCCTTAAGTAATAAAAGGTGTGTGTGTAGAGAGTGTGCATCATAAGATGATACCCTAATCTATGATATGCAACTTGTGTGATAGTGATTGTGAATGAACCCTTATTGGCCTTATTGGACTGACCTAGTGTGGTCTCGGGAGCTCATCAATTGATTAGCCTTGCCTACGTTGTACATGTAGAGACCTCATAGTTTGACACAACCAATGAATTTGAATGTACAAAGAGTCATGATTTAAATGTGTGTGATACATGACAAACCTAGACTAACTGACCTAATGCCTCTGGGGCACATCGATTGATGGCCTTGCCTACGTCCCAGTCACAGAGGCATAGTAGTTCGACTATGATTGACTGAACATGACTGACTTGACTCTATTTTTTGTATTTTATGACATGTTTTTATTTTTTGGATTTTTCAAAACATTTTCGATGGTGTGATTATGTACAAGGTGTTAGAGCATAGAAAAATGATTTTCCCCCAGTTGGGAATAATAATTACAAGATGGAGTGTGGAATGTGATAGAATGGATGTTAGATGTCAATTGTTCCAAGCAATGGATAAGAAAACCATTTATTATGAGTGATGGTGAAAAGTTCTAATTAGAATGATGGTAGATGAAAGAGTGAGCTTGACTACACATGGCGCCTGTGTGCCAAGTTTTCACCATGGTACCTATCCATAGCCCCACCGAAGTAGTTTTCACTATTGGAAGGATTATTTCTCTTGAATTTTTTGTTTATTTCAATTTTTTTTTGGTGTTACAAAGATGCCTGTTTGCCAAGTTTTCATCAAGGTAACCATTTTTCCATTTTTTTTCCATTTTTTTTGTATTTTCTAGATTAAGACATAGATTCTTAGAAGTTAAGCATAGAACCTCTTTAGATGTAGGCTATTGATAGGTGACAAAAGTGGTTCTCCTTCAAGAGTAGAGAGTTGGTACGCTCCTTATCCAAATGTTTTTGTGACTATATAAGGCCCTAACCAGTTAGGTTCAAATTTACTTGGTTTTTCTCGTTCATCTTGATTCTTAGGATTCTCCATTAAAACCAGGTCACCAATGTCAAAGTGTTTATTGAGAACTTTCCTATTGTAGCTATGACGAAGATGATTCTAATATGCTTGCAAATGATCTAGTGATTTCTATCTTTGTTCATCCAATAATTCTAGCTCTTGTAACCTAGATACATGGTATTCTTCATCGTCAATATGACCCTTCAAGGATACCCTCAAGGAAGGTATTTCAACCTCAATAGGTAAGATAGCTTTGGATCTGAATACGAGAGAATATGGAGTGGCGCCAGTGAGAGTACAAATGCTTGTGTGGTAAGCCCATAAGACATGATTCAACTGTAGGTGCCAATCATGACCAGCATCATTGACAGTCTTCTTTAGGATTCTAACAATGGTTTGATTAGATGCCTCAGCTTGGCCATTACCTTGTGGGTAATATGGGGTGGAAAAATGATGTTTGATATGGAACTCTTCACATAAATGGCATACTTCTTGGTTCTTGAATGGCCGGCCATTGTCTGTGATTATGGATTGGGGTACACCATACCAACAAATGATATAGTTTAGGATAAACTTAGATATTTGCATGCTGATGATGTAGGTCATGGGAATAGCTTCAATCCATTTGGTGAAGTATTCGATGGTGGTTATGATGAATTTATGGCCATTGGATTGTGGAGGGTGTATCTTACCTATGAGGTCAAGTCCCCATTGGGCAAAGGGCCATGGTGATGTAATCAAATAAAGCTCCTATGCTAGTGCTCTTATCAAATATCCATGTATCTGACACTATCTACATTTCTTTACAAAGATATATGAGTCTTTCTCCATTGTAGGCCAATAATAACCTAGTCTCATAATCTTATGGGCTAAAGTAGGACCACTCAAATGAGATCCGCATATACCCTCGTATACTGCTCGCAAAGCTAATTGTGCTTCTTTAGCATCAAGACATCTCATTAGGGTGTTATCTAAGGTACATCTATATAGGGTTTTTCCAGTGATGGTGTACTTACCTGACTTACGAATGAAGGTTCGACGTTGGTTATTGGACAACTCTAGAGGTAAGGTTTGTTCAGTGAGATAGTTGAATATGTTTTTATACCAAGGGGATGTAGGACCAAGAATGATACACACCATCATAGTATCGAGGACATCATAGGTGAGGACCAACAGCTATTCAACCAAAAACTCAAACTTAGGCACATTACTTGAAATATCCAACAAGGAACCCACGATTTCCATAACATCTGCAACTCTATTATGAATACGTGGTATTTGTTGAAAGGTAATCTCATTGAAGTACTAATTGAAACTATTAGGTATATGCTTGTAAGGGGAAATCTTCTTATCCTTAGTCTCGTAATCACCATTTACTTGTTGAATTACTAGTTGAGAATCACCAAAAACATGTAGACTCTTAATCTTCCACTGAGCTTCCATTTTTAATCCTGTCATTAAGGCTTCATACTTTGCTATGTTGTTGGTACAAGGGAAATCAATCCTGAATGATTTAGGAATGGTATCGCCTTGAGCTGTAACAAATAGGATACCATCTCCTGAACCACGATTTGTATGTGACCCATCAAAGTATAGTTTCCAATCAGTTTTAATGTCAATGTTGAAGAGAAATTCATCAAGAAAATTTGCCAGTAAAGGATGGTCTTCCTTCATAAGTGCATCGGCTAACTGATCTGCAATCACCTATCATTTTATAGCCTTCCTCTCTACATGTTGGATTCCATACTCGCTAAGTATCATAACCCATTTAGCCAATCGGCTTGTTAATTTTTCCTTACTTAGGAGGTATTTGAGGGGATCAATCTTTGCAACAAACATTGTTTGGTGATTGAGCATATAGTGCCCAATTTTTTGGCTAGCAAAGACTATCACAAGACAGGCATGTCCTATTTTTCTATAATTCAATTCATATCCCACTAAGGTACGCCTGATGTAATAGACTTCTCTCTCATGACCTTGATCATCGTTTTGTGTGAGAAGAGCCCCTACTGCCGATTGAGTTGCTAAAATGTATAGTATCAATAGTTTTCCATCTGTAGGTGGCATTAATACTGGTGGAGTGAGAAAATAGTCCTTGATTTGTTGGAAAGCATCTTGACATTTAGGTTTCCACACAAAAGGTACTCCTTTCTTGAGTAGATGTTGAAATGGGTGTATTTAATCTGCCAATTGTACTATGAAATGCCTAATAGACTGTAATCTTCCCTGTAGTGTTTTGAGTTGACCAATGCTGATTGGAGGAGGTATTTCTATGATAGCTCTTACCTTCTCTGGATCTTCTTCAATGCCTCTTCAGAAAATGATATACCCTAATAGTTTCCTTGATTTCACTCCAAAGACACACTTCTTCGGATTTAGCCTAATGTTGTAATTCTGTAGCCTCTGGAATATCTTGTCTAAAACCTTCAAATGATCTTCCCTCATTTTTGATTTATCTATAATGTCATCTACATAATCTTCCATGAGAGTATGTACAAAGTCATGGAAAATCATAGTCATTACCCATTGATAGGTAGCTCCTGCATTCTTAAGGCAAAAGGCATAACATTCCAATAGTATGTGCCCCATGGACATGTGAAAGCTATCTTGTGTTGGTCTTCAGCTACTATTTTGATTTGGTTATATCCAGAGAAACCATCCATGAGGGATAGCATCTCGTATCCTACTATAAGATCTATTATCTTGTCGATGTTTGGCAAAGGGAAGTCATCCTTAGGACATGACTTATTGATGTCTCTAAAGTCTATGCAAATGTGAATGTCCCCAATTGGTTTAGTCACTAGTACAAGATTTGATAACCAGTCTGCATAGTCTATCATCCTTATGAACCCTACATCCAATAGTTTCTTAAGTTCTACCTTAACCAATAGAGCAATTTGTAGATGTATTTTCCTTAACTTTTGTTTGAGTGGCTTTATACTTGGCTGTAGTGGTAAATGATGCAATATTAGGTCTGGATCTAGCCCAGGCATGTCAACATACGACCATGAAAATTTTATCTATCTCTTTGTGAAGAAGTCCTTAAACTCAGGTTTTTTTGTCTCTGTTAAGGAAGCTGCAAAATATACCTTCCGAGGATTCTCTTCTGTACCTATGTTGACTTCAATAGACTCTTCTACTAGCATCAGCGACTTTTCCTATTCAAGGGGGAGAATATTTAAACCTCTATCCTTGGGTGCCTCTAACAGTTTTTTTCCCTCGGATATGTCCTTTATTTTGACTTTTTCTTCGTCCAAAGGCGCCCTTCGGTTTTCACCTAGGGACTCATCATTTTTCTTTTCATTGTCTTTTTTCTTTTTATTCTCATTTTTAGAACTAGAGGTGTAAATAGACTCCCCAAAATATGCTTTATCATCCAATTCTATGGTAAAACCTACTTTATGATTCCCTCTTGGCATGCCTTCTCTACATCCCATGAACTCATCAATTGCTTTGTTGTTATCAAATGTATCTATGATAGGTGTACCTTGTTGATCCCAGTCAATAAGTTCAGGATATATAAGGGACATGTCATCATCAAAGTTTTTAAAGGTAGCTGCTAACAAGGTGAGTATAGAATGGTTGACATGGTCATAGAAGTTTTGGACTAACACCTTGGTCTTCTTCCTAGGGGTAGGTAAACTCTGATGTGGGACTATAGTAAGGGTTGAATCATTAGAAGATGGTTTGTCAGGTACCCAAGATGCATGATCAAGGGTCTCCCAATAATAGTTCTTTTGCCATTCTTCTTTGGACAAGTGTTTCCTATGACGGGGACTAGATGGTTTTGGTACAGGTTTTATCTTTAGGTCCAATTCTCTGAATAGAGCATCTATGTTCATAGTACTAGTAGAGGAAAGGGAACCCCATTCACAATTACTTGATTCAAGGGGTCCATCATAAAATGGAGGTTTGTCGTAAACTAGGGGAAGTGGTTCATGAGATATCTCAATGTCTACGCAAGCACCCACTTCCTCTTGAAATGGTGACAAAGTACTAGGAAACCCAATTCTAAGCGGTTGAAACCCTAGCCCTAGGTATTTCAATCATGGTGAGATAGTGATCAGTTCCGTCCTTCCATTTTTATGTAGTCCTAACCCACTGTGCCCGTCATAGCCTTCGTTTTGCATTATCTTAAAGCCTTTTCCATATTGGTCCTTAGCTATTTGAATAGATGGGGAGGGGTATGCATTGTCTTCTTGATACAACCAGGAGTTAATATCACCTTGATCCACAATTTCTTCACTTAACTCTCCCCATTTGGTCAATGTCATTGTAGGGGGAATATGAAATGTGACTACTGACCATTTTCTATCTGCCATGGGTAAGCCATATGCCTTAGGTGGAACCAATTGACTGATATTGTATCATGCCTTAATATGATATTCGCCACAACCCTTGCCTTGGATCTCAACCTTAGGAGTGGATGATGGTGGTTTTAATGAAATGGACTTAGTAAGATGTGATGGGTCAATGTATAGGGATAAATTGGATGATGAAGCTTCTTGGTTAGCTAGTACTTGTCATTGTGGAATTTCTTTTAGGCTTGTACAATACTAAAAAGGATCTTGATCACCATCAATCGTGATATTTGTGCCATTATATGGGAGCTTAAGACATTGGTGATATATTGAAGGGACAACTTTCATTGCGTGTATCCAAGGTCTACCTAACAACAAGTTGTAGGAAGGGTGAGATCCAAGACTTGGAAGTTGGTGGTCATGATTGCTGGGCCAATTCGGATAGGGAGTGTGACAACTCCTTTGGATGATCTTTCCTCATCATCATAAGCCTTGATGACTATACTTTTAGAGGTTTCTACGTAGTCTTCTGAGAATCCTAATGCCTTAACAAATTTTAGGGTACACAGATTCAAACCTACTCCTCCGTCTACCAAGAGTCGTTGGACTTTGGTTTGATGGACTAGGACTTCCAGATGTAAGGGGTCATTATGATTAGACTTTTCAGTTGAGTAATCTTGTTGGGAAAATGTGGCATGATGCGAGTTGGTCAAATATCCCACCATTTCTTCGAAACAATTGACATCTAAGTCTGTAGGAACAGTCGTGTTCTATAAAGCTTTGTCAAGAATGGCTTGATACTCAGGTGATAAAGTCAACAATTCCAAGATAGATATTTGTGTGGGGGTTTTACTCAATTGATCAAGGAGGTTGTACTTAAAATTGGAAGCTTGCATAGGTGGCTCAGAAGAAGGACTTGGAATAGTAATCTTAGTTTTGCATGTGTTTACATTGCATTCCAGATGCTTCTTAATGATGATGGTATGGATGTTCTCATTTGTGGCTCGGAGGTGATTTATGGTCGTTCCTTTACCATAGTCATACTTGGTATTGGTATATTTGGCTGATGGATTATTCTGGGCTCTTGAACCAGAGGGTTTTCCTTTTGTATGGTCATGTAATGGGTCTGTGAAAACCTTACGATCACTGTTCTTGGTATTTTTCTTCCCACCGGCCTCTATGGTTCT
Source organism: Sequoiadendron giganteum (assembly GCA_007115665.2). Lineage (NCBI taxonomy): Eukaryota > Viridiplantae > Streptophyta > Pinopsida > Cupressales > Cupressaceae > Sequoiadendron > Sequoiadendron giganteum. The sequence continues at coordinate 378,543,125 of CM021110.1, forward strand.
GTTTTCAACAAAGTCTTGTATAATATTCTTCAGTTGGAGACATTATTGTAGGTTGTGTCCTTTCATTCGATGATAATCACAATAGGAATTGCCATCCCACCATGAAGGTTTAAATTGTTTAGGATCATATTCTTTTGGTTCCAAAGGTTTGATGAGATTATGTTTAATCAATTCTTTGAAAATTGTCTTGATTGGGTGTCCTAAAGGTGTAAATTCATGTGTAGGAAAGCTCCTTTACGGTCTTTGTTGTTGTGAATTTTGGATATAATTGGCTATTTGATCTGGACTATTCATCATGTCTTGATTGGAGTTGTAACCTCTAAGTGTGATAATTGGTCCTGTATGTTTGTTTTTAGCATCAGCAATGCTGTCATTTGTAACATTTTTGTTTCTAGACCAAAATTTGTTTCTATCGTTTGGTGTGTTCTAATGTTGGACAACCGGATTTCTACCTAGTACTTTTATTTCTCCTTTGTCTATAAGGCCTTTTTCAAGGATGATGCCCTTTTGTACCAAGTCTAGGAATGAAGTACAACAGTGTACCCTTAAGTCACTTCATAGTTTTGGGTTGATGTTTTCTAAGAATATCATGACCTTTTGTTTTTCTGGTATTTCAACTGGACATCTGCTAGCTAGACTTCTCCATCTCTGGAAGAAAGTGGTGAAATTTTTGCCATCTTCTTGTGTTGTGTGGCACAAGGTTGCTATTGTTACTTCTTTTTCTATGTTAAAGGAAATTTTTTTGACAAACTTCTCAATTAATTCATCCCAGGATCATATACCATATGATAATTTAGAAAACCATTCCAGTCCTATCCCGATAAGGGTTCATGGAAATAGTCTCATCAAGTATGTGGGGTCATATGATATGTCCATGCATGCCATTGAGAATTATATAATGTGTTCCAAAGGATTCTTTCTCCCATTATACTTAGGAAAAATCAGTATAATATATCCATGGGGGAAAGGTGTCATATAAATCGCTTTGTCAAATGGACATTGACATAGGTCTTGTGCTGAGATAGTTCGTTTGCTTGACATAGACATGTTGTCCATATTTTGTTGAAGAGTTGCATTTGGTTTTGAAGAACATCTACTTGTGTCAAGGACATGGTGTTTGCATTGTTTGGATCAATGTAGGTGTTCTGATATGCCATGTTCTATGACGGGTTGTGATTTGGTGAGGGAATATATCTTGTTAGAATGTTCTGATTTGGTATACGGATATTCCTTATCCGAATGGTTTGATTTGGTATAGGAATGCTTCTTGTGTGAATGGTCTGATTTAGTACAGGAATGCTTCCTGTCTGAATGATCTGATTTGGTATAGGAATATTCCTGCCAACTTTGGATCTCTTACCAGTCATGTTGGTGCCAAAGGGGTTGGAGGAAGTTGCCCCTGTAGTAAATTGTAAACCTTGTGTTATGTTGAAAGGGGTTATGTTTGCAATTGACGATGTTTGAGTTGGTAATCCAATTCGAATTGCTGTGGTAATTTAGGGAATAGAAACACTTGACATCATAGTTTGCATTGGTTGAGTAGACTGCTTTCAAAGTATGAATATTAAATCCTGGTGGTAGTGTGGCACCTTCTACTAGAAACTTTGCTAGATAGCATTGGGGATCATTTTCCAGACACTCATCCATAAAGGATGCAAACTCAGGATCTTGTACAGTAGCGTCTATGTCTTCTATATAAATTCATCCATGTGTGTCTCTAGTGACCTCTTTTTCTAGAAAAGGTTTGTGGGGTCTTTCACTTCCTGATGGTTGATTTCCAAATGGATTGATGAATTCATTGGAGTCTAACATTACTTTATGTTTCTTTTGAGACCTTGTTTCGACCATGAAAAGTTGCTCAAACCGAGGTAATGCAGACTATGTCTAAAAACTGATATGACCTATGTCTATGTTTTTTGGATAATTTTGACAATAAATGATGTTGCTAAAATGATTTCTAAGAAGACGTATACAAAAATGACATATGATAGGACAAACAATATGAAAAATATCAAGTAGACTGTTACGATAAATGAGTCTAAGACAGGTATAACCTACCACCTATGGAATAAATGCATGCAATAATTTGTATTTCACCAAGGAACCTGATTGTAGGACAAGGATAGTTGACAAGATGAATTTTCCAAACTAGACTATTGAGCTGAAAAGATCCACTAAATGGGACTAAAGTGACTAGGTTCAATGATTGTGACAAACCGGAACATGAACGTTTCCAATGATGAGGAAAGTTATCTATTCTATGATATGCAATTTCCTAGGTAGCATCTATATGCATGCAACTTAGGATGACTATGACTAAGATGTTGACTGTGACTAAGATGTATATGACACCTAATGATGCAAGGTTTTTGAGAAAAATTTAACAGTTTATATCCAAGGTTGATCTTAAGAACTAGAAGCAAATAGTGACAGTGATGTTTCAGACTCAGTTTGTGGATTTTTCAAAGTTTTGTGTTGACAGTCAAATGCGGTTCACCTAGCAGTTGCGGTTCCAATTTTGGCAGATGCAGTTTACAGTTGTGCATGTGGTGTTTTGACTAAAACCTTGTTTCGGATACTAACAGAGTCTAGACCTTTTGATAGATGCGGTTTTGTTTATGATAGATGCGGTTTTTCAATATGCATGCGGTTTTCTGACAGTTGCGATTTTTCCTATGACAAATGGATTTTTTCAATATGCATGAGGTTCTAAATATGGACTCTGTAAACCTAAATTTTTTGACAGACACTTGCACCTTGAAAATTGACAGATATGGTTTGCATGCACACATGTGACTCAAACTATGACAGTTGTGGCTCGTAATATCCAGACTATGAAAAATGATTTTTTTTTTTTGACAAACACATGCGGTTTTTCCGCTAACAAATGTGACTCGCTAAGACAGATGTGGCATTCAAACTGACAGTTGCAAATCAATTTTTGAGAGTTGAAATTTTCTCAAAAGTTGTTTTGACTGACTCCGTGTGTTGATCAATATTTTTGATGAACACAGCAGAAAACAAACACAACAATCAATGTATTTTCAGTTTGTGATGATATAACTGTTAAAACTTAAAAAATATTTACAGCCTAGGATTTTTGGACAATGCTTATTGAGTTCTTACTTGGATTTCTCCAGCTACACATATTTATGGTGAATGACTAGTAGCTTGACCCCACTAGCTCCCCTCCATGACACTCACTTATATGGGGTAGCCAAGCTACTGTACCCATGAAACTCCCATGGCATACTTCTCATTTCCACACATAAACCGTAAGAATGTAAGACAGCTTCACAGGGCTGACCTTGCTACGCCAACAAGTAGGTAGGATTTTGGTAAATCTACAGCAAGGTGTTTAATAGGGGAATTTAATTTATGGGGCACTATCCAACTTCAACGAGAGTCTATTTCTGTCCATCTCGTCAGAATAGTGAGCATGATTTCTGGGCTTTCTCCATAAATCCATTTTTATATACCAGGTGGAAGTCGCTTGGCTTTAGCATGTTATTGGTCTGAGTTGTCTTGGGGTGAGTACTTTTTCCCACCAAGACAAGCTCAATTTGTAGAGTTAGTAACTATTTCTCTTACACCCATGATTGCATGACTGCGCAAGGGGAGAGGATACTCCGATATACCGAATCGTAAGGGTGAGAAATATGTGCTTTCGCACCCAACAAAGAAAACACTGATTCTTTTTATTCCAAATGATAGTTATCTATCTACCAGATAGAAAGCTTGCTAAATAAATAAAGACAAAGGCATTAGGTCCTACATGAAAATTGATCAGTAGTTCATTGTTCTTGTCTTTGTCTTTTGTCTTATAGAAAATATTGTCTTTGGTTTTTAATTGTCTTCTATGCTTCGTCCTACAAAAACTATGTTATTCCCTCTTAACACAGCTGAAACAAACATTAGCCAAAAAAAAAAAATCACACAAAATCGATAAAAGAAAACGCGGATGTACGGAAGTCAATAAAAATGTGAAAAATACTTACCAGCTAGATGCGGCTTTTGGAGCCACATATGCGGTTCGATGTTGATAGGCGGATGCGGTTCGGTAATTTTTTGACAGGTTGATGCGGTTCAAAGTTTCACGAATGCGGTGTGGGCTGAAAGATGCATTGTTTTTTTTAGCAGATGTAGCTCGTGGATACATATGTGTCGGTGTGTTGAACAGATGTGGTACGCTGTACGAAAACCTGCAAAAAAAATGAAAAAAAAAAAACCCAGAAAGATGAAAAGATGTGCAAATTTTGAAGCGTGTTCATGTCAGGTTCACCAAATGAAACATAGATTAAAGATCTACGATATAGAACGAGATAATATACAACTAGAATAAATGATGTTAATCCTTATCTAAATAATAATTAATCTAAAATCAAACAACAAAGAACGAATAAGTAAACATAATAACTAAACAAATTAATGGAAAGCTCTCACCGAATATGCGTTCACTCCTTCAAATTATCTTGATTGTTCTTCTCCATTTTTCCTTTTCAGTATTATTGCCCTCAGATTTCTATGTTTGAATGCAATCATAACTTCATTGAATGTCTAAGCAAATTATTGAAGATAAGTTTCTTCTCAAAAGTGTATGATTTCGGGAGGAGGAATAATGATAATGACAGGCCATTTTATAGATTTTGGGTTTTCGAATGATCGGCTCAGATTGAAAGAGAGATCGATGGATGAGATTGATGAATGCCATGCGATATGATTTTTTTCTCAGATAGAACATGAGCTAGAACACGAGTCAGGAAAGACTACAAGATAAAGACTAAGTTAGAACGTGAGTTAGAAAACGAGTTCAAGATCTTAATCTTGAGTTAAGAATCTTAAAAAATAGAAGAAATAGACCTTGTATGTCAAAGACAAATTTAGAACTCGAAGAATAATGCATTCAAAAGCAAACAAGAGTTAGAACTAGTTAATCAACTAGTTGTGATAGAGAGCCTTCTCACAGAGATTAATAGGTGTTGAATCCAGAGATAACTGGAGAACTAAAAATAGATCTCAAGTCAGAAGGTGAGTGAATGATTAGCCAACTGATTGATAGAAAACTGTGTAATAAATAATTAATAAATGAATTAAATATTAATTTAATTCAACATTCGAAAATGTATTGACTTTAATTAAATAAATTATCTTTATTTAATTTGACTGTTGAAAAGAATAAATTGAATAATTAAATAATAAATGTTTAATTATGGATAAAGGGGGTTAAATGAATAATTAAATAAAGATATTTAACTATAGTTGAAATATGATAAAAGGGGGTAATTAAATAATAAATTATTTAATTGATAGATAAAGGGGGAAGAATTAATAAGTTAGCGACATAATTAAACAAATATGATTTATTTAATTAATCAAGTTGAATAACGGTTATTTATAAATTAATGAATAAATTAAAATGGAGTATTTAATTAATAGAGGAAATATGTGTTAGAAAGGGTAATTAAATAATTAACACTATTTAATCAAGACCACAGACTATAGAAAATTATGTCGAATGTGTACTCGCAGGCCTAGACCAATTTTTGGTGCCTACAGAACATACTTGATCAATTTTATGTCTAGAAACAATGTGACCTATGTCAGTGATGTGAGCATTGTACTTGTGTTATTCTTGTGTTTGGTTGTGTTAGTGTGTTAGTATGAGTCAGCCTTTGGTTAGTGGTTGTATATCTTTGTCCATGTTACATTGTTACTATCTCCTAGCATGGGGGGTGGGCCTTCGGGTACCACTTGGTTGGGTGGAACATGCACCGTACACCGTTGGGTCCCCATTTATCTTCAATACTTGGTGGCGAGACATCTAGTTGGATAGCTCATGGATTCTTATTTTAAATTAAAGCATTGTAATATTTCAATTTGTATAAGTTATTTTATCCCTCTTATGTTTATGGGGTGGAATTATGTACTTGTAACACATTTGTACTATTGCCTCATTTTGGGAATGAGTGATGAAACTATTTGATTATGTTAATGATTATGAATATTGTATCTTGGATGGTTAACTCATTATGTTATGTTATACATTTATGTTGATTTAATACTTATTTCTTAAAGTAATTTAATGCTATGGTTATCGGTAAGATGAATGTGTGGGTTTAAGTAATCCCAACCTTGTATCCTTAAAGGTTTTTGTTTATTAGTAAGTGAATGTGTATGTTAGTTACACTTTAAAAAAAATAAAAATGGTTCGCTTAAGTCGTTAATTACAACTTCCTTTAGGGTTACTTGGCAAGGCATTACACATGGTATCAGAGCCTAGGTTTAAACACTGGCTGCTCTGGGATTATGGTGTACCCATTAAGCTTAGTTGTGTAGGTTTCCAAGTGTACCTTGTCTAATACCTTTTTGTGTTTGTGTAGGAGTATGCCTCCTAGACATGGACGAGGTAGAGGATGAGGACATAGATGGGTAGGAAGTCATGAGGGGAGTTAGCATGACTCGCCACCTCATGTTACAATTATACCAGAGTAGGAGGAACATCAGGCCTCACAGAATGGCCTAGGAGGCGGACGTGGATAGCTAGATCCTCTAGGGATCGAAGCTGCATGTAGAGCTTTTGAGGAGGCTTTGGAACTCTTAGCTCTGAGATAGGCAGTACCTAAGGTTAATCTTGGTGTGAGGACAGTTATGAGACAGTCGGAGATGTTAGCCTCTGCCTATATGAGAGATTTGATTTGGTCACAACCACCTAGATTTGACAGAGTAGGCACTGGTTTAGAGGTTGAGACTTGGCTGATAGTTCTTGATTGATGCTTTTCTATGCATCCATTTGATAGTAATACTAAAGCGTGATGCGCTGTAATGCACCTGCAAGGGTTTGTGATCACTTGGTGGAGACTAGATGTGCAAAAAATCCACATCGATATGAATACAGTGTCTTGGGAGATATTTCTTGAGCGGTTTTGAGCCCACTTTCTTTCTAACCATTGGCGTTAGTGTAGAGACGATGAGTTCCATGCCCTACGATAGTTAGCCATGACTGTGGATCAATATGAGAGACATTTCTATGAACTTAAACAGTTCACGGGAATAGGTGATGACAAGGGGATGCTCATGCAAAATTTCATCAGAGGTTTGAATTCCTATATTAGTGGTGGTGTGCGGGTCTTTGAACCCAAATCTATGGAGACATCTATGGAGAAGGCACAGCTTGTGGAGGAGAACTTGACTATGGCACTAGGAGGTCATTTAGGTGTGTAGATTAGCAGTGGTTCTATAGTTGGGTCTAGTGCACGATGGGGTCAGACTCAAGGAGCTAGATCACCGATGACTTAGCAAGGGCCTACTTAGAGTGGGCAATAGTAGAGTGCACTTGGAAAGCGTAAGGACTCGTAGTCATATCAGGATGATGGTGGTTCTTCACCTAGAAGGAACCAAAACTGGTGGTGCAATAAGCGCAATCGATAGGTGTAGCCAGCTCGAAGTTCACAGTCTGCAGCTGATTGGGGTAGTATGCATCAGTCTAATGCACTGATAGGAGACAGTGGGTGTGGTCGTAACACTGGGTGTTACTCTTATGGTAAGTAGGGCCACCTTGCTAGGAATTGTCTGCATTGGAACACTTCTGGATTTGGTCAAGGACCAGTAGTTTCAGAGCTAACAGTAGGGGATTCAAGTAGGTCTCATCGTACATATGCTACGGTTGATAACTATCAGCCTAGATATCAGGGTGTTGTAGTTGAGACTATTGGTGTTGGTCATGCAATACAGGATACATGTCCTCAAGGGTCAAGGTTTTAATTTTTTGCAATTTGTTTGAGGGAGTTATATCCCTACTCGTGTGTAGGCTTCTAGGAGAAAGCCTAACCCTTGGGGGGGAGAATATAACACCCCTCCATTTTTCTTTCTGGACTGGACAACGTGTCCTTATTTTTCTTTGATTTGTGTTTTTGGATATTCAAATACTTTTTCTTGTGTGTGTATTTGATCGCTATTTATTGAGCGATGAACTATTTATGTGATTTGGTTTATCTGATGCTTTAGTTTGCATGCTTTAATTGGTGTAATGATGTTAGTTGATATAACATGTGTTTTTATATGAGCTTACTGAGTAAGATGTAAATGTTAGTTTTGATGAGTGTATTAGTGAAGGGGACGGGTTCACATCACTCACTTGTGAGTGCCCTACGATTCTGTGATTTCCTCTTCACGGTGTGTATTTTATGCTTCTTGTATATATATGATGTTCTTTACTTGGTGTTTAGGTTTGCAGGTACATGACATCGACTCCACCTAGTTTCACAAGTTTGAGTGTGTCAATCCAATGGTTAAGTTGAACGGGAGATAGTAGCTAGGTAACTTGTGTCAAGTCTACACCCTAGCCATAGTGTGTCGTTATTCATGTTTGTTGAGTTGTGGTTTACGTTGTTTTAATTCTATTTGATTCTAAGAGGTGCTTGTTCATTAAATTAATATCTAGAATAATTGTTGTTTAAAAGTTGTTATTTATTTAAATTAAAATTAAAATTATGGATAGAAATTATATTTAAATTTATTACTAAAATTTAATAAAATAAAATAAAATTTATTTAATTAATTAAATTTAATCCCGAAAAGGGTTGAATTTATTTATTAAATAATTAAAATTAATTAATTAAGTGTTATGTTGAGTAAATTAAAAGAAAGCAAATAATGTAATGTATTTTTGAATTTATGTTTAATTGGGAAATTAGTTTCAAATTTTAGAGTTAATTTATTATTTAGAATTTTTAAATTAAATACAAAATTAGATTTGGTTGTTGAAGATATTTTCGATATGCCAACATGTGTAAGTTTAATTAATTAGAAGAGTTTGTTACAAATTCATTCAAGGAGAGAATTTTGGGGAGGAAAAGCTTCTTCAGGTGTGAGGATATTTTTGGGGAAAACTTACACAGAGGATTGTTTGAAGAAATTTTGGCTGTAGATTTACATTGGAGAATTCTGGTGAAATTTGTTGTGGTTGTGGACTTTTTTCTTGATTGGAATCACTGTACTTTGAAGAGAAGATGTGGAAGCTTTGGAGGAGACTCTGCATCAAATTTCCATTTCCTAAAGCTTCTTGACTCAGGTTTTCTTTTGTGTTTTTGTAATGTTCTTGGTTTGCTTTTAAAATAGTAATTTCCTCATGATTGCCTTAAATGTTTTATTTTCTCTGTATTTCGTAAAGGGAAGTGAGTTTAATTGTTTTAGATTTCCAATAATGGAAGAGGAAATAGGGTTTTATGATAATTTGAGTTAACCTAGTTATTGTGTCTTTGATTTTGTCAATGTTACCTATTGAATGAGTATGGATTTAAGAAATCCGATTATTAGATTTGATTAATGACTTTAATGTTTTTTGTAACTATTTCATCAAGTTGTGTTTTGGGTAATGGTATTAAGTGTTAGTCCAATATTGTAAGTCTTCCAAAGGATCTTAGAAGATGAGGGTTGTCAATTCATTATGTCAACCAGTTCTTTTTCCCTTGGGTAGTGCATGGTTTCTTTTCAGTAATTTATCTGATTTCCATGAACGAGGATGTTTTGTACCTCCTTTGGAAGGAGTGGACTATGTGTTTTGTTGCCTCCAACTGTTGGAGTGAGTTTCATTATTTGTTTCCTCCTTGTGATGGAGTGGTTATGATGCCTAGGTTGTATGAACTTGTAATTCCCTTGGTGGTTAGATTGTTTGTGAGTTGTCGAATAGAAGAGTGGCTTCAAGTAGGGGCTAGAGCCCACAAGAGGTAAGATTGGGTAACCTTTGGAAGTAGTTTAATCAAGTGATAACTAAAATTGTACTAAAATTTGGGGAATATTTCACACTAAAAAGATAAGTTCTAGGCTCACTCATAGTCACAAGTTCTTGTTTAGGCTTGGAGTGAGTGGGAAGGCCTGGAATGGCAAGGTCATCTATCTTGTCTATACGAGAGGTAGTTGATTCCACATTAGTAAGTATGAGGGCCAAGGGTTGGTAGAGGTCACCAGGAATACTGGAGCCTATGAAGATCCACTAAGGGTAACTCATTATGAGTTGTCCGATGACACTTTGTCTAGGACATTAGTTTGGTATTTGTTTTATGTGTTTGGTTCTCTGAACATACTTGATCTATTTTATTTCTGGAAGCAATGTGACCTATGTGAGTGTTGTGAGAGTTGTACTTATGTTGTTCTTGTGTTTGGTTTTGTCAATGTGTGTCAATATGAGTCAGCCTTTGCTTAGTGGTTGTAGATCTTTGTCCATGTTACATTGTTACTATCTCCTAGCATGGGGGGTGGACCTTGGGGTACCACTTGGTTGGGTGGAATGTGCAGCATGGGGGGTGGACCTTCGGGTACCACTTGGTTGGGTGGAACATGCACTATACACCATTGGGTCCCCATTTATCTGCAATACTTGGTGGCGAGACATCCAGTTGGACAGCTCATAGATTCTTGGTTTAAATTCAAGCATTGTAATATTTCAATTTGTATAAGTTATTTTATTCCTCTTATGTTTATGAGGTGGAGTTCTATAATTGTAACACATTTTTACTATTGCCTCATTTTGGGAATGAGTGATGTAACTATTTGATTCTGTTAATGATTATGAAAATTGTATCTTGGATGGCTAACTCATTAACTCATTATGTTATGTTATACATTTATGTTGATTTAATACATACTGCTTAAAGTAATTTAATGCTATGGTTATAGGTAAGATGTATGTGTGGGTTTAAGTAATCCCAACCTTGTAGCCTTAAAGGTTGTTGTTAATTAGTAAGTGAATGTGTATGTTAATTGCACTTTAAAAAAAAAAAAAAAGGTTCGCTTAAGTTGTTAATTACAACTTCCTTTAGAGTTACTTGGCGGGGCATTACACCAAGCCTGGCATATTGGAATATGATAAAAAAAAGTTGATGCTTCTTTCCTTAAAGAAATTGATGAATTCTGGTCTCTCTTGATCTGTCATGGATTCTGTCAGATGTAGGGATTTTTCTTTTTCTTTAGTGCCGATATTTACAGACTGTGTTGGTTCTACTAGAACTGATGAGTGCTCATGATAATTTTCTAGAAGAGTGTCAAATCTCCCATATTTTGGTGCCTTAGAGAGGTTTTCACCGTTAGATGCGTTCTTTATTTTTTCTTTTTCAAGATCTAATGCTGTCATAGAATGGTTTTCACCATTAGATCTATTATCCCTATTTTTACTTTTGCAACTGGAAGATTTTACACTCTCCTATGGATTTGTGTTATGATTATTACAGATAGAACTCTTACCAGGTTCTTCATAACATAGGAAATTTATGATGGCATCATCATTTGCAAATATGGGTACACTCATAGGTTCAACAAGTTCCCAGTCAATAAGTTGAAGATGGATTAAAGGCATGAAGTCATCAGATTGAATTAGGTTGATGGGGGTAAGGGTTAGGACAACAATGTCATCATAGTTGTTATTAGGGATATTGAGATCAATGATGGTACCCTCTTCGAGATCATCTAGTTCACTTGATGTCTATTCATCCCCACTTGAGTCATCGACATTTAGTGATCCTGATATAAATGGTGTAGATGCAGAGATTTGTCCCTCCTCACGTGTAGGTGCATATTGTTGTATTACATAAATTTGAATATCGGTGTAAGATATATTAGAACACAAATCCTACTCATATTCATTTGAATCCGTTTCAGATCTATCTCTAACCTGAAGGATCCTTTCAACAACCTTTTTTGTCAATTCTTTTTTTTGTTCTTCAGAGTATCCTAGTCTCGTATTCTCTTTTGAATGGAGAGTGAGGGGCTGAATAGGTTCAACTATGCCTTCCTTCCTTTTTCTAACAGGTCCTTGTCCCTCATAACCCTTTTTTTCTAAGATAGCCTTCCCTTTGCCATATTTGTCTGTATTGGTATTGACATTCTTGATATTGATATTTGATGTCGATGGTTCCTCATCTTTGTCTAACCAATCACGGATTGCTTTGTTGTCTGATTCATCCTCTATGGTACCGACTTTTATAAACCTTTCTTCTAAAACTATGACATGTATTGATGTTTTATGTTTGATCATTGATGATTGGCCATATGTCCTTGGAGATGACACCAATTGTGAAAGATTAAGTGATTGCTCAATAGAATATTGTCCTATTCCCTTGTCTATCAACTAGACCTATTCTTGAAATTTTTGTGATAAAGAATTTTGGGGATCTTGATTGTCTGTTAATTCAGTTTCAACAAGACTTTCATCTTTTGATTTATCCTTTTTCTCAACCCACTTGGTGGTGATATTTGGACGTTTTTCTTCATTTGATGACTTTGAACTGCATGATTTTCTATTGTGAGGCACAAGGGTATCTTGAGAGATTCTGAGTGTGTCATAATGCTGAGGATGATTATAATCAGCTGATATAGTCACCTCATGTCCATTTACTTGTAATTTTAAGCATTGGTGATATGTGGAAGGTACTGCTTGCATTTCGTGAATCCATGGGCATCCTAAGAGTATGTTGTAAGTTAACTCTTTTTCTAGTACCTGGCATGCTATGTGTTTCATCATCGGTCCCACTTGAATGGGTAACACAATCAATCCCTTAGAAGATCTCTCTTCCTCATCATATACCTTTATTTTCATTTTCCTTCGGGCATCAATAGCATTATCTGAATACACTAGTGCGCAGATTAACTTTAGAGTGCAAATTTTCAAACCAGATCCCCCATCTATTAAGACTCTTTTGACATAATGATTGTGGATTAAGACTTTGATATGGAGTGTGGTGTTATGGGGATGGTTAAGTGACACATCATCCTGTTCAGAGAATGATAGACAGTGTGGTGTAGTCAAATGTCCCACCATAGTCTAGAATTGGAAAACATCTAGATTGTTTGGTACCATAGTGGCAACTAGTGCTTGTTCTAGAACCTCCTTATGTGATGGTGATAGTTTGAGGAGTTCCAGTATTGATATTTTTGCTATAATATTTTCAAGTTAATCAAAAATGTTGTAATAAGATGGAGGTGGAGTTGTGTTTTTAGGTGCAACTCCCTTTAAGACTACATTGGATTGTCCCCTTGTCATTACATTTACTGGTTGATAGTCCTGTCGTTCTGTGATTTTTAAAATGTTTATTTGATTTTCAGAGACTTGTATGCTTGGGAGAAAATCCAAAGGGGTAATGTTGTTGGTTTTGTGTTTTTCCATGTTATGACCTATGGTATTATCATTTTGCACTTTGGTAAGACAAAGGATCATGGTATCGTAGACATGATTGATATTTTGACCTTTATTGTTCATAGAAGATGATGCTCCTTTGTCATAGTTTGGTAAAGGATCCTTGAAGGCTGTATGATCATTATTGTTTTGGTGTCCCTCTACATATACCTTGTTATTGTTGATCAGATCTTGAACTATGTGTTTTAACTCCATGCAATCATTATTTTTGTGGCCTTTATTGTTGTGGAAGTTGCAATAATCTGCATCATTCCACCATGGTGGTTTGACCTTTGGATCCTAGAATCTTGCTTCTCGCGTAGTGATAAGACCACTTGTGACTAGTTCTTTCATCGTTGATTCCAATGTTTGGCCTAAAGGTGCGAACCTATGTCGGTTTGATGATTTTTGGTATGTTTGCGGTTTTGTGATTTTGTTATTTTGAATGACATTTGACTTGACGATTTGATTATTTTTTTTATTTGTTTTTGAAGTAGATGTTGTCAAGATGAAAACTAGTTTGGAATTTTGTAAACCATTTGTTGTTTTGTTGGTCCTCGTATTTCTGTTCTTTTGCCAAAATTTTGGTTTTTCATTGTGGGGTATTGGTTTGAGGAGTTTGTGTTATTTGATTTATATTTGTAATGTTTAATAACCCCTCTTTTGACTAGTGCTTCTTCAATCTTAAGGCCATTTTCTATCACCTTTAGGAGGACATTGTAATTCGAGTCTATAACTCATCTCATCCATCAAATTGTCTATGAACAACTCCATTTTCTCTTCCTCAGGAATGGAGCGAGGATATCTAGCAAATAGTCATCACCATCTTTGTAAAAAGGATAAGAATGTCTCCCCTTTGTTTTGTTTCATGTTATATAGATCCTTTATCGTAAGATCGTGTTGGATGTTAAAAGAATATTGGGAGATGAACCTATTGACGATCTCTTCAAAGGTTAGTATTCCTAGTTGTAATTTGGAAAACCATTCCATACATTGCCCTCCTAAGCTTCTTGGAAATAACCTCATGAGGTAAGTTTCCTCTTGTGAAAACTCTAGGCTCATGGTTTTGAATTCCTGGATATGATCGATTAGATCTATCTTTCCATTATATCTGTCATACTTGGGGAATTCACAGTGTCGAGGAAAAGGTATCATGTCGACTGTTGAGTCAAAAGCATAAGGAAAAATGTCTTGTAATGCATACCTTTTAGTGTTTCCTTTTGTCATGTCTTGTATTTGTTGTTGTAATATTTGCATTTGGGATATTAAGGCAACAACCAGCTCTATACCTTGTGTGGGTTGTGGTATTTCAGTTTCTCTTGTTCCAAGTGCTTCTCTTAGGCGATTTACGTCAAAGTCTTTGGGAAGCTTAGCACCTGATTCAACCAACATTAAGAGGTATTTCTCCATGTCCTGTTCTAAAATCTTTTCCATGAATTTATGGAATTTGGGATCCTATTGGGCTAGTTGTATGTCCTCTAGAGTTATGTCATTTTTGTCACTTTGATGTAAACTATTCCAGGTAATTTATTTTTCCATTCTATTTGATGTTTCAACTTCCTTTTCTAAGAGCCTTTATTTTTGTAACCTAGTGAAGATTGGAATACAAGTGTTTTGTTCTTTCTTCCAAAATTTGATGTTCTATGTTGGAAAATGTCAAGTCAATTTTTAACAAAGTTGAATAAGCTGATATATCTTATTGATAAGGGGTATGTGCAGGATCATGATGGGCCAAAAAGTGGCGATATCTAAGTGATATGATGGCCCATGTGGCTGATGACTCTTTTTTTACCCAAAATTGATGAAACGAAAAGGGTTTTTAAAGGAGATTCTCAGCTTTCCACCAATATAAATTATGATTTACTTTGAATTTAATAAATAATTATTATTCATTTTCTATTTGAATTATGACTAAAGTCTTGATTGATAGTGTGATTGAAAAAATATATACCTTTCAAATGGTATCACATTCTATGCATCACATAATATAGGATTAAAAAAAAAAGAATTGAATTTCATGAAGTTTTGACCAAGTTAAGGTGGTCAGACATATGTGTTTTTATATTTTTTAAAATTTGTAATAAAAAATTCATAATTAATTATTTACTTGGAAAAAAATTACAAAAAAAATACACCACATCGAGAAATGAGTCCCCTACTTATATATAAAATCTTATTAAAAAAATATTATCATTTTATTGTGGTTAGGGTGGTCAGAAAGACACCTACTTCTTATTTTTTCCCTGAAATTTAGGTACTACAGCATTGAAATTCCAAATTTTCACCAAATAGATTTTTTTTTTTAAATAAACTTATTAGTTTAGAAACTACATTCAATTTGCTATAGATTCTATTCTTACATATTTTTGAAATAATATAGATAACTTGTTCAAATTTTTACGTCAAGTTGCCTAACTCTGATTTTCTGAATTTTATTGCACTTAAGGGCCTATTTTTTCCATGATGATCCTACACATACCCTAAGACTAGATTAAAAATTTGATTTCTATGCTTTGTTTCATGATAAATAGGATGATAATATCCTGATGATGAAACTTTAGCGTAGTAATCGAGATTTTGTTTTGATTTGACATTTTATGATTTGCAAGATTTGCGTTTCAGTTGAGAAGATTGGAAACTTGTATGACCCTATCTAATTTCGGTTTCTAGACACTGATTCTGATAAAAAGGGTACTTCTATTTTGATAAAAATCCATGTGTAAATGACAAAAAAATTGATTGATGTAATTTGGAGCTCTTTATTTTTTGAAAGAGCTAAAACAGAGTTCAAGGGCACTAAAACAGGTGATGGAAGCGCTATTTCACAGAAGTGCTAGAATAGAGTTCAAAAGCACTGAAATAGATGATGGAAGTACTATCTTTATGGATGCACTACAACAGTGCTCGAAAGCGCTGAAAAATATGATGAAAGCACTATTTGATGGAAGCACTAAAACAGTGACCATAAGTGCTAAAACAATGCTTGGAAGCGCTATTTTATGAAAGCACTAAAATAGAGTCTCAAAGCACTAAAATAGAGGGTTGATGTTCAAGACTCCTTATTGCAAAATTTGACTTGGCCTTGTGGCATATCCTATCATGGGTTATGGGATGTAGGACTGATGTATGTGTTGACTATGGTTGTGATAATTTGTGAGGGCTCTCCTTTGGAAGAAGGCTCGTGAATAAAGTAGTTTTACTACGTAATCAAGAGTATGACCTCTAGCAAAGTCGTGATACCTATCAATGAAATTTTTGTGTTGTAACAAGATATTTCGACTTTGAGATAAGAAACACCTTCTTCTTAAATTATCCTAGTAACTGAGTGGTCTCTTGGGTTTGTTGACTTTGATGGTTTTCTTGATAAGCTTGGTTGATTTGCACTCTCGAATCATGAATTTTTCTGACCTGATTTGATTTTGTTGTTTTCTGGATGATCTTTTATTTGATTTTTAATGATTTTGAAAACACAACAAGCAAATTATAGAATAATTGTTTTAATCTAAACAGATAGTGTATATTCAAGAACCACGAATGGTCCTTATTGATTTTCACAAGTTTTTTTTGACAAAAGTAAACAATTCAGATAGAATCACTCTTAAGGTCAAATAGGTCATCATTATACTCAACAACCCACATCTTGAAATTGCGTTGACTCACACAGCCATGTCACCCCCTAGAGGGAGCCCGTGTTTTTGTCATTTCCAGGCATGTACTCAGAGTTGGATTTCTTGTCCTCTAAGAAAATGGTCCTTGGCAATTATATAGTGAGTGTCTTGCAGGAAAATTCTTCCCTCCCCTTGCACCTGAGTATTACAATGTCTGGTTACTTACTTGGCTGGACACTACACTATGGTTCATAGATAGGGCTTTCGTGCGGTGCGGCAATTGATAAACTCCCTCAAGAGACCTCCCAATCTTTAGAACAAAGATTTTTGGGATCGTTATCTTTCTCACTATTGTCAATTTGCACTTTCATCAACAACTTGCATTTTTATTAGAGTGGGTTGGAATCCTTGGCTTTAGGCATTTCCATTTAGGTTGTTCCCATAGGGTGAGTAATTTTATCCCACTACGGCAGGCCTTCTAAAGGTTTTAACAAAAGCGTAAATTTTCATGAGAATAAGGATGAGTCTGGCACTTTGATCACTGAGTTAAGGGGAGAGCATAAACCTATTCACCACACAAGCACAGTAGATAAATGATTCGTTTTAAGCCCAAAAGACAAATTTTTCTAATCTATGTGAAGATTTTGCTTCACAATAATCATGGTGTCCTTTTTAACTGAATGCAAAAGTGTGATGGCTACCCTAGGATTGATAAATTTTAAACTAGAAATGACTACCCTAGGATTGATAAATTTTAAACCAAATGATTATCCTAGGATTGGTTCATTTTAGTCTAACTATATCAAAATGAAATTTTGGCCGCGGTCGTGCCAGATCCAGATCAAAATTACAGAAGTGCTAAAATAGTCTATGAAAGCTCTATATTTTTTACCTGATGTGCTAAAATTGAAAGCACTGCAATAGAGTAACAAAGCACCAAAGTTCTTCACAAAAGCGCTAAATCAATTTTTCTAGAGATGGGTAACCACCGCGCCGAAATAGTTCATGGAAGCGCTATAGTAGAAAGCACTAAAAATTTTAACGGATGCACTATAGTATCACGGAAGTGCTGAAATAGAGCACGAAAGCGCCATAGTTTTCCATAGATGCACTAGATTTTTTGATGAAAGCACTATAGTTTTTGATGGAAGCACTGAAACGGAACACATCGGGAACCTGTGTGATACTTTTCAGAAAAAAATGATAAAAATATGGGGTTAGGCCCCATGGTGGGCGCCAAATTGTAAGTGTGAATAAGTAGAAAGGAATAAAACACTTCTTAATGAAACATTATATAAAAGATCAAGCTAATAATCTACTGAAGGCATCTCATTGTCTCCTATCTTTACAAATTTATTAAGCTATTGTGCTCTCAGATTTAAATAACACTATAACTGTTAAAATGATAATCTAAAGAACGAGATGATGTTGATGCAATTATATGAAGCTAATATGATAAAATCTAGATGATAAAAGAAACTAATATAGCAAGGATTGATATAAAAACTGATAAATGAAGCTACAGGAAGCAACCATGATATGAAAACTAGAATGTTGGATGCTTGTATGCTTGGATGCTTGGATGCTTGATGCTTGCAGAGTAAGAGTGCATAAGTTAGATAATATGGATCCTTTTCTTGGTTGAATGAAGCTTTATTTATAGATTTCCTGCTTGTAGAAATGCATAGGGATGGCAAAGAGAGGCTTGGATTCAATCTAGAGGATTGAATGGTGAGAGATGAAGGAGATTGAGAAGATTTTGAGGATTGTCTCTACCCATGAAAACACCAAGCAAGAGAAGAGGAAGGATTGATGGAAGAGGATTGAGAGATAAATTTGCAATTTGTTTACAAATCTTCCCATGAAGTTTGAAAGCATTAATTTTGACATATTTTAACATAAATTAGACATAGGATATCTAATTTGATTTTGAGGAAATATAGTGCAATATTCCATCTACCTTAATTTAAATATTTTTTATTTATTTAAATTAGCCAAACAGGGATAAATAATTTAATAAAACAAACTATAGAATTTGTTTATTAAATTAAAATAGAAGAATATGATATTTAGTCAATAAAGTGTTTAATCTTTATTTAATTAATTTAAGATTTGATGTGATAGAATATAATAGGGAAATGATAATTAAATCAAACAAAGTATTTAATTTTGTTTATTTAATTAAGATGAGATAATATAAGAATTGGAATAATTTAAATGTGAATGTGAACGTGAACTATATAAATAAATATTTCTATTTATTCAAAACAGTAGAAGAAATTAGGACAATTAATCAAATAATTCATATTTAATTAATCATATTTTCTAGACCATTTTTAGGTGTATACAAGGATAAACTTGGATATTTGCATGCCAGTGATGTAGGTCATGGGAATAGCTTCAATCCATTTGGTGAAGTATTGAGTGGCGGTTATGATGAATTTATGGTCATTGGATGATGTAGGGTGAATCTTACCTATGAGGTCAAGCCCCCATTGGGAAAAGGGCCATGGTGAAGTAATCATATGAAGCTCCTGTGCTTGTGCCCGTATCAAATCTCCATATATCTGACACTATCAACATTTCTTTACAGAGATATATGAGTCATTTTCCATTGTAGGCCAATAATAACCGAATCTCATAATCTTATGGGCTAAAGTAGGACCGTTAGAATGGGATCCGCATATACCCTCGTGTACTACTCGCAAGGTTGTTTGTGCTTCTTCAACATCGAGACACCTCAGTAGGGTATCTCTGATGATAGTGTATTTAGCTGACTTATGGATAAATTTTCTACACTGGTTGTTTGATAGGTCTAGAGGTAAGATTTGGGCATTTAGATAGTCGAATACGTCTTTGTACCAAGGGGAAATAGGACCAACAATTATACACACCATTGCAGAATCAGGGACATCATAGGCAGGGACTAATAATTGTTCGACCAAAAACTCGAACTTAGGCACGTTGCTCGGAATATCCAATAAGGAACCCATGGTTTCCATAGCATCTGCTGCCCTGTTTTGACTACGTGGTATTTCTTGAAAGGTAATTTCATCAAAGTACTTATTGAAACTATCGGTCATGCGCTTATAGGGGGTAATTTTCTCATCTTTAGTTTCATAATCATCATTTACTTTCCGGACTACTAGCTGAGAATCCCCATAAACATGTAGACTCCTAATTTTCCATTGGGCTGCCATTCTTAGTCCTATCACTAAGGCTTCATACTCTAATATGTTGTTGGTGCAAGGGAAAGCAATCTTGAATGATTTAGGAATAGTATTTCCTTGAGGTGTAACAAATAGTATGCCTGCTCCTGAACCACGATTAGTATGTGACCTGTCAAAGTATAATTTCCATTTAGTTCTAGCATCAACTTTGAAGATAAATTCATCAAGAAAATCTACCACTAAAGGATGGTCTGCCTTCATGGGTGCATTCGCTAACTGATCCGCAATCACTTGTCCTTTTATAGCTTTCCTGTCCACATATTGGATGTCATATTCACTAAGTATCATCACCTGTTTAGCCAATCGACCTATTAATGTTGCTTTACTTAGGAGATATTTGAGGGGATCAATCTTTGTGACCAACATTGTTTGGCGGTTTAGCATATAGTGCCAAATTTTTTGAGTAGCAAAGACTACCACAATACAAAAACATTCTGTGTTACTTTTATTTAATTCATATCCCACCAAGGTACGACTGATGTACTACGTTGCTCTTTCATGACCTTGATCATCATTTTGTGTGAGAAGAGCTCTTAATGCGGACTAAGTTGCTAAAATGTATAGTATCAATGATTTTCCATCTATAGGTGGCATTAAGACCAATGGAGTGAGAAAATAATCCTTGATATGTTGGAAAGCCTCCTAAAATTTAGGTGTCCATACAAATAGTACTCTTTTCTTGAGCAAATGTTGGAATAGGTTTATTTTGTCTACTAGTTGTACAATGAAGCATATGATAGATTGTAATCTTCCCTGTAGTGTTCTTAGTTGACCAATGCTGACTGGAGGAGGCATTTCTATGATATCTTTTACCTTCTTTGGATCTACTTCAATGCCTCTTCTAGAAATGATATACCCTAGAAGTTTCTCTGATTTCACTCCAAAGACACATTTCTTTGGATTTAGTCTAACGTTGTAATTTTCTAGCCTCTGGAATATCTTGTCTAGAACTTTCAAATAATCTACCCTTGTTACTGATTTAGCTATAATATCATCGACATAATCTTCCATGAGATTATGTACAAATTCATGGAAAATAGCCGTCATTGCACGTTGATACGTAGATCCTCTATTCTTAAGCCCAGGCATAACATTCCAACAGTATGTTCCCCATGGACATGTGAAAGTTGTCTTGTGTTGGTCTTTAGGAACAATTTTGATTTGGTTATACCCAAAGAAACCATCCATAAGGGATAGCATCTCGTATCCTGCTGTAAGGTCCACTATCATGTCAATGTTCAGCAAAGGGAAATCATCCTTAGGACATGCCTTGTTGATGTCTCTAAAATTTGTACAAATACGGATGCCCCCAGTTGTTTTGGTCACTGGCACAAGATTTGAAATAAAGTTTTCATAGTCTATGGATCTTATGAATCTGACATCCAATAGTTTCTTAAGTTCTGCTTTGACCAGTAGAGCAATTTGTGGATGCATTTTCCTTAACTTATGTTTGACAGGCTTAATATTTGGCTATAATGGTAGATGATGCAATATAAGGTCTGGATCTAGCCCAGGCATGTCAACATATGACCATGCAAATTTTATCTGTCCCTTTGTGAAGAAGTCTTCAAATTCTTGTCGTTTTGTCTCTGTCAATGATGCCGCCAAGTATATTACCCAAGGTTTTTCTTCTATGTTTATGTTGACTTCAACAGACTCCTCTACTAACATCGGTGAATTTTCCTGAGCAATGGGGATGATATTCAAACCTCCATCCTTGGGTGCCTCAGAGAGGTTTTTTCCCTCAGATACATCCTTTATTTTTACTATTTCCTCATCCAAAGGCACCTTTCATTTTTCACCTAGGGACTTGTCATTTTTCTCATTTTCATTTTTTTTCTTTTTATTCTCATTATTGTGACTAGAGGTGTAAATAGACTCCCCAAAATATGCTTTTTTATCCAAGTCTATGATAAAACCAGCTTAATGATCCCCTCTTGGTATGCCTTCTCGAAGTCTCATGAACTCAGTTATTGCTTCGTCATTCTCGAATGTGTCTAAGATGGGTGTACCTTGTTGATCCCAGTCGATAAGTTGGGAATATATGAGAGGAATGTCATCATCAAAGTTATCAAATGTGGAAGTTGACAAGGTGAATATAGAGTGGTTGACATGGTCACAGAAGTTTTAGACTAACTCCTTCTTGTTATTTTTCCTATGGATAGGTAAACTCTAATGTGGGACTGTTGTAAGGGCTAAGTTGTCAGAAGATGGTTCACCAGGTGCCCAAGATGCAGGATCAAGGGTTTCCCAATAATAATGCTTAAGCCATTCTTCTTTGGACAAGGGCTTCTTATTACGGGGCCTAGATGGATTTGGTATGGGTTTTATCATTTGGTCTAGTTCTCCAAATAAATTATCTAGGTTCATGGTGCTAGTAGAGGAAAGGGAATCCCATTCATAGTCGCTTGAGTCAGGGCATTCATCATAAATTGGGGGAAGTGGTTCATGAGATATCTTGATGTCTTCATAAGCACTCACTTCCTCTTGAAATGGTGGCAAAGTACTAGGAAACCCAATTCTTAGTGGTTGAAACCCTAGCCCTAGGCCTTTCGGTCGTGGTGAGACAATGATCAGTCCAGTCCTTCCATTTTGATGTAGTCCTAACCCACTATGTCTATCATAGCCTTTACTTTCCATTATCTTAAAGCCTTTTCCATATTAATCCTTATCTATCTAAGTAGATGGTGAGGGGTATTCATTGTCTTCCTGGTACAACCAGGAGGTAATATCACCTTGGTCCATAATTTCTTCACTTAACTCTCCCCATTTCATGAATTTCATTGTAATGGGAACATGAAATGTGACTACAGATTGTCTCCTATCTGCCATGGGTAGACCATATGCCTTAGGTGGAACCAGCTAACTAACACAATAGGATACCTCCATGTGATATTCTCCATAGCCCTTGTCTTGGATCTCGACCTTAGGAGTGGATGATGGTGGTTTTAATGAAATGGACTTGGTAAGATGTGATGGATCAATGTATAGGGATAAAGTGGATGATGAAGCTTCTTGATTAACTGGCACCTATCCTTGTTGAATTTCCCTTAGGCTTGTACAATATTGAAAAGGATCTAGATCACCATCAATTGTGATCTCGGTGCCATTACACGAGAATTTAAGACACTTGTGATATGTGGAAGGTACAGATTTCATTGCATGTATCCAAGGTCTACCTAACAATAGGTTATACGGAAGGGTGAGATCCAAGACTTGGAAGTTGGTGTTCATAATTGTTGGGCCAATTCTGATAGGGAGTGTGACAACTCCTTTGGATGATCTTTCCTCATCATCGTAAGCCTTGATGACTATACTCTTAGAGGTGTCCATGCATGCTTCTAAGAATCCTAATGCCTTAACCAATTTTAGGGTACATAGGTTCAAACCTACTCCTACATCTACCAAGACTCTTCTGACTTTGGTTTGATGGTCTAGGACTTCAAGATGTAATGGGTCATTATGATCAGTCTTTTCTATTGAGTAATCATGTTGAGAAAATGTGGCATGATGGGAGTCGGTTAAGTATCCTACCATTTCTTCGAAATGATTGACAACTAATTTGGTAGGGAAAGTCGTGCTCTATAAGGCTTTGTCGAGAATGGCTTGATGCTTAGGTGATAAATTTAACAGTTCCAAAATGGATATTTGTGCTAGTGTCTTACTCAATTGATCAAGAAAATTATACTTAGACTTGGAAGACTGTGTAGGTGGTTTAGAAGAAGGACCTAGAAGAGTTATTTTAGTTTTTTGTGTATTTACAACACATTCAAGATGCTTCTCGATGGTGATGGTATGAACATTTTCATTTGCAGTTCGGAGGTGATTTATGATTGTACCTTTTCCATAGTCATGCTTGGTATTTGCATAATTGGTCGATGTAGCATTCTTAGTTCCTGAACTGGAGGCCTTTCCTTTTGTGTGGTCATGTAATTGATCTTTGAAGACCTTGTGATCGCTGTTCTTGGTATTTTTCTTCCCATTGACCTCTATGGTTCCATCTTGAACAAAGTCTTGTATGATATTCTTTAGTTGTCAACATTGTTCTAGGTTGTGTCCTTTTGTTCGATGGTATTCACAATAGGTGTTATCATACCACCATGAAGGTTTAAACTATCCAGGATCATACTATCTTGATTCCAATGGTTTTAGTAGATCATGTTTAATCATCTCTTTGAAAATTGTCTCGATTGGTTGCCCCAAAGGGGTAAATTCACGTTTAGGAAATCTCCCCTATGGTCATTGTTGTTGTGAATTTTGGATAAAAAATTCTGATTGATCTGGATTACTCATCATGTCTTGATTGGGGTTGTAACCTCTAACTGTGATGACTAGTCCCACATGTATGGTCTTAGCATCAACAATGCCATCATTTGTAACATTTTTGTTTCTAGACTAGAACTTGTTTCTATCATTGGGAGAGTTTTGATATTGATGTTGGTACTTTAATTTCTCCTTTGTCAATAAGGCCTTTTTCAAGGATGATGCCCCTTTGTAGCAAGTCTAGGAATGAAGTACAACAATGTACCCTTAAGTCACCTCTCATTTTTGGATTGATATTTTCAAGGAATATTGTGACTTTTTGCTTTTCTGGTATTTCAACTAGACATCTACTAGCTAAACTTCTCCATCTCTAGAAGAAAGTGGTGATATTTTCACCTTCTTCTTGCATTGTGTGACACAAGGTAGCTATAGTTATTTCATTTTCTATGTTAAAGGAAAAGTGTTTGAAAAACTTCACCTAATTCACCCTAGGATCTAATGCCATATGGTAATTTAGAGAACCATTCCAGTGCTATCCCAACAAGGGTTCACGGAAATAGTCTCATCAAGTATGTGGGGTCATATCATATGTCCATACATGTTGTAGATAATTCTCTAATGTGTTCTAAAGGATTCCTCCTCCCATTATACTTAGGAAAATTTGGTATAATGTATCTATGTGGGAAGGGTGTCATGTATAGCACTTTGTCAAAAGGACATGGACATAAATCTTGCACTGAGATAGTTCATTTTCCTGACATAGACATGTTGTCCATCTATTGTTGAAGCATTTGTATTTGATTTTGGAGAACATCTACTTGTGTCAAGGACATGTTTGCATTGTTAGGATCAAAGTAGGTGTTCTGAAATGCTATGTTCTGTGACAAGGGTATATATCCTATTTGAATGTTCTGATTCTATATATGAATATTTCCTGTCTGAATATTCTGATTTGGTATAGGAATTTTTCCTGTCTGAATGTTCTGATTTGGTATAGGAATATTCGGGAAAACTTTGGATCTCTTACTAGTAGTGTTTGTGCCCAATGGGTTTGATGAAGTTTCTCTAGCAGTAAATTGTAAACCTTGTGTTATGTTGAAATGGATTGTTCTTATAATTGATCATGTTTGAGTAGGTATTGTAGTTAGTATCACTGCAGTAATTTGAGGAATAGAAATACTTGACGTTATGGTTTGTGTTGGTTAAGTAGATGGTGTATTCAAAGTATGAATATTAAATCCTAGTGGTTGTGTGGCACCTTACACTAGCAACTTTTCTAGATATCATTGGGGATCATTTTCCAAAAACTCATCCATAAAGGATGCAAACTCAGGATCTTGTACGACAACATCTATGTCTTCAACACAAATTTGTCCATGTGTGTCTCTAGTGATGTGTTTTTCAAGCAAAGGTTTGTGTGGTCTCTCTTTTCTTGATGGTGTATTTCTGAAAGGATTGACAAATTCATTAGGGTCCGACATTGCTTTCTATTTATTTTTAGACCTTGTTTCAACCATGAAAAGTTGCTCAAAATGGGGTAATGCAAACTATGTCTAAAAATTGATATGTACTATTTCTATGTTTTTTGGATTTTTTGAATATGAAGGATGTTGCTAAAGATTTCAAAAATGATTTATACTAAGATGATGTATGCTAGGATAGACAATATAAAAAATTTCGAGTAGACTATGATGGTAAATGACTCTAAGATGGGTATAACCTACCACTTATGGAATAAATCCAAGCAATGATATAACTTTACCAAGGAACCTGATTGTAGGATAAAGATAGTGGCTGACAAGGTGAATTTCCCAAACTAGACTGTTGAGCTGGAAAGATTCACTAATAGGATAATAGTGACTAGGTTCAATGATAATGAAAAATTGGAGCATGAACGTATCCAATGACAAGGAAAGTTATTCTATTCTACGATATGCAACTTCCTAGGAAGTGTCTAAATTTTTGCAATTTAGGATGACTATGACAAGGATGTATATGACACTTAATAATGCAAGGTTTTTGAGCAATTCTTTTCCAGTTTCTATCCATGGTTGATCTTAAGAAACAAAAGCAAAAAAGATAGTTTTGTTTTTGGACTGAGTTTGCAATTTTTGAATTCTCTATTGATAGACAATTGCGGTTCACTTTTCAGATGCATTGATATTTTAGACAGATGCGGTTTAGGTTATAGATGCATTGAATTGACCAAACTAGGTTTCGAATGTTGACAGACAATTGTGACTTTCTAATAGATGCAGTTTAATTTATCACAAACATGACTCAGAAATATGAACTCTATGAAACTAAACTTATTGACAGACACTTGTGGTTTTTTTTTAGATAGTTGTGGCTCGAAATATGACAGTTACGGCTCAAAAACTAGAGTCTATGAGACTAAAAATTGTTGACAGGAACATGCGGCATTTAGTTTAATAGTTGCGACTCTCTAAGACAGATGCAGTTCGAAAAATGACAGTTGCCACTTTGTTTGAAAGTTACAGTTTTTTGAAGATGATGTTACAATTGACTCAGTTGAATGATGAAGTTTTTGATGAATACACAAAAGAAAAAGCACATAATACAAAGTGTTTTCAGTTTGAGGTGTTCAATCTGTTAAAACTAGAAGACAATTATAACCTAGGTTGTGTAGGATAGTATTTACTAAGTTCTTATGTGGATAAATCTAGCTACGCATATTCAAGGTGGATGACTAGTAGCTTGACCCCACTGGCTCCCCTCCATGACACTCACTTATACGGGGCAGCCAAGCTAATGTACCCAAAAAAATCCCATGGCATACATCTCATCTCCACACATGAACCGTAAGAATGTAAGATGGCTTCATAGGTCTAAACCTGCTGCACCAGCAAATAGATAGGATTTTAGTGAAACTACAACATGGTTTTTAGTAAGGGCATTCCATTCATGGGGCACCATCCAATATGGCGAGAGACCATTTTTTCCCTTCTTGTCAAAATACTGAGCGTGATTTCTCGGGTTTCCCCCAAAAATCCACTTTTATATACCGGCTGGAATTCATTTGACGTCTAGCGTGCTACCAATCTAAGTCATCTTCGGGTGAGTAATTTTTCCCACCAAGACAGGCCTAAGTTCTAGAGTCAGTAACCGTTTCTCTTACACCTAGGATCACATGTATGCACAAGGGGAGAGGATACTTCAATGTACCAAATTGTAAAGGGTTACAAAATGTACTTTCGCACTAGACAAAGCATACACTGGTTCTTTTTAATCCAAATGACAATTTTTTATCTACCAAATGTAAAAGATTTTTAAACAAAATAAACAAAATCAATGTCTTCACATAAGGTCCTGCACGCAACTTATTAGTAATTTATTTGTGTCTTCAACTTTCTAACTGCAGAAAAGAAGATGCTTTTTGGTTTTTTTTTGGTCTTCTACGCTTTGTCCTGCAAAAACAATGTTATCCTCCTAAACACAGCTTTAAACAAAACATTAGCGAAAACAAAACAAGACAAAAAAGAAAAATCAAATAGAAAAAAATATGAGTTAATAAAAAACAATTGCGACTTTTTAATAGATGCAGTTTAATTTATCACAAACGTGACTCAGAAATATGAACTCTATGAAACTAAACCTTTTGACAGACACTTGTGGTTTTTTTTTTGATAGTTGCGGCTCAAAATATGATAGTTGCGGCTCAAAAACTAGAGTCTATGAGACTAAAAATTGTTGACAGGCACATGCGGCATTTAGTTTAATAGTTGTGACTCTCTAAGATAGATGCAGTTCAAACAATGATAGTTACCACTTTGTTTGACAGTTACAGTTTTCTAAAGATGATGTTACAATTGACTCAGCTGAATGATGAAGTTTTTGACGAATACACAAAAGAAAAAGCACATAATACAAAGTGTTTTCAGTTTGAGGTGTTCAATTTGTTAAAACTAGAAAACAATTATAACCTAGGTTGTGTTGGACAATATTTACTAAGTTCTTACGTGGATAAATCTAGCTACGCATATTCAAGGTGGATGACTAGTAGCTTGACCCCACTGGCTCCCCTCCACGACACTCACTTATACGGGGCAGCCAAGCTACTGTACCCAAAAAAATACCATGGCATACATCTCATCTCCACACATGAACCGTAAGAATGTAAGATGGCTTCATAGGTCTAAACCTGCTGCACCAACAAATAGATAGGATTTTAGTGAAACTACAACATGGTTTTTAGTAAGGGCATTCCATTCATGGGGTACCATCCAATATGGCGAGAGACCATTTCTTCCCTTCTTGTCAAAATACTAAGCGTGATTTCTCGGGTTTCCCCCAAAAATCCACTTTTATATACCGGCTGGAATTCATTTGACGTCTAGCGTGCTACCAATCTAAGTCATCTTCGGGTGAGTAATTTTTCCCACCAAGACAGGCCTAAGTTCTAGAGTCAGTAACCGTTTCTCTTACACCTAGGATCACATGTATGCACAAGGGGAGAGGATACTTTGATTTATGAAATTGTAAAGGGTTACAAAATGTACTTTCGCACTAAACAAAGCATACACTGGTTCTTTTTAATCCAAACGACAATTTTTTATCTACCAAACATAAAAGATTTTTAAACAAAATAAACAAAATCAATGTCTTCATATAAGGTCCTGCATGCAACTTATAAGTAATTTATTTGTGTCTTTAGCTTTCTAACTGCAGAAAAGAAGATGTTTTTTGGTTTTTTTTTGGTCTTCTATGCTTTGTCCTGCAAAAACAATGTTATCCTCCTAAACGCAGTTGTAAACAAAACATTAGTGTAAACAAAACAAGACAAAAAAGAAAAATCAAATACACAAAAATATGAGTTAATAAGAAACAATTGCGACTTTTTAATAGATGCAGTTTAATTTATCTTAAACGTGACTCAGAAATATGAACTCTATGAAACTAAACCTATTGATAGACACTTGTGGTTTTTTTTTGATAGTTGCGGCTCAAAAACTAGAGTCTATGAGACTAAAAATTGTTGACAGGCACATGCGGCATTTAGTTTAATAGTTGTGACTCTCTAAGACAGATGCAGTTCAAAAAATGATAGTTGCCACTTTGTTTGACAGTTACAGTTTTCTGAAGATGATGTTACAATTGACTCAGTTGAATGATGAAGTTTTTGATGAATACACAAAAGAAAAAGCACATAATTCAAAGTGTTTTCAGTTTGAGGTGTTCAATCTGTTAAAACTAGAAGACAATTATAACCTAGGTTATGTTGGACAATATTTACTAAGTTCTTACATGGATAAATCTAGCTACGCATATTCAAGGTGGATGACTAGTAGCTTGACCCCACTGGCTCCCCTCCACGACACTCACTTATACAGGGCAGCCAAGCTACTGTACCCAAAAAATTCCCATGGCATACATCTCATCTCCACACATGAACCGTAAGAATGTAAGATGGCTTCACAAGTCTAAACCTGCTGCACCAGCAAATAGATAGGATTTTAGTGAAACTACGACATGGTTTTTAGTAAGGGCATTCCATTCATGGGGCACCATCCAATATGGCGAGAGACCATTTTTTCCCTTCTTGTCAAAATACTGAGCATGATTTTTGGGGTTTCCCCCAAAAATCCACTTTTATATACTGGTTGGAATTCATTTGACGTCTAGCGTGCTACCAATTTAAGTCATCTTCGGGTGAGTACTTTTTCCCACCAAGATAGGCCTAAGTTCTAGAGTCATTAACCCATTCTCTTACACCTAGGATCACATGTATGCACAAGGGGAGAGGATACTTCGATGTACCAAATTGTAAAGGGTTACAAAATGTACTTTCGCACTAGACAAAGCATACACTGGTTCTTTTTAATCCAAACGACAATTTTTTATCTACCAAACGTAAAAGATTTTTAAACAAAATAAACAAAATCAATGTCTTCACATAAGGTCTTGCATGCAACTTATTAGTAATTTATTTGTGTCTTCAGCTTTCTAACTGCAGAAAAGAAGATGTTTTTTGGTTTTTTTTTGGTCTTCTATGCTTTGTCCTGCAAAAACAATGTTATCCTCCTAAACGTAGCTGTAAACAAAACATTAGCGAAAACAAAACAAGACAAAAAAGAAAAATCAAATACACAAAAATATGAGTTAATAAAAAACAATTGCGACTTTTTAATAGATGCAGTTTAATTTATCACAAACGTGACTCAGAAATATGAACTCTATGAAACTAAACCTATTGACAGACACTTGTGGTTTTTTTTTTGATAGTTGCGGCTCGAAATATGACAGTTGCGGCTCAAAAACTAGAGTCTATGAGACTAAAATTTTTTGACAGGCACATGCGGCATTTAGTTTAATAGTTGCGACTCTCTAAGACAGATGCAGTTCGAAAAATGACAGTTGCCACTTTGTTTGACAGTTACAGTTTTTTGAAGATGATGTTACAATTGACTCAGTTGAATGATGAATTTTTTGACGAATACACAAAAGAAAAAGCACATAATACAAAGTGTTTTCAGTTTGAGGTGTTCAATCTGTTAAAACTAGAAGACAATTATAACCTAGGTTGTGTCGGACAGTATTTACTAAGTTCTTACATGGAGAAATCTAGCTACGCATATTCAAGGTGGATGACTAGTAGCTTGATCCCACTGGCTCCCCTCCATGACACTCACTTATACGGGGCAGCCAAGCTACTGTACCCAAAAAAATCTCATGGCATACATCTCATCTCCACACATGAACCGTAAGAATGTAAGATGGCTTCACAGGTCTAAACCTGCTGCACCAGCAAATAGATAGGATTTTAGTGAAACTACAACATGGTTTTTGGTAAGGGCATTCCATTCATGGGGCACCATCCAATATGGCGAGAGACCATTTTTTCCCTTCTTGTCAAAATACTGAGCGTGATTACTGGGGTTTCCCCCAAAAATCAACTTTTATATACTGGCTGGAATTCATTTGACATCTAGCGTGCTACCAATCTAAGTCATCTTCGAGTGAGTACTTTTTCCCACCAAGACAGGCCTAAGTTCTACAATTAGTAACCGTTTCTCTTACACCTAGGATCACACGTATGCACAAGGGGAGAGGATACTTCGATGTACCAAATTGTAAAGGGTTACAAAATGTACTTTC
The DNA here is from genome assembly GCA_007115665.2 of Sequoiadendron giganteum. Taxonomy (NCBI): domain Eukaryota; kingdom Viridiplantae; phylum Streptophyta; class Pinopsida; order Cupressales; family Cupressaceae; genus Sequoiadendron; species Sequoiadendron giganteum. The sequence goes on from CM021110.1 coordinate 378,574,507, forward strand.
GCACTAGACAAAGCATACACTGGTTCTTTTTAATCCAAATGATAATTTTTTATCTACCATACGTAAAAGATTTTTAAACAAAATAAACAAAATCAATGTCTTCACATAAGGTCCTACATGCAACTTATTAGTAATTTATTTGTGTCTTCATCTTTCTAACTACAGAAAAGAAGATGTTTTTTGGTTTTTTTTGGTCTTCTACGCTTTGTCCTATGAAAACAATGTTATCCTCCTAAACGCAACTATAAAAAAAACATTAGCGAAAACAAAACAAGACAAAAAAGAAAAATCAAATACACAAAAATATGAGTTAATAAAAAAGATAAAAATTCTTTCCAAGAAGATGCGACATTTAGACTCACAAATGTGTCACAATATTGACAATCGGATATGGTGTGGAGTGTCGCGGATGTTGCGTTGCGATTTTTATAGTTAGATGCGGTGCAAAATTGATAGGGAGGTTAGAGGAATCAATCACTGATTCCTGCTCTAGGTCTTACCTGGAAGACCTCTATGGTGTCTCACTCCACCACCTTAACCTTTAGGACCTTTTTCTTGTTTAAGATCCCCTAGTTCTCCTTGCTAGCCCAACTACCATCCCTACTCTACCTACCAAGTCAACTTTGGTGCAAGTTTTGCAATTCTTCCCTTAGCCCTTAATCCACCCTAAAGGCTAACATTCTCCAAATCTAGAACTTAGTTTTTTAGGGGTGTGGAGATGTTTCTAATGAATTCAATCAATCCTATTAGGGTTCTTGAGGATCCACCTAACTCCATTTCCTAGTAGCTTAGACCAAACCCTTATCTAGGTCTTAAAAGGCTACTAGCCCTATGAGCCCCAATTAGGCCTCCTTCTCTGAGAAATCAGGTCAGTTCTCCAAAGTTTCCAAAAGAACTCTCAATCTTTCCTTGGGGTTCCTGGTCCATATTCCCACCTCTAAAGGATCTTTGGGGTCTTGACCCTCAACTGTCCGTACACAGGCTTAACCTTCAATTTGGCAAATTAGGCCTTTTGTTTAAGTTTTCTTAACCTCACTGTAACTGTTAGAGATTCCTTACACCAGATGGATTGATGGAGCTCCCTCCTCCATTCTATGCCTTGGAAAGGCTTATACCTGCCCTTTCCACGCCGTGATTTTTTAGGAAATGGTCACCCCTGCAAATCAAGTGCTCTACACTTCTTTGCTTCCCTAGCCGAACACTTTCAGGCTCGCCTAGCAGAAGACTCCCATGGTGTTCCTGATGCTACCAAAGACTCCTAATCCTACCATATATACAGTCATAGAGTCTAGTCACAATTCCCAAAGGGTCGTACAATATGTACAATGGGAATGTGATCTAAACCTCCATTCTTCTCAAACAGTCTGTTAGATCAGAAATTGAAAGAAAGCAAACTATCTACAAATAGTGCTTGAAACTGAACTAAGAAGCTAATTACTACCAAAAAATGCTTGAATAACACTCACACTACATCCTACATAAGCTACAAAGACACTTTCAATACATTAAAGCTCCATTCAAAGCAAAAATCAGAAACTCTCACAATATCACAACTGTTCTCAATTGAATTTCAAAATTTCAAATAATCAAAATGCTTCCAACCTTTCTCTCATCTTGAGAGCACCATTAAATAGGGTCTCTAAATTAGTTACCTCTCCTTAGGTCACTCCTAGGCTACTTGTAGCTTTCATTAAGCTTTATTTTCAAAAATTTAGAAAAGAAACACCTAAGAGGGTCTAAAAGACCCTCAACCTTGCTTGAGAAAAAACCTATAAGCCTATGCTATGGTCAACATGACCTTCAAAAATTCAACACCTGATAACAAATGCCACTAAGGCACAAACCTAATGAACATGAATAGATAGATAAATTGGTCCAAACACATTGCCCAAACATGACCTTCTAGGCAACCTAAGGTAGCTTAGGGGTGCTCCTGCACCAAAAATGTAGCAGATGCGACTCATGTTGTCAGATGCATCACGAGATGTGTCATATGCAGTTTGCAAGATCAGATGTGTCATTTCTTCAATCAAATGTGGTTTGGCAAACGATACCTACAAAACAAAAAATGGAAAGAGGAAAAAGAGTCATGAGGTTTGAAGCATGATTCATGTCAGGTTCACCAAATGTAACATAGATAAATGGATATTTGCATAGAAGGATAGTTAAATCTAATCTAACAAGTATTAATGTAAATTAAACAACTAAGAATGAAGTAAAATAAACAAAAACAATAAAAATGATAACTAGAACAATCTCACCGAATATCCATCCACTTCTTTGAATTATCTTGATTGTCCTTCTCCATTTTGTTTTATCGATATTCTTGCCGTCAAATTTTTTGTATTGATGCAAGCATAACCTGGATGTATTGTCTAAGCAAAATATCGAAGATAATAGGTTCTTCTCAAAAAGTATTGATTTCGGGAGGAGGAATAATGACAATGACTAGTCAATTTATAGAAATTGGGTTTTCGAACGATCGGCTCAGATTCAAAAGAGAGATCAATGATCGAGATTAATGAATTCCATGTGATGTGAGTTCTGTGTGAGTTAGAATGTGAGTTGGGAAATTCTATAGGATAAAGATTAAATTAGAACAATAATTTAATTTGGTGTTAAGACTATTCGAGAATAGAAAGAACACGAGTTCAAGATTAAATAAATGATTTAATCTTCAGTTGAAAGTCTTCGAAAATAGAAGAACTAGACTTTGAATGAAAATGATAAATTTAGGACTCAAAGAATAATTTGTTTGAATGCACACATGAATTAATTAAAAATAAAGATATTTAATTAATAAATATGTTCATGCATATGAGTTAGAACTAGTTAATTGAATGGTTGTGATAGAGATAAATGGATATCTACATAGAAAGATAGTTAAATCTATTCTAACAATTATTAATCTAAATTAAACAACTAAGAACGAAGTAAAATGAACAAAAACAATAGAAACGATAACTAGAACAGTCTCAGCGAATATCCATCCACTTATTCGAATTATCTTGATTGTCCTTCTCCATTTTTTTGTATCAGTATTTTTGTCCTTAGATTTTTCTTATTGATGCAAACATAACCTGGATGTATTATCTAAGAAAAATATCAAATATAATAGGTTCTTCTCAAAAAGTATTGATTTCGGGAGGAGGAATAATGACAATGACCACTCAATTTATAGAAATTGGGTTTTGAATGATCAACTCAGATTCGAAAGAGAGATCAACGATCGAGATTGATGAACACCATGCGATGTGAGTTTTGTGTCAGTTAGAACGTGAGTTGGGAAATTCTACAGGATAAAGATTAAATTAGATTAATAATTTAATTTGGTGTTAAGACTATTCGAAAATAGAAAGAACACGAGTTCAAGATTAAATAAATGATTTAATCTTCAATTGAAAGTCTTCGAAAATAGAAGAATTAGACTTTAAATGAAAATGATAAAGTTATAACTCAAAGAATAATCTGTTCGAATGCACACATGAATTAATCAATTAAATAAATATATTTAATTAATAAATATGTTCATGCATATGAGTTAAAACTAGTTAATTGACTGGTTGTGATAGAGAGTCCTTTCACAGAGATGAACGGATATCGAATCTGGAGATAACTGGCAAATTTAAATAGATCTAGAGTCGGATGGTGAGTGAATAATTAGATAACTGGATGATAGAAGAATGTGCTAGAAACAGTTAATTATGAATTAAATGTTAATTTAATTCAACATTCAAAATTGAAATATTTAATTAAATAAATAATGATAATTTATTTAATTGACCGTTGAAAAGATTAATTGAATAATTAAATAAGGAATGTTTAATTATAATTGAAATATGACAAAGGGGTTAATTAAATAATAAATTATTTAATTCAGAAAGAGAATTAATTAGTTAGCAACATAATTAAATAAATATGATTTATTTAACTACTCAAAGTTGAATAAGGGTCATAATGGATTAATTAAATAATTAAAAGGTTATTTAATTAATAGAGGAAAGATGTGTTTAGCAAATAATTAAATAATTAACATTATTTAATCATGACCATGGACATCAGAAAATTATGTCGAAAGTGGTACTCGCAGGCCTAGACCAATTTTCGGTGTCTATAGTAAGATTGAATGATAACACAATATAAATGCTTACCAAACCTTTTTGATGGTCTACAACATGCATGAGCAGATCCAATGTAGATAACCTGGAAAACCTAATGTTTGTATGCTTTCTTGTGAAGTCTTGGTTGCTTGAGGATTGAGAGCAAGAGAGTAAAAGTGAGCTAGGAGAGTAAAAATGAACCAAGAGAGAGGCAAAATGGAGGTACAAACCCTTATTTGTACATTTAAAATCCTAATTTTCCTTAAATACAACCTAATAGGCCAACCCTAGGGTTTAGGAGGGAAGATTCACATTGAATCTTGATTAAAATTTGAATTTTACGCTTAAAGGGCTCTTAGAATTTTTTTGATGATGGTCAGGAATTAATCTATGTTTAATAAAGTTTATCAGATTTTCCTCCTGAAACACACTTAGGTCGGCACTAATGATGCATTAGAAGGGAAAATTAACATATAAAAAGGGTTGATTTAAGGGGTGATAAGCCTAGATAAGTGTGAAAATGCGACACAACACTTTGCAACACTCTGTCTTGAGGCTTAGGAAGGTGCAAAAAAGTATTATTTAGGTGAATTATGTTGAAAGGGTCTTAGAAAAGTGAGGAAATTCATTACAACACTTCACAACACCTTAGTAAAACACCATTATGCTATTGATGAATTACAAGCTTACAAGGTTGAAGGTAATCAAGGCCAAAACCTAGTGGAAAAGGCCAAAATGAGTGAAAAAGTGCCAAGGTATACACTTTTTGGTGACATAATTTATACCAACTTCCTTCGAAACATATCCAAAGTTGGCAACACACCATTTCTATTTACAAGTTCAAATTAGGTCGGTGCAAAAAAATTCTAGGGTGGAATTAGAATTAGGGTGACACAACCACACACTTCAACATGCTTCCATAAGCCTTGAAGGTAGTGTTAAACAAAAGGTTGGCTAAACCAGTGTAAAACACATAAATCAATTAAGCATACACAACCATAACATGATCCAAAAAATTTAGATTAAAAAATTAACTTGAAAAAATTCTCAACAACTTATCCTAAAAACCACAAGTCATAAGACTTGAATAAGAAGAAATTTGAAGCAACTACATTTCTCTCGAACCTCAACCAGATACACTGAAAACATAGTTAACAATTGGTTAACATAAATCGCACTGAACAATAATCCAAAACCCCATAATCTAGATATAGCAATTTCCAATAATCATGATTAACTTATCTCTAAAACCACACGAACATAGGAGAAAATCCCAGAGTAAAACCCAAAGAAACCACTGAATACCTACAACCTTTCTTCATTACAATTTTCTTAATAACCTCGGCATAAACAACCAATAACCATTATCCATAACATCAATGACAACAACAATTAATGGAGAACTAGTTAACCAGTTAACATCAATGAAAACACCTTCATACTTGCTTCATACTTACAACATATGTCACTTATTTCATCTTTAAAATTGCTCTTGTACAAGGTATTAGGAATATTTGAAATAGAATTTGAAGTTTTATCCTCCATCATCTAGCTATTATGTAACCACCTTTTACATTTCTCTTCACTCTTCTTATACTCATTTGTGTATTTATTCTTTTCAAAAGGATTCATTTCTAGGTGCATGGGTATATTAAAAGTACCAACAATTTCCTATTGTGGTAATTCCAAATATTCTCTCCTCTCATTAATGACCAACCTATTTCCTAAAACATAATAGAGAATGCATTCTAATATGATATAAGGAGACTCTAGATAAATATGGAGTCTTCAAACTCTATGTAGTCCACTTGTCGTTATATTTTTAGGCTAAGTATTGGTGTGTTCAACTATAAATCTATCCTAGAAGTCATTCATATTAACATGTCCTAGTTTGGTTTCGAAGATAAAAACAAAACTTAGGCCAAATCTCCAACTAGTGAGTTACTCCTTGAAATTTATATTTCATATCTTTTTCCCATTTTCTCATTTGTCCTATAAATCACAAAAAATCCACAATTACCCTAAATTTATTTTCTAGGGTTCAAGTTGACTTATTTTTTCTATTAGGGTCCTAAATTTTACCATAATACAATTGTTTCTTACCACAATAAAAGAAGTTTATGTTTCCACAATTGAGAAAAAGTGAATAATTCAAAAAATAATTATTTTTAAAATACAACTTAAACCCAATTGTGATATTATCATATAAGACTCATCATTTTGAATTATTATTTTAGTTGGGTGTGTACCTAGTTATTTTGAAAATCTTTAAACCTCTTTGATAATCAGATGTAAAACTCTATAAACCTTAATGCTTCTTCTAGGTTATTTATTTTGAAATTTTATGTCAAATTCATTGTGTTTTCCTTCATAATCTCTCTTCACCTTTCCTTTTATTCCATTTTAACTCTCATTTTCTCACAAAATTATCTTTTATGGTGAAATGATATGACAAAACTAGCTTTAAAGTAGAAAAAAACATGAAAAGAATAAACATTCAATTTGATCATAGAGTAGGTGAGAATTAATTGAATTAAGTGGGAATACATTTTCTAACACTTTGAGAAAACTTTAGCATTTATTTTTATCACTCATATTGTTTAAGTTCAAATGGAAAACACTTTTCTATATCTCAAGCTATACTCAACCTTTCCAAACGTACAATCAACTTTTGGTTTCAAATGGTCATTCTCCTTAATTTTAGCATTGATGCAATTGGGAATAATTTTCTCATATTTTAGAATGATTTGGGTTCTAATCGATGTAGGAGATTCCATGGGATAGTGAAATGTTTAAACTAAATATCAATTTTAGTGGAAACCCCTAATAATGATATCATCATAAAGGAAGATGAAATCATTCCCTTGGAATTGGTCATTGAGTTGATTGACGAGACTTATGATATATGCATGATATATTGATGATGTCATCAGTGTATGGTTTTGGGACAAATGAAGTGAATTTGAGAAAATTAATTTTAAAATAGGTATAATTCACTTTGAGGTAGAATATTCAAAACTTATGTGAACATGACATCACTAGTGTATAGTTGCAAAAACTTGCAATAGAATAGGAAATTTATATTATATTGAATATTTGGTTCAGATGGATCCTGAACTTCTACAAAAGAATAAAACTCAACACATTCACATTTAATGTCAAGAGGTTAAAATATAAAATCCAAAAATAATGAAGTTCAATATCAAATAGAAACCCCACAATTATGGGTAAATTGAAGTGAATTAGAAATATGAGAAAAAACATAAGTGAACAAGAAATTTAGCACTTAATAATTTAGTTCACTTAAGCCCTCGATCTGCACAATATATTAAACTTGATTTGATTTTTAACTTGGGTTCAAAAAGTGAATTATACTCTTGCATTTAACATTTGATAACATATATTTTCTCAATCTCCACAATGGGTATGTGCAGGATCATCATGGAAAAAATAGGCCCTTAAGTGGCAATGAAAATTCAGAAAATTAGAGTTAGGAACTTGACATAAAAATTTGAATAAGTTATCTATATTATTTCAAAAATATGTAAGAATAGAATCTGTAGAAAATTGAATGTATTTTCTAAACTACTAAGTTTATTTAAAAATAAATAAAATCTATTTGGTGAAAATTTGAAATTTCAATGCAATAGTACTTAAATTTCAGGGAAAACATAAGAAGTAGGTGTCTGTCTGACCACCCTAACCACAATAAAATGATAATATTTTTTTATAATGTGTTAGATATAAGTAGAGGACTCATGTCCCGATTTGATGCATATTTTTTTGTAATTTCTCCATGTAAATAATTAATTATGAATTTTTTAATAACAACTTTTAAAAAATATAAAAACTCGTATGTCTTACCACCTAACCTTGGTCAAAACTTCATGAAATTCCATTTTTATTTTTTTAATCCTATATTATGTGAAGCATAGAATGTGATGCATGTTTCAGATTCAAAAAATTAAATATTGTTTGAAAGATAGAGATGTTTTTCAATCAGGACTTTAGTCATAATTCAAATAGAAAATGAATTATAATTATTTATTAAATTCAAAGTAAAACATAATTTATATTGGTGGAAATTTGAGAATCTCCTTTAAAAACCCTTTTTGTTTCATCAATTTTGGGTAAAAACAAATCGTCAGCTACATGGGCCATCATATCACTTACATATCGCCACTTTTTGGCCCATTATGATCTTGCACATACCCCAATATATTAAACTTGATTTTGTTTTCAACTCAAGTCCAAAAAGTGATTATACTCTTGCATTTAATATTTGATAACATATATTTCTTATATCAATGCAGTAAAGCCAAACTGTGAGAATACCTGACTAAAATAGACAAAAAACCCATAAAATGTGAAGTTTAGATGGGATTTAGACTTCCACAATAGGATTAAACATGGAATATAAACTGGTTGCATTTGATAGCAACAAGAATATCAAGGAATATACAATATTAAGGGTATGATCTTACCAGCACTTGAAAAAAAATTTATTGAAGAAAAAATCAAATGAAGCACATATTATAATAAAGGGAACCAACATACTGTGCCTGTTGGATGTAAAATGCTCGTAAAGAAATAACTTTTGTATTTTGACAATTTAAGTGAACTTTGAAAATAAAATTATGCTCTTCTTTTATTCTCTATCCATTCATAATAATATTTAGGCCAACTAGAAAAACAAACTTGGGATATGAATGGATTAGAGAATTTTTACTTTAACCACCAAAACAAGCTAAAGCAAAAGAAAAAAGGGGGTCTTCATTTTTCTAAGATCAAAATGGGGCATGTTGTGATAGCACACAACAAATTGATAAGAAAACAGAGGGTCATGGAGAAGAATAATATGATATATTATATAATTGAGACAAAAAAGAGGATGAATATGAGTTAAAAATAGGTTGAGTATTTAGAGAAATAGGAAGAGTCTTTTACTTCACCATCAAGGTGATCCATGAGATAACATAACCTAGTTGAAAAGTATAACCCACCAAATCTATGCTATGTACTTTCTTTATCATATATTAATGATGAAAAAATTATTTTATAAAATATATCTCTTTACATTAGCATGATTCATGTATCAAGGCCATGTAGGAGGAGATAATATCCTTGGATAAATGTGAAAAATATGATCTATTTGTTTGGATAGATACCCCAGTAACCAATATTTTGCAAAGAATAGTATCATATTATTTATGAGATAGTGGAGATCATGTTAAGGCCATTTCAAAAGGTTGACTCTTGAGGTAAAGTTGTAAATTTCCTTTGAAAGTTAATGACTATAGATTAATTATCTTGGTGTAGGAAGGCCATGGTCCTTGAATCCTATAGTTGATTCATTTTTAATTTTCTAATTATGTCATTGCAATGTATAATATCAAGTGTTATAATATTATAATTAAGTGATACTAAATTAGAAATTATAGGTGTTTATTTAAAAAAGGTTCAACTACGATACAAATAAAATTTTATAAATAGAACATTGGCTTACCTATTATCTATTACACATATTATAGTTAATCATATGACACTTTAATTAGTAGTTAATATTTTTATATTAATTGAATTTATTTTAATTGTAGTATTTTACCTTATTTACCAATAAAATATACTCTAATAGTGCTACAAGTCTACTTACACTATCGTACACACTCTATTGATACACAGTAATGTGGTTGTGAGTTATCTAAATGACATGTGATTACTATAACATCAAAAAAAGGGTCCTTAGCCTTTTTAGCACTTGTTTTACTCCTTGCAGATTTTGGATTAGTTTGTCCTTGATTTAGTGTTTTAATGTCCAGATAACACATTCAAAATTAGGTCTTGGGCCCTTCTAAACTAATGAATTTTAATGATGCCTTGTAAAGGTGTTGTAACACACTTTCACACTTTTCTAGGATTTCTAAGCATAATTAACATTATTTCAAACAAAATTTCTCTTAGCCTTTGCTTATTTGGTGTGTTGTAAAGTGTTGTAACACACTTTCACATTCCTCTAGGCTTTTCATTAATGATTGGGATCTCCTATGCTTTAATTGGCCCCTATTTGTATCCACGAGCCTTATTTGTGTGTATTTTTTAGGATAATCTTGACAAATGGCATTTGAAACATCAAATCTCTGAAAACCCATCTCAAATTCCTAAGGTGGGACTCATTCACCATTCTAGGTGAATGAGTCCCCTTAGGTGGGACCCATTCACCTGAGGTTGCGAATGAGTCCCCTTTAACTCAAAATTCAAATTTAATTTAAATCTTTGGCATAATTTTATCCTCCAAGGCCCAATCTTAGCTTGTAGTGTTGTAATTTCAGGAATTATTACATAATTGAGTATAAATATAAGGTTCTTTCACTCATTTTTTTTAAGTCTTTTGTGAGAACGTCCTAATAGAAAATTGAGTTCACACGAGCATTTGAGCAAGAGAATTCAATGATTTCAAGGGTAGATTATCAAGCATTCAAGAGAATTCTTCAAGCATCAATCATCATGTCAAAGATAAAATTCTTCTTTTTTTTCATTGTGCTCACAATTGTGGTGTAGAGTTCATGATCCAAGCGAGATTTGCATTCAAGATCTATCTCCTTCAAGCAAGAATCAAGAACCACATCCATTGTAGCCATTTCAAGCTTAATTACAACACTTTATTGTAAGGGTTTGGTGAGTTGTAACATCATATTTTGTTCATTCATCAATCTCCTTTACATTTTCTTTCATTTAAAGGTTTGATTACCAACAAGGGAATTGACCAAGGAAAACCCCTATTCTCTAACCCCACAATAATTTCTTCCTCTCTTTGCATGTGATTTGTAGGTCTAGGTTGCAAATTTATCAAGGAGAAAGATTGGAAAAGTTGTCAAAGAAATTCAAAGTTATCAATATTGTGAACAAGCCTTGGAGGAGCTTGGAGAAGACGTACATGTTGAATTTTGTAGTTTCGGACCTAGATCTAAATCAAGAACAACAGAGCAGACTGAGAGCTACATAATCCAACTTTGAATTTCCAAAAATCCAGAAGTGGACTGATTCACCACTATTGGAGAATGAGTCTCAATGTACCTATCTATCAGAATTTTTTGCATATTTGAATACCCATTTGTCTGAAACTTGCTTCGACACAATTTTCCCCAAACTGAATTGATTCACCCAGCCTGGTGAATGAGTCCTAGTTAGCTTCAATGGTATTTTTTATAGGATTCCAGACCTCTATTCTCCAGTTTCCCATGTGCACATCTCTAGTTTCACATTTTTCTATTGTTGTTTGCTTGCATTTCTAGTTCATTTTGCATACTACATTATATTTTCAAACATTTTCATTTCCAAGTATAAACTTAGTGGTGAACCCTCATTTTACATCATTCCATCCCCTAGAACACACCTTTTGTCAGATTTCAATCTCCTTTGCATTGGAATCTCAAGGGTTGTTTTTGAGTGAAAGGTAGAAAATAGCCTCTCCTTTTAGGTCCAAAACCTTAGAAGCAACAAGAGATCCCACACTATTTTATTTGTTTCAATTACAAAAAGAAACAATAGAATAAGATAAGCCTCCATAGTCAATCACACCAATTAAAATTCTTTACAAAAATCTATATGTTACTACAACTATTTACTAGTATATAAGTGGATTATTTCCTAGATGAACTTAAAAAAAAGTTTATCAACTTTGACCATTATAGATAAATAAGGAACGATTGTTTTGACACTAGGAAGCCAAACAATTATTTTATTTTAAACTAGAAGACACCATGTGGAAGGTAAAATGATTAGCATAGGAATAATATAGTTGTTAATAAAACTCAAGTAAGAGAGGCTTATTAGTAAGAATAATAATTAGATGGTTACTAACCTCAAAGTAATTCATTTAGAAATTTAGTGATGTTTTAATTATCAACAAAGAATTTTTAGTTCATTGTATTGTAGGTCTATGGGATAATATAATACTAAGAGAAAAATTTAGGGATTTTGAAGAAAAGTGAAAGAGATTAAGTGGAATTACAACTAAAACTAAGGTCATTCACAACCTCTATATGATGACAATACATAATCTGTTTCTCTATGTTAGTCATATATCAATATTTTGTAATAGTAGTGGATCTTCACCAAAGTGTTAATGAGGCTCTTAGTTTCTTTCCAACCCTAAAATCATATTATGCTATTTAGTTTGAATTTAAAGTAAATGAAATATAGGAATTAGTATATATATATATAGATAGTAGTAGTCTTTAGCTAGTATAGATAGCATGGCTCACTATGAGGCATTTAGATCATGTTACTAAATGGTCATTTATACCAACATTATCATGGGATATTTGAAATCCTTTTTGATAAGTTAATATTGAAAGAAAGCATGAATTTTCAAATATTCCTAAGAACTTGCTTGGCAAAGGCTTCCCTCCACATAGAATCATGCTAACGATTCCCTTTACTTAGTAGAGGTCTTTTAATAATGTTTGATCAATGAATTGAAGGAAAAAATAATCTATGAGGTCTATCTAACATTACCCAAGTTGAAGAATTTATCAAAATTATATTGCAAACTAGATTATTTTATAGTTATAAAAGTGGCTAAGGGGCCACAACCTAATAAAAGGATTCTAACAATTACATCAAAATATAGCACCATAATGGGCTAATATAGATAACATACTAACCTATGTTACACTTAAGGCTATATAAAAATTACCCTTATATTTGAATACACAACCACTGAGATTATCAATAGTTTGGAAGCCAACTAAGCATCTAGAAACAACAAACATTTACTTTGCATATGAATCCTTCATTTCTTCAAGGTCTAGGGATTCTAATGCAAATGGCCAGTCCCCACTAGGTTATGTGGATATGCCAAAAACAACCTTCAAGAAGCCCATTCCAATTTTTATTATCATTCAAGGAGCATTAGAGAGCATCAACACTAAATAATTAGCTTACAAAAAATATCTAGGTATACTTCATTGCTCTTAATTATCTTTGACTATAATTTTCTTGTTGATGACTTCATAACAAGAGTTTGGGTAAAGAAGAACAAATCCTTGCATAACAAAATCTCAAATAATTTTTACTAACACAGCCCCTTTCAAAACTAAACTTTGTATGAAAGCAGAACCTATTCTAAAATTGACATTCAACACAATTTCCTTCTATGCAAATTATTGAGATTTCCATGTAGATTTAGATGCATTATTATATAAGTTATCTTCTCAATTCCAAAAATGAACAAAAAAAATAGACAAAAGACTCAATGATGAAAAAACATTTGTAAAATATCACACAATACCCTAATAAATCTACAAATAATCTTTTATCTTAAAACTTAACAAATTTACTTAAAATTATTTAATTTACTAATTTATACACATTTATTTTAACATATTTACATTCCCAACTCTTTATCCATTTTAGGTGAGTTAATTTCACTTGCAGCAACATACTGCCATAATATTAGTTCAACACACAGTATGACAGACCAGAATATGGAACATATATATATATATATATTGCGGTAATCAAGTAACCCTTTTTATAAACTGGTGGTAAACTCTTTACAGTGATGCTGACATGACACACCTTCCGATATCATGGGATGGGATAGACTAGACTTCATGACCTCTCGCCTACAAAAGAGACTTTAACCAATCGAACTAACCGCTCGCCCCAACCCAGTATGGAGGTGATTGATAGTATATCTTCATTATATAATTTCCATGGCATGAACATGATAATATTTTTCATTTTTAAAAGAAACAGGAAAATGATGGGCTGGCATTGGGACGGAGGAACGCATGCAGTAGTCTAGATTGGGCAATCTTTAGATTGATACGTGCACATTCTTCTCTTCGTGATATGCACCCCGCCTGCCTTTCAAAATAGAAAAATCTCATCCATCTGGTTTTGCAATACAAATAAGTTGTAAAGTAGTGAAAAAAACATTCGATTGTTCTTGAAGAAATGAATGTACTTTTTGTTTTTCTTCGGTCGTTGTGTTTGTAAGGCATTTCTTTTATTTAAGATAAAAAAAATGAGATTCCACAATGATTTTGCATGGGGAGTATCACTTTGATGGCAAAAATGAAGACCAAAAGATAGGGAGCAATCATAGCTTCAATCGGAAGTTGTTGACCGAAGTAGGGTGTCCAATCGAATGACATGAGATTCGCAGTGAAAAAGCAATCATGTGGCGACCATTCTCTCCTCTCCTAGGTAATAATCAAACCTGGCCTGACATTCTAAGCCCAATACAACCACTAACGACAGTGTGTGAAAACAAATAAAATGAAAAGTTTGAACACACCATGACAGCGAAGCATGCTGTTGAAGAAACAGTTTACCTCCAAAAACAATTTAATGGACTTAAAAACAGTAGCCAGCATAACACCACAGAGCTCAGAATAACGATAGTATTAAAAGAGTACACATAAAGTACACGAATGGAATCATACCTTGAAGTTGAAAGAAGACTATAGTATAAAGTACAATATCACCAGCTGTTTCAATCGGGAAAGAAGAGAGTAAAATATACAATTTTTTTTTTTTTTTTTTTTTTGTGTCTTAGTAACCATCATCAGAAAGCAGGTTACTAAATGGTGAATGTCGAGAGGCATTTTATAATGACAGTAAGGGGTGGAGTGTAATGGTGTCAAGAAGTTAGCACAAAATCCAGTCTTTTATTTTTAGATTCCACACATATTTATATGTTAAAATATTAATATCTAATGATAATCATAATATTTTCAAAATGGGAGCGGTTGGCCTAGCTCAATTGACTAAAGCATCTTGTTGCAGGCAAGAGGTCATGAGGTCTAATCTCCAATCCATTCTTGTAGTCTAAAAAAATAAAAAATAAAAAATAAAAAAATATTTCCAAAATCAATAACATGTAAAAACATATATATATATATATATATGTATATGTAAAATAAATGTATATTTAAAAACTTATGGACACACACACATATATATATATATATGTGTGTGTGTGTGTGTGTGTGTATCCATAATCCAATCAAATGACATGACTCTGATTTTTCATGACATGATCCATAAGTCTGTAGAGGACTATGTGGATGACATATTAGCCAAATCAAAAAAACGTCAAGGCCACACATCAACATTGGGCTCAATCTTCAACAAATTGGAAGAATATAAGGTATGACTCAATCCCAAGAAATATGTCTTTGGCGTGCAATCAGGGAAGCTCCTAGGGTATATTGTATCAATAAAGGGAATTGAGATAGACCCTACAAAAGTCAAAGCAATCCTTGATATGGAAGCACCACAAACATTAAAACAATTGAGGGGTCTGCAGTGAAGGCTTCAATCAATCAGAAGATTCATAACACAGTTAGCAGATAAAACCATCCCATACTCTCATCTACTCCAGAAAGGGGTAGCATACAAATGGGATGAACAATGTGATTAGGCATTCAATCAAATCAAAGAATACTTGCTCACACCGCCAGTCCTCGTGCCACCAATTCAAAACAAACCAATGATCTTGTACATATCAACTACAACGGCAACACTTGGGGCTCTCTTAGCTCAGCATGATGAAACAATGAAGGAAAGAGCCATTTACTATATCAGTAGAACGATGGGACACAAGCTAAACTACACGTTCATTGAGAAGGCTTGCCTTGTAGTATTGTTTGCCTCACAAAAATTCAGGCACTACATGTTGGCTCATCAGATAAAATTCATCACCAAGATTGACCCCCTAAAGTATCTACTTTCTAAAGCAACACTCACAAGACAAATAACTAAGTGGGTCATAATCTTAACATAATACGACATTGAATATGTGGAACAAAAAAGCCATCAAGGGACATGCAATTGTAGATCAACTGGTCAAAGCACCTATATAGGCCAAGAACCCTCTAGTATCAGAGTTTTCAGATGAGTCCATTTTTAACCTTAGTGCAACAAATCATTGGAAGGTATATTTTGACGGATCATACACACAACATGGGTTAGGAGCAAGAATCCTCTTTATCACACCACAAAGGGGATTGTATCCTAAAATCATATAGGTTATCTTTCCCTTGCACCAATAATATTACAGAGTACGAGGCTCTTGTCATAGGACTTCAGATTGCAGTACAATGGAAAATCATGGCACTCAAATTTTATGGGGACTTGCAATTGATTATCAACCAAGTCAAGGATAAATATCAAACTAAGCATGACAAACTTACCCTGTACAAGAAGTTGGTGGAGGATCTCAAGGGATTCTTCATCGACATAATATTTGAGCAGATACCGAGGGTAAACAATAGAGCAGCTGACACTATGGCTAAAATTGGATCATTGTAAGATATCCCATGAAATGTCCATAAACATGAATTCTGACGAGACCATAAACTGTCTCATATTTTATCAAAGAAAATAATCTATTTCTTCCTAATGCATTAGTGTTAAAGTGGATCTAAGTAATGATTGAAAGTTCTTTAGCTTGTTTAAAGTAGAATATAAAGTAAATGTTTGGTTTATTTTTGGTAATCTATCTGATCCAAAAAAAATCTAATATCACTTCATAAGTGTGTGTAAGATGCTATACTATAGGTGAATACATTATTGAGCAATTCATGACGATAAAGAGCTTCATGGACACTTGCAACAAAGAGCTCTAGACACTTGAAGCAGTTAACTCCTGAAAACTTTAGAAAGTTGTGAAGAAATAATGAGAAGATAGAGAAGACTCCTAGCACAATCCTACATTCATGAAAAATCATGGAGCATCAATCATTCCTAAATTAATGGAATGAGTATTTGTTTCATGTTGAGTTTTAAGATCTCTCATAGTTATTAAATTTCATGCTTCCTTCTTCCACCAAAGATAACTCAAGTTACCACATCACTCAATGTTGTTGCATGATTGTATCATGTTATTCATGCTAAGGATCAATGATTTTATTGACTGAACTGAAGAATAATTCCTTCATTCACATCCAACACTTGAAGACTTCCTACAAATCAAGCACCCAAAAATTGTCAAAAACATAGTTTTGGTAAAACAATGATATCTCCCTCGTTTCTCAATGAAATTAAAAAATTAAAAATGATCTGGAAAGTACATTGGAAAGGCTAAAACCCCTTTGGAGCATTTGGCATGGTTTGCATCAAGGAAGGAGTAGTATGTGACAGAAAATGGTTGAGATAAAGGTGGTGAGATTAAAAGTAACTCCTCCAGAATGTTCCAAGTTTAATGAACGACCCCTCCAAAATAGGATATTGGATCCAAATTCTTAGTGGATTGTTTGGGTAGTTATGGAATATGAATTCTATAAATACAATGTAATAAGCTGATCAAGTGGGGGGATTAAAAAGGCTTGTTTTGGCTTGAGGAAATAGGATGGTTTCTAGTTTCATTTCAAGCAACTTATTTCCAAAATTTTTAGAGTAAATTTAAATTCAAGAAATATTTTCATTTCCAGCAAGTGTGAAGTAGTTTAGCCTTTTCAATTCTTGCAAGTGTTCCTTAGATTAGTTCCCTTTCATGTAACTTTCCTTCCATGCAAATAGGATTTATTTCTACAAGTAGAATAGACTATCAAGTAAGTTTTCTACTTTCTCTCTTGCAAATAGCCATGGAAACTGCCTTGGATTGATAAGTTAAATGACAAGGATTTCAATGACCCCATCGAATTCCTTGTAGAGTAGCTTCTCATACCAACTTTTGAGGTACCAAAATATGAGTTTGTATGTGAAATCATTGGTCTCGGTAATCCTTGGTGCCATGAAATATTCACCTACTTGAAAATAGGAGTCCTCCCCGTTGACATCACCCCAAATATCAAGAGAACCTTTATTAAAAAATCATCATTTTTTGTCATCTTAGGTGATACCCTCTACCGTAGGAGTGTCAAAGGAACTCTCTTGCAATGCTTTAACCCAGAGGAAGCTTTGACTGCTTTAATAGAGGTACACAACAACATTTGTGGTTCACACTCTAGTGTTATGACCTTGGACAAGAAACTACTGAGGACTGGGTACTACTGGCCTACCATGGAGAAGGAAGATGATGAATACTCCTGAAAATGTATGCAATTCCAACAACATGGAGACCTCATTCATGCACCGGCTCAAGAGTTTCAACCGATTATAACACCTTGATTTTTTTCATGATGGGGGTTCAATCTCATCATAAAAAATCACACCCACCTCGTCTAATGGACACAAGTTCATTATCACTACCACATAATACTTCACAAAGTGGGTGGAAGCCATCCCCATGACCTATATCACATGAAAGTAGATTTTGAAATTTATCTTGAACTACCTCATTTTTTCATTATGGTGTTCCACAAGCCCTTATCTTAGATAATGGAACACTTTTCAAAAACTAGTATGTTTGTGAGCTATGCCAAAAATTCAATATCCAACATTACTTTTCCACCCTGTATTACCCCTAGAGTAATGACTAGGTCGAGACTTCTAACAAGACCATCCTAAAGATCCTCAAGAAAATAGTCAATGAAGCTAATTGTGACTAGAACCTATAGTTGAACCCTACCTTATGGGCCTACCAAATGATTATCTGCATGGATCAAAAGACATCCTTCCCATTGAGATCGACCTTCCATCCCTAAGAATATCATTATTGATGAGGAATATCAAGTTTCACAGTTAAACGAGCTGGAACTACTCGATGAGTGACAAATGGATGCTTTGAACCATCGACAGGTATATTAGAATAGTATAAAGAGAGGCTACAACAAGAAGATCAAGAGTCATTCATTTCAAGTCAGAGAACTCGTGTTGAAATAAAATCAAAAAAATGTGCCAAATCTAGATAGTAAGGAAAAAATTGAACCCAATTGGTTGGTACCCTTTATCGTCATGACAAGTTACAAGTTAGGAGCATATAAGTTATCCACACCCAAAGGTGAACCTCTGTAGGAACCCATCAATAACTCCCATCTTAAAAAAAATTATGCCTAAGCTTGCAAGCTATAAACCCAAAAAAGGAAAAAAAGGCAAAATCAAAATCCAAAAAATTTAGAAAAAAGATTGAAAATAATAAAGAAAAAATCATCCTCTAGTGAAAACCACTTCAATGGCGCTTTGAGCAAGTACCTTGGAGAAAACCTGGCAATTGGGCACCTTGTGCAAATAAGAACTTTCCATCCACCATGGATTATTCAACTTGTTCTGCATCACCTACCATCGCTTTCCATATCCCATCGCATTCCATATCTTTTCCATCACCCATCCGCATCTGCATCATAGCTTGATTTTGCGTCGGTATCATGTTCCATCCTAGAAATACTTGGCACATTCCTAAGGTTAGTTTTTCCTTCCTATATTGAAGTAGTCTATCACATCGCGCTGGGGGAAAGTCCCTACACCTACATTGGATTAGATTCATGTATATTCTTGAAATCTTCCTAAAATGACAAAAAATCCAAAAACATTCATAAAATCAAGAAAACACAAAAACATTCAAAAAATATAAAAAAAAATCCCAAAATAGGTTGAAAACAAAAATAGTCAAAAACATAGTTACCATGTTGAACTACATCATCTCTAAGCTTGAATGCAGGAAAGGCTAATCATTGGTCAACCCTTGAGACATTAGGTTAGTTCCTTAGGAGTCTGTCATAATAAATTGGCGATACATTTGCTCATATCTCATTAATAAATGAGTACATTTCAGTGGAACTACGTGGTCTCTGCATGTATAATGTAGGAAAGGCTAATCTTTGATCAGCCCTTGAGGCCCCTAGGATAGTTCCTTAGGTTAGGTTCTTGGTCAAAATAATCCATCCCATTTCATGTTCACCACAATAAACATCCACTCACAATAAATCAATCATCATCATCAACCTTTGGCAAAACAAGCGGAAACAAGTATAACAAATTGAAAAGTGCTAGCTCAAAGTGTCAAGGTCTCAAGTCTAGGTTAGTAGGTAAACAAGTTGGTCAACTCTTGGTATCAATGGCCCATCATCCCGTTAGTATCCAAATCATCTAATAAAATCATGTCCTTGGATACATCGTTCCTATAATGGACATCAACATAAGACATCACTGTAGTTTAGTCTTGGCTAAAGGTATGAAGAACATTAGCTTGTTTGTTTATTTGATCTTTAATTTTGATATATCTTATTGGGCTCATTCCAATGACCTCTTGATGATGTCTAATCAAAAAAATTTAGAGATAAAAGAATGGGGCATTGATCATTATG
This sequence comes from Sequoiadendron giganteum, assembly GCA_007115665.2. Classification (NCBI taxonomy): domain Eukaryota; kingdom Viridiplantae; phylum Streptophyta; class Pinopsida; order Cupressales; family Cupressaceae; genus Sequoiadendron; species Sequoiadendron giganteum. The sequence continues at coordinate 378,594,806 of CM021110.1, forward strand.
TTTCATTTGTTGTTTCTGTTGGATATTCTTGTAATATAACCTTGGTCATGCTAATTTTATTCGGTGTAGGGAGGATGTTTTGGAAATCTTGTTGACTATTACATTGAGGGGTTTCGACCTTTTTTTGTTTGGTCCAAGATGTTTGAAACATTTGAATTACACTCTAACAAGGTTTCGTATGTTGGATGTGATCAAGGACACTCCTATCTATTTGTTGAGTCAAATTCCATCTCACTAGGTATAATTCCATCCTACTTATCTATACCTTGATGCATCGTATCTATGTGTATTATCAAACATAAGGAAAGTAATTCTCTTTATGTCCCCAATCCATGGATAATAAAATCATCATCACTCATCATCATATCTAATAAAGTCTTGACGACTCATAGACTTGTTGGACTTCTGAATCTTCTCAGAATCAATGGTTAATTCATCCATCTTATTCTTCTTATTATTTTATCTTTATTAACAATTCTATCCAAGTGTTGAATCTATGTGATATATCAAAATGTACATGAGGCTACCCATGGCCGATAATTTTCTATACATCATCAATTTTTTCTACATAAAACATTCAAACTTTCTAGCTCTCTCTGAGATGAACTGATCATGAATCTTTATCGTGAGGTCGACTCAAAAATTAGAATTTGTCCTGATCTCTCGAGGGGGCAGTGTACTAGTGTAATTCCTTCCAATGGGGCAATAGTGGGGCATCTAAAAAAATTAGATTTTTTTTCAATTTCGATCTTGGCAACATCAGTCTTTGAACCAACACAACTGGTACATTGCTTCAAAGAGGGGCAAAATGCAGACATGCAAATAATCCTAATTGACATTATGCACATAATTTTGATTAATTCTCATCAATTCTTCTATTAATCAAATAATTAAATTTATTAGATTACTTCACCTTTCTTCTGACTAATATTCATCATATTTAATTAAATCAAATCATCGAATTAAATCCCCCCAACTCCTCTCATTTGATTAAATAAATCAAACTATTTAAATCAAATGTCACAATCCTCTAACCCATTCAAATTAATTAATTCTGAATTAATTAATCCTAAACCACTTTCTAATCATCATTAACAAATCCTCCAGCTTTTAAATCTTCAAGAGTTAAATCAACCCATGGTCAACTAGCCAAGTTCCACATAAATAATTTCTTTTAATTATCTAATTCCTCTATTTATCTTCACAATGACATATTCTAGGAATATTCCTCCCAACTGCCTCCTCATTTAGTTTCCCTCCAAAGGTTTTAAATAACATCTTACACATTTATTAACTCCTCTTACAAATCATTTACTTCTTATTACATCCTCTCACATCCTCAACCATATTCATTTACTTCTTCTTACAACATTTCAAATCCTCAACCATTCTCATTAACTCCTCTTACATCTCCTTTACTCTACACATTTCCCAAAATGTGTTCCACCCTCATCCAATAGAATTATGACAAGTGTCACATTCCTATTGGTTCCTCTTTTATCCCACATTCACAAATTTCTCTTATTCTTCCACCCTTGTTACTATAAATAGAGGCTTCCTCTACACAATATGGATCCACAAGTTGAAGCATTCTTATTACAAACATTTTCATCACATCTTACTAGTTTTAACATCATTTGGATTCAACTCATGCTCTTTGAATCAATAACACCATTGGAGCTTATCAAAGGGATTGGGAAAGAGCTTCTTTCCACATCAAAAGAGCACCAATCCCTTATGGGATGAAGGTTTAGCTATTTTTAGTTGATTGAATGTTATCTTTGGTTTGTTATGCTCTCATTTTCATGTTTTCATCTTGATTTAGTTAAAGAATCTCATAGGGAATACTTAATTTGTGTTTCCAACATGATTAACTAGTGTTTGTTGGTCTTGTGTTAGCTTATTGCATATTTGGTGTTCACATAGTGTTATAACAAAAACTCTTACCTTTTACATTAAAATTGATAGCCATTTCCATATAAAAATATTATTTAATAATAAATATAATATTTCCAAAGTAAGGAGCACATAAAATTTATGTCTCATGTATGTAGTAGTTTGGCATAGTTTTTAGTTGAATTTTTATGATTTTGTTGTTGTCTAGGATTTTTTGGTGCACTCATATTTAGAAAGAGTAATTCATTTTATTTTTTTCTAACCCAATACCTTGTCTCTACTTATCCACTACTCAACAATCGCTAATCTACTACCATTCCCAAGATGATTTGTTACATGTGTCATGGTTTTCCACCACTATACCATAACTCTTCCATTATACCAATGTGTAGCTGCAACTCATGGTCACATAGGTAACTAGGGGTTAAAACATAGGAACAATAACTTTTTCTAATGTTAGGTTGTCTATGCAACTACTGGTTGACTATCTTTAGCCCCAAAACATTCTTTTTAAGATATATTGGACATTTTTTTAATAAATTGGCTATAAATTGGGCATACACACTCGAAGTTTTATAAATGAGATATTGTCAAAAAGGTGGTTCATAACACATTTTTGTAGGGATGGTAATTTTTCTAGATTTTGATGTTAGTGAGATTTATTTCTTATTGAAGTTAGATCTACATATTTTTCAGCTCTAGGATCAAAACTTTTGATTTAGATCTTTATTTTTAATTATTCTTGTCATGTTGAAAAGCTAGTTCTACACTCCTCACAACTCTTAGATTTCTAGAATTTTTAATACCTAGGTACATATTATTTATTATTATAATTAATTTGTTAGTGTCAATAGGGTTATTATCAAACTAAATTTATAATCACACTTCCAAGGCTGACCTATGAACACACTAGTTAAGTATCCAATTAGGGACGTTTTGTTTTCCTCACTTCATGTGCTTGAGACATATGTAGTCACCTCTTGAGACAACTATTTCATCCACACTTTACACATTCTCACACACTTTTCATTTGAGCATACAAATGTAGTTAGTTTTTAGTCCTACCTTCTTACCTCCTCTACCTTGTATATATATGCACAAGGCTCTCATTGTATTTTACACACTCTTCAATTTTATGCATTATTTTTTCCACTAGTGGAAGGTTCATTTTTTCTTTTAGATATTGGAATTATCCAAACACCAAATTTCAGTAGGGAATGACCATGCATAGTGTGGTTGACGTATTTTTCAAAATTGTGCTGTTTTAAACCATTTTTTGGCCTCCAAAATCAAGTTCTGTAAAGTAAATTTTGATGGGGCATAAATTTCACCCCAATTATAAACATTTTATATTTTTTTTTTCTATAATAATTTCACAAAAAAATCATTTTTTTATCATAGTCTTAAGATTTAGATAGCCCATTATCTTCAAAATTGTGAGAATCATTGTGCATTATGAATGGTTGATTTGGAATCCAATATTAACATAGCTTATAATTTATCATGTATATATTTTTGAGGGTATATATTTCAAAATTATTTTTTTTGGGTGGTAAACATGCATTTCACATTAATGTTTCTCACCATTGGGTTTTATTTAAAAATTAAAAATGAAATGTACTTATTGTGAGAGCAATCAGCATAGGGTGAATTTTTTCCTAGTACCTCACATCATCTCGTCCAACTTATATTCAATATCACAAAACCCATATCACCTAATGTTACATCTGAATCCAAAGTTGATATCTCCATCACTTGGAGCGATTTTTTTCACCAAAACATTCACATCATATTTCTAGATCTACCACATTGGGATGCATTCACATATATTTTTCTAGATTCTTTTATTATATATTTAGGAGACACTATTAAGGAAATTCATCTTCTATTTGATAACGACCACATCAACACTATTTTCAATCCATCTTTTGATCTTTCTCTTTCCTTCCCTATATTAGCTTCAATAGTGACATATTTTTTAGATATTCGTAATTTTACATATCCAACTTAGTCATCATCCATTTTTATGTCATATACAACAATACCATATTCACATTAGTCTAGTTGTCACCATACATCCATGGTTCATGTACTTGAATCTTATATGGTACCTAATTCATCCTATCAATATTTACCATAATTTAGCATTGGCTTGGATATTATTGAGAATCATTTGAAGATATCATCATGGGTATCATCTTAATATTTGGATCATGTATAGAATTTAGAGACCTTCATTCTTATTCTTTCATATTCCTATCCATAATGGGAAGTCATCCTACACACATTTGTGGTGTTGTTTCTTCTCAAAGGAACAAATGTTGTATAGCAATCATGGATAACCCTCAATATTTATTGTCGAGAACATACTAGCAATATAGACATAATTTTGAGGGGAGGTTGCACAAATTCTCTTTTTGTATTAGTTTTTGGAGGAAGCATTTCTTCACATGGATTTCTTTCCTTCTCACTCTTTGTAGGGTTAACATAGACCTTCTCTCTTTTCTCTCATATGGTGAGAACATTCATCGACCATTTTTTGTAGAATTAATCCTTGGGGGGTAAAGATGATTCCTCAAGGGGTCAAGATGAGTCATCCTATCTCTATCTTCTTCACTTATACATTTTCATTGCATCATTTCTCTTTTGGAGAGGACTTTTAGTTTCAATTGGGTTTTATCCTTGACTCTATTTATGATAATTTTTTAGATAGGTACCTAACATCACCTAGTAGTCAAGACCCATAATCATCATCATCTTTGCATACATTACCCCCTAAGTTATACTTAACAGGGGGTGTTAGTTTAATTAATATAATTATCAAACTAGCTAGCTAATCACACTTCCTATATTGACTAATTCACACTAGTTAAGTCTCCACTTAGTGACTATTTAATTTTCTCTCACTTCATCTAGTTGAGACACACATATACACACCTCTTGAGAAACCTATTTCATGCACACTTTACACATGAAAAAATACTTTGGAGGGGTAGTCAGTTGTTCATTCCTACCTTCCTACCTCCTCTATCTTGCCTATATATGCAAGGATCTCATTGTATATTTACACACTCTTCAATTTATATGACAAGATTCCTATTGTGATTTTTTTTTTCCTAGTGGAAGGTTCATTTGATCTCTTATATATTTAAATATTCCAACATTAAAGGTTTCCCTTTTGGTTTATTTTTAAGAAAAAATATAAGCAAGGTTATTTTTTGGAAAAATAGGGTAATTTTCTTGCATTGTGACAACTATATTATTGTTTCTCCTTCCAATTTATATATTTAAAAAAAAATTATGGTTCCAACTCACATTATTTGAATCACTCATTAAAAATATTATTGGTGGAAAAAACAAATAGAGATTCATTTCAAGAAATAAGGGTTGGATGGAGTTTTCATGGGTATAGGATTTGAACCAATAGTAGATGAAAAAAAGAAAAAAATATATAATATATGTGATGAATCCTTTGGGAAATTATGTATGTATGTATGTATCCTAATCTCCTCCTTCACATTGAGTCTTGCACTACACAAAATAAGATCTATACTCAATTATCGTCCTTTTTGGGAAAGCATGATACATTAGGATATTTTTTAGTTGGAGAAAAAACTTATTGGTTGAATCTTATAGATTTTAATAGCATCCAAGACTTATTCACCAAATTAAAGTATCTTGGATTATATTTTACATAGTGTGGTATTAGAAAAAATTCTAGTATTTGATTATTTCCCTCTTTGCCAAGTGTGATCTTGATTATATTCAGTTTTTTTCTTCCTTCTATGCTAGTAGAGATGCTTTTGGTACTACATTTATGATATATTCACTTGATTATTTTTCTAGATACCTCACTAGGGTGTAAGTAAATTTGGTGTAGATGAGAACATTGAAGTCTTCCAAACCATGTGGTTTTTCCATAACTCAAAGTAAAAAAACTATAAGGATTTAAATAAGTGATAAGGGTGAGAATGAGTCCACCAAAATGAATGAACAAGATGATGGACTTCTTATTTTTCTAGGGCCCTAATCACCTTAAATTATGCAAAATAAGATGATAATAACAACTAGAAATGCAACCTAACTGTTATAGTAGCTATGGGGGATATTTTTCGAGTATAAAAAGTTGTGTAGCTAGCTAAAAAGTTGTTATTTTTGAGATATGGAGGACTCATTCGCCTTCAGTTGAAAATGGGTCCTTTTAGGGTTTTTGAAAACTGATTTCAAGATCCGGATCCTTGATGTTTGCACTCTTAAATTCCTTTTTTTGAAGTTCTCAAAGGTTGTATGCAATTTTCTAGATCTCTTTCCGTGATCTTGCACTTTGAATGACAACTTTAGAAACTTTGCAACTTTCACAATTTTGCTCCAAATCTTACTCAACTTGATCTTCAACCTATAAAATCTGCAATCAAACACTCAATGGCAAAAAAATTTTTTTTTTTTAGTGAATGGTGGTTTTCCTCAGTCAAACCCCTTGTAGGTAGTTAAACCAAATGATGAAATGAAGCATGCAACATGAAACATGTAGATTATATCACCTTGGATGATGTCTTGTGAATCAAATCTGCATACTAACATGTAGTGACCATGAAGAGTGCAGATCTTGGATGTAAAACTATTCTTGTAAATAGATCTTCAATGCAACATTAACTTCTTAGCTCAACACACATGAATACATTAAACCCTTGACATGACGATGAGACTTTGAATTGTTGTAATAAGCTCTTGAAATCTATGTTGAAATGCCTTATGAATGCTCTTGTAATGCTCTTGTGAACTCTAATTTACTATATTTCTTGAGTTCTTGAAAGTATAGAATTTATTAGAGTGAATTTCTAGGAGAAACAATGTGAATGAACCCCTTATTTATAGTAAATTAGGAGATTAACCCCAAACTTCAAAGAATTAAGGTTGACACTAGATTAGAAAGAAAGATAATTAAATTCCCACTAGAATGAAATTAAAAAATGAGCGTCTCATTAATGGATGACCCATTCACCATTTAGGGAAAATGGGTCCTAGCTAAGTTTCCAAGACCAAGCTTAGGGGAGCTGAAAGAAGGCTAAAAAACCATTTTAGATCAACTAAGAAAGGGGGGTCCTATTAAGGGAGGACCCATTCACCATTAAGGTTGAATGGTTCCTGGCTCAACTTACCAAGACCAAAATTTTCCCAATGAAATAATTTGATGATTAAATTATGATTGTCGAGATAGATCTTCAAGAGGTGTCAAAATTAAGGCCTGATTTTGAATTAAAATGGGGTTAATAACTCCAATTAACCACAATTAATTAATACCACCTAGATAAGTGTGAAATTACTTTAAAACACTTTACAACACTTAAAAAAGGCACACTTTATGTATATTTTATTTAGAAAGGGCCACATTAGGCTCAATTAAGCATATACATCCTAGAAAAGAATGAAACTATGTTACAACACTTTACAACACCTTTGTAAAGGATCAATTAAGGAATTTTTTAGTTAAATAAAGGTCTTAGAATAGTGTGAATTTGTCCAAAACATTACATTACTACTCCAAGATATCATTAATTTAGCTTTAATGTCAATTATCAAGCAATCAAGGGAAAAGGATACTTTTTTCGTTGCTACATTTTCCCCCACTTTAGTGAGAGGATGACCCCATGTCAAACTCACAATAAATTAGACATTCAAGACACTTAAGTATGCAGCAATAACAGAGATGCATGATCATACCCTATCGAAGGCCAAGAAAAATAAACAAAAACAAAGGATCAAGGACAATTGATTCAATATGATGTGAGGCGATGGTTGTTTGTACATAACATGTTTATCACTCAAGTGTAGTTGAACCTTAGTTTGTACACTAGGTGAGTTTTCCCAAAATATGTATGCTCACTCTTGGGTAGTGGAACCTCGGTCTGTCCACTACCTGAGTTATCCCAATGAGGTGGAAAATGAGAGAATCATATTAGCCTCTCATGCCATACCAGAGTTATCCTCATAATAACTTCAACAAGGCACCACAATGAAATTTCTTTTGTAAATGATTTTGAATGTCATGTAAAACTTTTCTTAAAGGAGAGTTTTCTTTGTCTATGTAATGGTCTTCCTCTTAGGGAGCATTGTTCCTAATGTTTCCGAGAGAGGAAAAGTCAATAGTGTCAGATCGTCACCCATGGGATGCCTCATTTGCATTTTCCATGTTAGTAGGTCATACACTCTTGGACGACATCAAACCCAATGACAATGCCACCAAGAAGAGGACACATCACAAGAAAAAAGGAAACGACACCATGAAATTTTCCAAAAGATGTCATCGATGTATTCCCCCACTTTAAAGTAGTTGCTATGCCATTACTATGAGAAATTTCTTTAAAGTAGCCAATATTTTTTATCCTAAGACATGAGATGTTTCCTAGGAAAACCCTATGCCAAGTCATATGTTTATGAAGCAAGCTGCATCATGAAATAGAAGGAAGGACTGCCCCCACAAACACATAAGGGATCTATGTATTTGGGGTCAATATGTATATGCTAAAATGTTTCCATAGAGCATGGAACTGTCATCATTCCCCAAATAATCATAGAACAAGAAGAATGACACAAAGAGAGTGAAAACAAAGAAAAATCATTTCGGGTCAACATGAAAGAAACATGAATGTCTCGACACCTTGCATCATCCCCGAAAGGAAAACACAAGACAAATGAAAAAGATAAAGAAAAATAAGCGTTTAGGTCAATATGGAAGAGACCTAATTGTCTTGATGCCTTGTGTCATCCCAAAAAAGAAAACACAAGACAAATGAAAAGATAAAGAAAAATATTTTGGGTCAACATGGAAGAGGAATGAATGTCTAGATGCCTTGTGTCATCCCCAACAGGAAAACACAATACAATTTTAAGGACACAAACAATATGGTAAACCATAGATAAGATAATTGGAGAAGTACCTACAATTGAAAATAGGGAAAAATGTAAAGCTTTTTCCTTTGAAGAGAGGCCTACCTATCAGCCTCCCAAGACCAATCCATCCATTTTTTCTTTAAAGAGAAAGCCTAAGAGATTTTTTATAAGGGATAAAGCTCATAAATATCCCCCATAAGCGAAATTTTCATCATCTCCTCCACCTATACAACAAGTAACTTCTTCTCTATTGAATATCATTAACCCTGATTCTCCTCCTAAGGATCCATCTCCAAAGAGAAGAAGAATAGATAAGTTTTCTCTTGTGGACTACCCCATTTCTCTTGAGGAGGAGGAGGATTATGTGATAATAGGTGAAGGTATGATTAGAGATATTCCTTCCCCTTAAAGGGATGATAATGTGCAATTACCGCAAAATAGAGTGACTAAAAGAATTGTTGGGGGAAAAGACAACACAAAAGATATCAGGGAATTAGCTTGTAGAGATTTCATGGACAATAATTAATTTGTAAAATCTCTAGAATTTCTTGATTTCATCTTGTGTTGCAAAAAAGTGTAACCTTGACACTTTTCACTCATTTGGGCCTTTCCCCATAGATTTTGGCCTGATTTTTCTTAGATCCAATGCTGTAATGTGGCCAACACATTCACACTAGGCCCTGAATGCTTGCAAATCAACAAAAACCTAATAATGTCCTACATGGGTATTGTGAAGTGTTGTAACACATTTCCTCACTTTTATAGGACTTTTCTACAATAATTCACGTAAATAACACCTTTCAAGGCCTTATTTCAAAGTGTTGTAAGGTTTTGTAACCAACCCTCACACTTTTCTAGGATTTTCATCACTAAATCAACACTTTCTTATGACAAAATGGCCCCTTAATGCACTTATACGCCATAGTTAAGTGTGTTTCAGGAGACAATCTCGTTAATCAACATTAACCACCTTTTAATTCCCAACTACCACTTGAATTTTTCCATGTGGACTAAGTCACCACCTTGGGCAACTTAGTCCCATTTGACGTAAAAATCAAAATTAAATCAAATTTCTAGTGGGATTTTGTCTCCAAAACCCTAAAGTCAGCCTGTGATGTGTTATTTTTGAGGAATTAGGGAATCAAATGTATAAATAAGGGTTCTTCTCCTAATTTTATCCCCCCAACAATCTATCTTCAAGCAATCTATCTTCTGAAGCAAGCATCAAGCATTCAAGAACTCTAAGGACTTCAAGCAATCATCCATTGGAACCATCACTTGCATATCTTTAGAACTCTTCAACAAGGGTTTGGTGAGTTCTTACATTTACATGTTATTCAATCATCCTTCCCTTCTTATTTAATTTCATCATTTTGGGTTTGATTACCAAAATGGGGTTTGACTAAGGCAAACCCCCATTCTCTAATCCTAACCCTTTCTCTCCTCTTTGCATGTGTGCTTTGCAGGTTTTATATGTTGATTTGACAAAGAGAAAGGTATAAAAAAGGTGTTGTCATCTCATCAAAGTCGCTCAAGTCAACAAAGCCCTAATTGAAGCTTGGAGACCTCTTTCAGCCTATTTTTTGTAGAATCTAAACTGGACATCTATCAGGAACCGAAGTGTAGACTAGGGGCTTCCATATTCACTTTCAGATTCTCATAAATTTAGAAGTGGAATAAGTCACAAAAAATGGTGACTTAGTCCCACTAAACCTATTTTTCAAAGGTTTTTATAGATTTGGACACCCATTTGGTAGAAATGAGTTTTTTGGTAGTTTTTCCAGATTTGGGACTAAGTCACCCAGATTGGCACAAGTGTCCTAGTCAACATCAACAACAAATTCTAAAGGTTTCTAAAGCCTATCTACAACACATTTCATTTCCAGGTGCACCTCTTCAGTTTTATTCATTTTTGTAGTAATTTGTTCATGTTTCTTAGGTCATTTTATATAGCATCTTCAATACATTAGTTTATATTCATTAGATAGCTTCATTTCATTAGTTTGCTTCATTCAAATCACATTCCATATCACACATATTACACACCTCGAACCCCTAATCTTGAATGAACACCAAGAATACTTAGCATGAAAGAGGCCATTTTCTCAACTAGCTCCTAGGTGAAAAACCCTAGGAGGCCATTGGGGAATCCTCTTTCCCTAGATCATTTTTTGTGGTACACATCTAGAGATGCAAAAGGGAGGAATATTATAAAATTCTAGAAGGAATAAAAGGCCAAGGATCTATAGTAAACTCATGAGAAAATCTCTTAGAGTGTGTTGGCATAGAGGAGAGTTGAATCTAAGGAAATTACCCCTGAAGCGGGAAGGCATATGTTCAGATAGTGGGATTTTGTTGCTCCCTAAATGTTATATTTCTTTTGTCATCAACCTTGATACAATAAGAAGACAATATCAAGAGATTTTATCTTCAAAAGAGGAAGTCAACATAGCACTATTTGTCTTAGGGGTTAACACTAGATGGGAAAACCTTGCAATTTGGGCCTTAGTTCCCAATACTAATAACACACTTATTGTTGATCTTGTAGACACCTAAAAATTTCCTAGCTTGTGAACTAGCATTTTTGACACTCATATTCATCTATTACTTAAGTGATTTAACATTGTTTAATTAATTCATCATCAAACAACATCGAATAACATTGAACAACATCAAAAAGCTTCAAAAAACTTCAAATAGCTTCAAACAACATCGAACAACATCAAACAACATCAAACAACTTTTAACAACATCAAACAACATTGAACAATATCAAACAGCTTTGAACAACATCGAACAACATCATACAACATCAAATAACATCAAACAACATCGAAAAGCTTTAAACAACATCGAACAACATCAAACAACCTCAAGCAACATCAAACAACAGCAAACGATATGGAACATCATCTCTGATTATCTTGTCACATCTCAAAATGACTTAGAATCATCTTGTAACATCTTGGAATGACTCAAAAGGGTGATCCCACAATACCAATTTACAATTTCTAAGAGATCCCGATTTTTGTTGAAATAACATATTTTTAGAAAATATAATGATTTAAGCCTTGAAAATTTCCATTTAAAGTATTCCAATTGAAGAGGGTTTGATTGAACCACCTTAGATCAAACCCCCTTGGATAGAACTCCGCTAGTTTTAAACCATACCTATAACGAATTCTCCTTTACACTTATCAAAATGCTGACAAAAAACCACTTTTGATTTACCTTTTGGGGGATCAAATGAATTTATTTTTTGTAAGTATTTAGTTCTTATTATAAGCTTCCCAAAAAGTATAATTTTAAATAAATTTAATTTTATTGTTATATTTAGTGTTTATTTCTTGTGAATGTAGGTTTTTCACTAGAAATCAAGCTCTATATTCTGCACATGTGGAGAAATAACAGATTATAAAAAAAAATGAAAAATATTAATGCTCTAGATATTAAATTCCTTGATCCAACAAAATAATATAAATTGAATTTTGATACATACAAAAAAAATTATGTTGTATACAGTCCACCTATGTCTGAATTGTAATTATTTTGACTTCAAAACTTGATTAAGGAAAAAATATTCAATAAAACACTATGAAACCAATTGAAAGAGCCAAATATCATCGTTATAAATCTAAATTTGAAAAAATTATAATTTTATCCTTCATAAAAAAAAATTATGTTGTATACGGTAAGCATCACTCCTTAAAAATGGTGTTTACTAAAGAAAATAAGTTTTCGAAGGAGATGGAAAAATAAGTATAATCTAATTCCAAAATTTTTGAAAAAAAAATATTTATAATCTACAAACAAAATGTCACAAATCACTATTTTGCATCATCTTCAAATTCCTCATGGCTTAGCTACTATAGGTGCTCGAAAGTGAAGATTTAATTAAAAAAAATCAATTCAGTATCGAGTTTGGCCAAAAATTGTAAACCAGTATTGTGGGATCACCCATAATCATCTCATAACACCTTAGAATGACTCAAAATCATCCTGTAACATCTTGAAATGACTCAGTAATATCTCGGAATCACCTCGAAACGACTTAGAATCATCTCGTAATGTCTCAGATCATCTTACATAATCTCAAATCATCTCAAATGATCTCAGAATCATCTCACAACATCCCCACATCGGACCACATCAAAACAACATCAAAAACCCTAATTCCTCTATTAATTGAATAATACAACATTTATTTAATTAATTCATAATTTTAGATAAATTAAATAAATTTCTTTTATTTAATAAAGTCCTAAAAACAATAATTTTGTTATTAATTAGATAAAAAAACATTATTTGATTAATTCATGTTTCGTCATTTCAACCAATTAAAATAAATCATATTTATTTAATAAAGTCCTAATCTCAAATTATTTCCTCCTGATTGATTAAATAATGTCAATTATTTAATTACATCACTAAATCACCTTATTTGTCTAGGTTGATTAAATTATTAAATAATAATTTAATTACAACACTTTCCCTCCAAATTTTGAATAATTAAATCAAACTAATGCAACTTTGTTTGAAAAATTCAAACTTGATTTGCACGTTCAACTCCAAAAAGGAATTAATTAATTAAATCAATTAATTTATATTCCTCACCCACTTTCTAATTGAGAAAATTATGATTGCTAGCTGAGCAATATAATTTTTTAACTAATCAATCCAAATTTTTAATTGAACAGTCTATTCTATTAACTAATCAATCACATTTCTAGCTGGTGGCAGTCATGGTAGGAGGGTCCTCAAAGAGAACAATTTGGGTCATGCAGCTAGAGTAACACAACAAAAGAAACACAAAATCTGGAGGAAAATGTAGATAAAGACATTCTTATTATCATGAAATTCAATTACAAATAGTCAGCCACATCCAGGCATACAGATTCGGCTCACAAGCCTACTTACAACATGTTCAAAATATAGTGCTCATACATGTGAGAAAAATTCTCGAAGATCGAACTTTATATACATCCTATTCTACTTCATCTTGATTCAATGCCATTCTAATGATTCATTACAAGCTTTATATCATATCCATGGGTCACGAAACATCTGCGTCGGCCAAAGATTATTACAATCTCCAATGAAGAAAATTTAACCTGTGCAAGAACAAGTCGGCCTCAAGTCTGAAACTCTTTTAGGGTAGATGCGCATGATGAACTATGGACCTAAAATCAAGGTTAGGACACTCCATGAAACAATGAGAAACACATTGTGAGGATCCACAAGTTACGGGGTATGTGCAGGATTATGATGGGCCAAAAAGTGGTGATATGAAAGTGATATGATGGCCCATGTGGCTGTCGACTTTTTTTTTACCCAAAATTGATGAAACCAAAAGGGTTTTTAAACGAGATTCTTAGCTTTCTACCAATATAAATTATGCTTTACTTTGAATTTAATAACTAATTATTATTCATTCTCTATTTGAATTACGACTAAAGTCCTGATTGATAGGTTGATTGGAAAACATCTATAGCTTTCAAAGGGTATCACATTTTTTGAATATGAAACATGCTTCACATTCTATGCTTCACATATTATAGGATTAAAAAAAACAAATTGAATTTCATGAAGTTTTGACCAAGTTAAGGTGGTCAGAGGTACGAGTTTTTATATTTTTTAAAAGTTGTAATAAAAAAATCATAATTAATTATTTACTTGGAAAGAAATTGCAAAAAAATATGCATCACATTGGGACATGAGTCTTCTACTTATATCTAAAATATAATAAACAAAATATTATCATTTTATTGTGGTTAGGGTGGTCAGATAGATGCCTACTGATGGAACTTCAAAAAATTGAAGCTGGGGTTAGAGGGTTTCTAAGTTACTCATGGTAACCTTCATTATGGATCGATCAAAACCCTCTTGTTATGTTTTAGCGGTGACTTGCTACCATGGTGGACCGGTCAATTGAGTGAGGTTTCATCCCTCTCAGGTCGTGCTTTATCGACCCTATTTCACCTAATTCGTTGGTCTTTTTGGCGTAATGCTTGGCTCTTACTCATGTCATTAATGATATGAGTTATTTTTCTCCAAAGGATCTCCACCTGATTTCCTCCTGCATGCAAATAGTGCCATTCTACTGAGGGTATTCATGGTTACCTGGATCATTAATTGTGCAAGTGCTCGAATTGCCTTCAAATAATTGTACCCTACATACTAGCTTATTCTATAAATGCTGACTGAATTGTATGCAATCAACATTGCATTCTCTAGTGTCTATGTGCAGTAAGGTTCCTCTTAGGTTTGTGGCTGCGCTCTTTTTTTTTATCATGAATCAATCAGCTAAGCAAAGGAGTGCGAGGCTGGCTTCACCAGTCATGAAGAAGTCTAATTCTCCCATGTCTCGCAAGGCTATTATTGGGAACATTGGGAAGAGGCCAGTACATTGTTTGTCCCCAATAATCATCTCGGATTCTGATGAATCTGAGACTAATTCTGATTATCGATATTACTTGGCTTCCCTGGCCGATCTTATGGGAGTGGATGAGGAGGTCTTGGCAATTGAGCCAGTATCTACATTAGCACCGGGACCAATTGTTCAGGGATGTGCTCGCAAGGTTGGTAAAGACGAGGTGGTGCCATTACTATCGCAGGCTCGAACTCGGAGTGGTTTCTTGTACCATGGCCATGTTTCTTCTTGATCATTACTGGCAGTGGATCCGTTGGACGTTTCTTCTTTTATTGTTTTATCATGTGGATGTGGACGTGTGCATGCTTTGCTTGAAATTTTGTTTCTCGGCTGGTTATTTCATAACCGCTTTTGATTCCTTTGTTCATGCACGGTATCATTATGACAAAGAATGTAAATTTGAATTTCATTTTGGTGTTGAAATTCAATTTGGTGTCACAATGTAGCCTAATGCTTGTTGCTCTCTTGTTGTATAAAGGAGATTTCACGGCTCATTATGAAGGGTCAGAAAAGTTTGGAGTTCTAAACTTGGAAGTCTGTACTATCCATTTTATAGTTTAAAATGTTATGAACATTTTTTTTTTCAAGAAGTCATCCTGGGTTGGATTTATATACAGATTAGTGTGATATGCTTTTAAATTATTGATATCAAAAGAAATCTATAAAATTAAGTTGGTTTACTCTCCTGGGTGTGTGCCATGGATTATGAATAGCTTTATCAAAGGTTTATCTGTTCAGTTTCAATAGTTAATTGAAAATGTAATTAGTTTTCTTGCTTTAACTCAAAGAGTTAATCAAATCCTTGAAGAATTAGTTACATGTTCATGGTTCTATATGCCCAGGATTCTTGAAGAAGTACTATCTTAGTGTGCTAAAATATTTCATATAGTAAGGCTATGTGAGATAAGTTCATTGTATCAATATTTCGTTATGTATGACTCTGTTGCCTAATGGATGAAGCACTGGATATTGTTTGTGTCATTTTATTAGTTCAATACTGTAAGTTCTAGGCAGATATCTCCAAATACTGAACATAAAACACTTGAATACAACCTTGTCCTCCTTTGAGAGGTATTGTAACAAATAAGTGGGTCAATTCTCTTTGGCACTAGTAGTCATTCTCTGGTCTACCAAAACCATGAAATGATCACTATCCCTTTGAATGGGTAGGAATTGTAATTTGTATACAAGAAGTGTTCTTACTAGTCATGAAATATTCATGTGAACATGTCTAGGTTTACCCACCTTGGTCCTACAGAGCCAAAAGTGCAGGAGAGGTCAGTCCTTTAATGACTCTCGTTAGTTGGCCATTAGTGGCTGTAGTTGTCCTTAATAGGGGTTGGCTACCTCTTAGATATCTAAAACCTCTACATGGATTGTATTTTAAACACCAACAGAATGGCGACTCCATTAGGGATCGAATTCAGTAAGTTCCAGTTGCGGACCGGTGCTAATATAGAGTCATATTAAATAATGTGTTGTTCTGAATTTACATAGTGAATGTTAGCAAAGTGAGCAATAGGAGGTAGTTCAACCTAATCTTGCAAATTTTATTTTCTATAGTGTCCTGTAAGCAACATATTTAGGAGTTCTAGGGTTATTCAGTGAAGGATGGCTTTATTTGGGGAGAACTTCTGAGAAATTTTTTTTAAAAAGGGGAGAAAGAAGACAAAAGAACCATAGGGAATGGGTTATGACTGTGAGAGGTGCTACTGGTGATATGATGCTACTCTATAATGAGTAATGAAACCCATAATTTGATAGAACCTAGAAACCAGGCTCTCAAAGTTCTTTAAAATATTGTCCTCTGAAAAGAAGGTTGTGACTCCGACTAAAGAACTAGTGAATACATGAAGGAATACTTCCGGATTGGTACTATTTATAGACTAGAAAATAGGTTGATACATGTTGCTAACAACTACCAGGTATTTTACCAAATCTGAAACCGTTCACTACTTTTAAAAATGATGGGTGTTTTGATTAAGAATACAAATGGTTCCAAATTTATATGTTAAAGCATATACAAGGGAACAAGGATTTGTTTTACCATACCTCTAGTAATGCAATATGTTAAAGGATTTATGAAACACATTTGTATTGTATAAAATCTTGGAAAATAATGAATACTTTTTTTAGTCATTAAACAAATACCTGATTGGGCTGACAAGTGATATGCCTGATAGCTATATGCTATTGAATAGTTTACCGTATGTAAGATCAAGCATAAATATGCCAAAAGAGAAAGTTATGAAAATTCCTTTGAGGAGTTTTGTAACTCAAAGGTATAGGCCTTTTATGTTTGATGCTATCAGCAATCACCCTAATTCAATTCCTAAGAAGATTAGAAAATATTTACCTCAATATACAGGGCATGTAACAGAATCGGCTTCTAAGCATTTGCAACATTTTGTTGATGTAATGGGTGATTATGAAATTAATCATGAGGATGTTGTCATGAAATTATTTGTGCAATCCTTAAAGGGTGATGCTAGGGATCGATTTTCTTATTTACCTTCCTTTTCTATGAACTCATGGAATCAGTTGGTGATTGTTTTTATGGAACAATTCGATGAAAGAGTCAATCCCAACACATTGAGAGAAGGATTTAGGGGAATTCAAATACAAGAGGAGGAATTAGTCCCGCATTTTAATCTCAGGTTCTCAAGAGAATTAAGGGGGATCCCCAAAGAAATAAGGCCAAATGAGGCTAAAATCTTGATTGTGTATCTAGGTGCCTTCAACAAGAGGATGAGTTTTTTATTAAGGGATAAAGAACCTACTACTCTATCTCAAGCATACCAGCTAGCCATGGAAATTGAAAATAACATGAAATATTCAATGCTGAAGAGATATCTGACTGCAGGTATTGATTACCCTTGCCTAACCAATGCTAGTATAATATCTAAGCCGGTTATCCAAAAAATTGATGATAAAACTCTTTAAGGGTGTTGTAAGCCCAAAAATATAGTTTGATGATAATGAGATCCAGGGTGAAATCCAATCTAATATGAATGAAGATGATTAGGGTTTTTGTGTATCAGAACTATATGATATGAGAAGGTAAGAGAAGGAATAATCATATGAGTTTTTTTGGAGATTTTTGGAAATCTTAATACAAATTCCCATAGAGCAAAGACCTAATGATTATGAATGCATTGATTTTTTTGTGAACTATATGAATCAGGAGTAAGCTCCTTACCAGAGGAATTGAAACCTGCTAATTTGGCTTAGGCAATTCAATGGATAGAGATTGAAGAGTCTATCAGGAATGCATCTATACAAAATAAAGGTAGTGTTCATTCATTACAAGATATTTGCATAAGTAATGAAAACATTGAAAGACAAGATGATGAAGGATTGTATGAAACACCTCTTGGGTTTCTTAATCCCAATTATGATTCTAGTGTTACTGAGATTCTATTGCAAGTTAATGATTGTGATTTTGGGGGTAATAATGGTAGTACTAAGAATGCAGCAGAAATGTTATTTTTACCAGAGTTAGGTGGGGATGAAGAGTCCCATGTTTGTTCTCAAGTAAAGAAAGGGTTTCCAAATGGTGTATGCCTGGAATATAGCTCTGATATCTTAACATTGGAACATGAGAGTTATATAAATGTTGAACAATCCAAGGATGTTAATACTTGTAATAAGGAGAATACACTCGGAAGCAACCAATATTGTGGTCCATACACTGGCCCTATGGCTTTCCCTAAGTATCTATATAAAGTGGAGATGGAGATGTTACTTCCCTCTAGTATTGATGTAGTCAATAAGGGGTATTCTGATTGTGCTGAATTATTCACTTATGAATCAACATATGTAACAGATAGTCCTGAGTACAATAGCACCAATATGTACTACCCTATCTTTTCTAATCAAAGTGAAGTTGATGTTTTTAAACCTATCTCAGAAGGTTTTTATATTGAGATGGATGAAGAGGTACAAGAAAGGATGTGTCAAGAGAAAACTTCTTTGAGCTATGTATCGTCTTGGATAGCTAATGGAAGTAAGGATACTTTGCATACTGTTCTGTATGATAAATTTCAATTTAATATGCAAACCAAGGCTTACAGAATGGATGATGTTGCAAACCAGGTAATTTGTGAAAGTTTCCATTTCATGGAACAGGTGAGCTAGCACTCTATAAAATATGACCAGGAGCAGGATAAAGTAAAATACTATTATGGTCATATATTGCTTTTAAATTGGAGGAGCAGAGCATTGATTCAATCAATACAAGAATAGAATGGGGAAAGCTTCCATTGTAGTCATGAAGGTATTGGTTATCCCATGCACTTCACAACATCAAATGGGGAATGTTACAAGTGTTTTTTCTGTCAGGAAATGGAAAATTTTGTCTTTGATAGAGGTAAGCCTTGATTTCCCTTGTACAATAGCCTGGGGCTACCATGTTTACATACACAAGTCTAGTTGACAGGACAAGGCAATCTATCTATTAAAAGGCTTACGTAGTTCAGTAATCTGGTCTGTGAAACTAGAGATTCTAGATTCTTGCTATGCTCGCAGGGGGCATACATCCCCAGTCGGAGCCACTGATGGAACTTCAAAAAATTGAAGTTGGGGTTAGAGGGTTTCTAAGTTACTCATGGTAACCTTCATTATGGATCGGTCAAAACCCTCTTGTTATGTTTTAGTGATGACTTGCTGCCATGGTGGACTGGTCACTTGAGTGAGGTTTCATCCCTCTCAGGTCGTGTTTTACTGGCCCTATTTCACCTGATTTGCCAATACTTTTGGTGTAATGGCCTATGTTTACTGCCGGGAATTTCAAAGTGGGCCCCACTTGGATGTTCTGTTTGAGGTTTGATGAACCGTCCAATCACAGGATTGGATCTTGACCGCTTCTCACAGACCTCGCAAGTTTGTCTGCTGGTGTCATCAAGGTGGTGTGAGGTTCGCGAGATGTGGCCATGTGGTGTAAATCGATGAATGGGTTTTCTTCCCGAGGTGTTGGATATGATACGGGGCCGTCTTTTCACCGGCAATAGCCATTAATAGTAGGGTAATCATGCTTTCTCACACACCTCACATGAGTGGAGTAAATATCTAGGAGGGTGTTGCGAGGTCTGCGAGCGAGTGGCACGTGGCTTTTCTTTTCTTGCCAGAGGGATTATATGGGTCCCACTGTGCGGTTCAAGTCTATTTTTCTACGGGTTTTGATTGGATATGTTTTCTGAAGGCATCGAGGTGGATTGTCAACATCCATTGACTTGATCTCAACCTTCCATTTGATAGAGTGTCTCCCGAATCGGTGGTTCATTTATAAGGAAGGGGTGTGTGAGTTGTTTGCATGGCATGTATTGCTTAGCTCTTACTCGTGTCATTAATGATACGGGTTATTTTTCTCCAGAGGATCTCCACCTGATTTCCTCCTGTGTGTGAATAGTGCCATCCTACTGAGGGTATTCATGGTTACCTAGATCATTAATTGTGCAAGTGCTCAAATTGACTTCAAATAATTGTACCCTACATACTGGCTTATTCTATAAATGTTGAATGAATTGTATGCAATCAACATTTCATTCTCTGGTGTCTATGTGCAATAAGGTTCCTCTATTGTTTGTGGCTGCGCTCTTTTTTTTTTTAGCATGAATCAATCAATTAAGTGAAGGAGTGTGAGGCTGGCTTCACCAGTCATGAAGAAGTTTGATTCTCCCATGTCTCACAAGGCTATTATTGGGAACACTGGGAAGAGGCCAGTTCATTGTTCGTCCCCGATAATCATCTCAAATTTTGATGAATCTGAGACTGATTCTGATTATCAGTATTACTTGGCTTCCCTGGTTGATCTTATGGGAGTGGATGAGGAGGTCCTGGCAATTAAGCCAGTATCTGCATTACCACCAGGACCAGTTGTTTGGGGATGTGCTCGTAAGGTTGGTAAAGAGGAGGTGGTGCCATCACTGTCGCAGGCTCAAACTCGAAGTGGTTGCTTGTACCGTTGTCGTGTTGCTTCTTGATCATTACTGGTGGTGGTTCCGTTGGAAGTGTCTTCTTTTATTGTTTTATCATGTGGATGTGGACGTGTGCATGCTTTGCACAAAATTTTGTTTCTTGACTGGTTATTTCATAACCACTTTTGATTCCTTTGTTCATGCACGGTATCATTATGACAAGGAATGTAAATTTGACTTTCATTTTGGTGTTGAAATTCAATTTGGTGTCACAATGTAGCCTAATGCTTGTTGCTCTCCTATTCTATAAAGGAGATTTCACGGCTCATTATGAAGGGTCATAAAATTTTGGAGTCCGAAACTTGGAAGTCTGTATAGTCCATTTTATAGTTTAAAATGTTATGAACATTTTGTTTTTCAAGAAGTCATCCTGGGTTGGATTTATATACAAATTAGTGTGATATGCTCTTAAATTACTGATATCAAAAGAAATCTATAAAATTAAGTTGGTTTACTCTCCTAGGTGTGTGCAATGGATTATGAATAGCTTTATCAAAGGTTTATCTATTTAGTTTCAATAGTTAATTGAAAATGTAATTAGTTTTCTTGCTTTAACTCAAAGAGTTAATCAAATTCTTGAAGAATCAGTTACATGTTCATGGTTGTATATGCCCAGGATGCTTGAAGAGGTACTATCTTAGCGTGCTAAAATATTTCATATAGTAAGGCTATGTGAGATAAGTTCATCGTATCAGGATTTTTTTTCTGTATGACTCCGTTGCCTAATGGATGAAGCACTGGATACTGTTTGTGTCATTTTATTAGTTCAAGACTGTAAGTTCTAGGTAGAGATCTCCAAATATTGAACATAAAACACTTGAATATAACCTTGTCTTCCTCTGGGAGGTATTGTAACAAATAAGTGTGTCAATTCTCTTTGGCACTAGTAGGCATTCTCTGGTCTACTGAAACCATGAAATGATCACTATCCCTTTGAATGTGTAGGAATTGTAATCTATATACAAGAAGTGTTCTTACCAGTCATGAAATATTCATGTGAACATGTTTAGGTTTACCCACCTTGGTCCTATAGAGCCAAAAGTGTAGGAGAGGTCAGTCCTTTACTAACTCTCGTTAGTTGGACATTAGTGGTTGTAGTTGTCCTTAATAGGGGTTGGCTACCTCTTAAATATCTGCAACCTCTACATGGATTGTATTTTAAACACCAACACCTACTTCCTTTTTTTTTCCCTGAAATTTAAGTACTACTGCATTGAAATTTCAAATTTTCAATAAATAAATTTTTTTTAAACAAAAATAAACCTAGTAGTTTAGAAACTAAATTCAATTTGCAACAGATTATATTCTTACATATTTTTGAAATAATATAGTTAACTTATTCAATTTTTTACGTCAATTTTCCTAACTCTGATTTTTTTGAATTTTATTGCCACTTAAGGGCTTTTTTTTCCCATGATGATCATGCACATGCCCTACGAGAAGGATCCATGATCAATCATACTAGTCGTTAGGTTTTGAAGTTTTTTTGAGGCCAATGCCAATAAATTTCACTCAATCCAAAAGTGATAACTTGCCAAAAAAAGATCCAATCGAGCTAAAAACTTGGAGTAAGGTAATTAGACATGTCCACAATGAAACCATAGGTATGCAAGATCTGGTGAGAAAACATGAAGAAATATTGGATCTCCCAACTTGAGCAAGAGTAAAAAAAGAACAAGAACAAAAGCGAATGAAAATATTTTTGGTTGATGCAAGATTTCGAAGAACCAAGGATGCTCCTGCATTAGACATTCGGGGTTAATGAAAATTGAGTCCCTCACTTTTCAGGGGAAAAAGGGAAACCAATATGGTCTACCTGAGCCTAAGAAATCCAAGAAGAATCCTCCACTAGTATACCTTTCAAATTCACTTGATATTCTTTATACTATCTTCCATGAGTCTTTCTCACATCTCTGACATCCAAAATCTCTTTTATCCCCATTGATGGTTGTTTAGGAAGTTGCTCTTCCAATTTTTCTTTACTATCTTCACTAAATTTTGCTTCATGGTACTAATGTAGATTTGCAATGTTGAATATAGGCGATATACTCATGTCATCTAGTAACTCTACTTTATATGCATTCCCTAAATCAAACTTCTTCAAAATCCTACAGGGTTCAAAATTCCTCATCTTAAGCTTATTATGTGTGCCAACTGAGAGTATTTCCTTCCTCAAATATACCATTACTTCATTTCCAACTTCAAACTCCTAATGTCATCTCTTTTCATCTACTCATTCCTTATAATTTTGGTTCATATCTTCCAAATTCTATTTCACTTGAGTATGCACTTTCTTCATATGTTTTGCAAATTCCTCTACTTTTGCACTCCTTTTATCTTCTTTACTGATGTCTCTCAGTTCTGATATACCTCTAGGATGAACTCTAGTAACAATCTCAAAAGGTGTCTTTCTTGTACTCTTATTCACTGAATTATTGTAGGAAACTCTTCTTGTGCAAGGGCTAAATCCCAACTTCCAGTCTTCTCTCCAAACAAACATCTTAGTAAATTTCCCAAACTCATGTTCACTACCTTTGTCTATCCATTAGTCTGTGGGTGAAAAGTAGAATTGAACTTCAAATCTATCTTCAACTTCTTCCAAAGTGTCCTCTAAAAGCAACCAACAAACTTTCTATCTCTATCTGAAGCAATACTCCTAGGTAATCCATGCAATCTGACCAATTCCCTGAAAAACAAGTACGCTACATGTACTAGATCTATTGTCTTCTTACAAGGTATGAAATGTGCCATCTTGGAAAATATGTCTACCACCACAAATACAGAATCATTAACTCTCCATGTCTTTGGCAAACCAAGTATGAAATCCATGTTGATATCCTCTGAAGGTCTTTCTAGAACTATCCAAGGTTTATATTATCCAATATTCTGACTACTCCATTTTGCAACTTGACAAACTCTACAATTTTGCAGAAATCTCCTAACATCCTTATGAATCTAGGGCCAAAAGTAATTCACTTACCAATTCTATCGTTCTATCCATTCTAAAGTGACCTACCAATCCTCAACTATGTTTCTCTTTTACCAAATTTTCCCTCATAAAAATTTGGGGTATACACAACTGATTTCTTCTAAACAACATATCCCCTTGAATGGAATAATCCAACCACTAACTTCTATCCTCCAAAAATAGTTCTTTACATGCTCTCCAAGGTTCTACAAAATCAAGGTCTCCCTCATACAAGTTCTTCAGTTCATCAAAGCTTAATACCTCAACTTTCATCTGTGTAAATGAATTCCTTCTCCTACTCAAAGAATCGACAACTCTATTTGACTTTCAACTCCTATGTTTCAAAACAAAAGTATAACTCTACGATAATTGTACCCATCTCATGTGTTTTTGATTTAACTTACCTTGATTGTTGAAGTATTGCAAAGCCTGATGATCTGTATACAACACAAAATACTTAGACAACAATTAATGTCTCCACTTCTTCAAGGCTTGAACTATGGCATAAAACTCCTGATCATACAATGAATACCTTTTCCTTGCATCATTCAACTTCTCACTGAAATAAGCTATTGATCTTCCTTCTTGACTTAACACTGCTCCGATTGCATTTTCACTTGCATCATAGTCTACCTAAAATACCTTACTAAAGTCTAGTAAATCCAACACAAGCTGCTTAGTCACCTTCTATTTTAACAACTCAAAATTTTGGTCTGCTCCAGATGTCCATCTAAAATACTTCATATCTTCTCTCATTGTTTATGTCATTGGGCTGCAAATAGAACTGAAGTTCCTAATGAAATTTTGGTAGAAACTAGCCAGTCCATGAAATCATCTTACCTCTCCAATCCTTTTAGGTGTAGGCCACTCAAAAATTGCTCTCACATTCTCAGGATCCATCTTCAATCCATCCACTATTAGCACAAACCCAAGATATACCAATTCTTCCTTCATGAAACTACACTTCTTAATGTTTATCAACAACCTCTCTTCTCCAAACCTCTACAAAATTTGTCTTATATGCAACAAACATTCTTCTTTAGTCTTACTAAAAATCAGGATGTCATCCAAATAAACAATCACAAACTTACCCAAGAATTTATTCATTACTTCATTCATCAACCTCATGAAAGTACTCGGTTCATTTTTCAGTCCAAAAGGCATCACCAACCACTCATACAATCCTTCATTTTTCTTGAATGTTGTTTTCCACTCATCTCCTTCTTTGATTCATATATGATGATATCCAATTTTCAAATCTATCTTTGTAAAGTATTTAGCTCCACTCAAACAATCCATAATTTAATCCATCTGGGGCAAAGGGAATTTTTACTTCACTATGATCTTGTTTATGGCTCTAGAGTCTATACACATCCTTCATTCTCCATCCTTCTTAGGTGCTAGCACTACAGGTACTGCACAAGGGCTTAAGCTTTCTCTAATCAAATTTTCTTAACAATTCTTGCACTTGTCTGTTTAGCTCTTCATTCCCTATTGGTGTCATTCGATGTGCTACTTTATTAGGTAAACTCACTCCAGGAATCATATCCATGTAGTGACTAATACTCCTTATAGGTGGCAATCCATCACGTACATTATCTGAAATGATAGTTTCATATTCTTCCGCAGGTCCTTTATCTCCTCACGTTGTCCTTCTACATGCTTCAAGTCTTCCACCTTCTTAGGCACCAAGGAATAACACATTTTCTTATGTCTCAGTCCATCCAGAAATCTTCTTCCATCAACTAAACAAATTCTAGTAGCCGTGCAAACCTCAACTTTAGGAACATCCTCCAAGGGTAACAAAGTCTGCTTCATCCGATTAGCAATAATAGTGTATATATTCTTCTTTCCATCATGAATAGCTAGTATGTCATACTACCAAGGTCTTCCTAGCACAATATGGCATACATCCATAAGCATAATATCACACAAAACTTCATCATGATAATTTCCTATCTTCAATTTCACCAAGCATTGTTCACTTACCAGTATCTTATGCTCATATTGAATCCAAGCTATCTAATAGGGCTTTAGCTATTTCAATCTTTCCAAATTCAATTTGGTCACCATTTGTTCATAAACCAGGCTCTCTGAGCTTCCATTGTCAATGATTACTTTATAAAATTTATCACCTACCTTGCATCTGGTCTGAAACAAATTCTTTCTCTACAATAGTTCCTTCTCCAATTCACTTTGACACAATACTCTCCTATTCACCAACACTTCTCCTTCTTCTAGTTGATTATGTGATCCAACATGATTCACCTTAATAAATTTTGTTCTTCTATTATTCTTAGTCTTTCTACTTATCTCTCCTTGTTTGCATTCAAAGGCTCTACATCCTTCTCCACCACATTTGAAACAAGTTCCCCTGAATACTCTTTTCTCCTATCCTCTATCATCTTTTTTATATCCTTCATTTCAGTAACCACCATATCCTCCTCTCCTATAATATTTTCCATCATCTCTTTAGTATGAACTATCATTCTTCCTGACCTCCTTATCTTTTTTCTGGTCTAGAAAATATCATCTTCCTCCTCCAGTAAAAATTCTTCCTCTGAAATCTTCCACCTCTTCCTCTTTGTCTCTGCTCATGTCTTTTGTATAGCTTCTCTTCTGATTTTAGGGCACATTGATATGCTTCTTCCACACTCAATAACTTAATCAGACTAATCTCATCTTTTATAGATGACCTCAAACCATTTAAATATTTGGCTACTTGCTCAATCTCATCCTCCGAATGTCCAAATCTGATGTTCAACTTATATAACTCCTTGGTATACTCTGTGACACTTGATTCCTTCTATTTCAGATTTTGCAACTTCTTGAACAAATTGATCTGATAATCAGTAGGCATGAACTTTATCTTTAGTTTATTCACCATTTGATCCCATGATATTATCTTCTCCTTTCCTTTTCTTTGCCTATCTTTTTGCAAATGTTCCCACAGGGATGCATGTCCTCTCAACTTTGTACAAGAAAATTTCACCTTCTTATCTTTTGTGGTACCTTCAAAATCAAAGTAATTTTCCATCTCTATTATCCAATCTAACAATTCATCTTAATCCAACTTACCATTGTAATCTGGTGGATTGAAATGTGGTTTAGTGTTTACTCTAGTTAGGGCTCTTATGAACCTTTCTTCTCCTTGATCAAGGCCAAGCTGCTCTTCTCTTGCAACTTCTTCTTTTTCTTCTGTTTCTTCATCACTCACATCATCAATTGTTCGACCTCTCCTCTGGGGCATTTCAACTACTTCCAATATAGCAGAAATTCCTCTCAACATCTCCATTAAAATAGGGTCTGCATTTCCACACACTCCATTTCCTCTACCATTCCTTCTTCCCACCATCTTTGCACAAGTCTTTTGTAGTTGTAGGTCAGATCCTTAGTCCACCACCCCATAAAAATATTTCAACAAGACTATGCAAACTCTGATGATCTTGCAAGGAACAAATCTCACTCTAATACCAATCTGGTGGTAGTCATGATAGGAGGTTCCTCAAAGAGAACAATTTGGGTCATGCAACTAGAGTAACACAACATAAGCAACACAAAATTTGGAGGCAAATGCAGATAAATATATTCTTATTATCATGAAATTCAATTATGGATAGTCAATGACATTCGAGCATACATATTGGACTCACAGGAATACTTACAACATGTTCAAAATATAGTGCTCATACATGCGAGCAAAAATCTTATAGATCGAACTTTATTTACATCCTATTCTACTTCATCTTGATTTTCTTCCATTCTAATGATTCATTACAAGATTTATATCATATCCGCAGGTCGAGAAACATCCTTGTCAGCCAAAGATTATTACAATCTCCGATGAAGAAAATGTAACGTGCGCAAGAACAAGTTGGCCTCAAATCTAAAAATATTCCATGGTAGATGCGCATGATGAAGTGTGGACCTAAAATCAAGGTCAGGGACACTCCATGGAACAATGAGAAACACACCATGAGGATCCACAAGTTATGGGAAGGATCCGTGATCGACCAAACTAGCCATTAGGTTTTGAAGTTATTTTGGGGCCAGTTCCAAAAACTGTCACTCAATCCAAAAGTGATCTTTTCGGAAAAAGATCCAATCGAGCTAAAAAATTGGATTAAGGTAATTGAACTTGTTCATGATGAAACCATAGGTACTCGAGATCTAGTGAGAAAACATGAAGAAATACTGAATCTCCTAATTTGAACAAGAATAAGAACATAACAAGAACAAAACTAAATGAAAATATTTTTGGTTGATGCAAGATTTCCAAGAACCAAGGATGCTCCTACATCACTAACTAGGCCACCATAATCTTGACTGATCGATCTAAATCTAGTAACTGATAAATCACATCCCTGACTAGCCAATCTATTTCCCAATCACACAAATTATGCAATCAACTTTGCACAATTGTCTCATGTCTAAATCCTCTCAACACACTCCCATCGTTGATCTGGGTATTCTTCAAAACAATCTTGATCATCCATTTCAAATCTCATTTTCTATATAACAAACCGCTCTCCTCACAAAAAAGGATCACAAAAAAAATATACATTGAGTAACAAAGTGCTTCCAAGATCATCCTAGAGAGAGCTTCATTCCTTGCTTCGATCAAACAAGCATTTGTCCACACTTTGCACACAAACTTTGGAGGCTTCATTGTGATAAGAGGAATCCAACATCAAGAAAATACACTTTTCTATAGGATGGAAAAATCTATATTTTGTTTTCATTTGGTAATCAGTAGGCTCCTTATCATGTTTGCAATAGTATAGTTCAATCTTGTATTTGTAGGAGTTTTTAGATTTTAGATTTGTGCATTTTGGCTGTAGATTAGATTTCTTTGTCCAATTTCTTTCATGTCCTTCTTGAATTAGAATCCAACATCCTTTCTCATCCTCACACATTATGGCACACCTAGTGGGACCCTTTTCCCATCCTCTAACATTCGTTTGAGTCACTTTTTAAGTTACAGGTCCCGAAAACGCTTCTGACAGAGTTTTCACACACCTGTCTAGAAAACCTAAGCACTTGTCTGAAAATTCTTTGTGCTTGTCTGTTAAGAAAATTGTGTAGTTTTCAAAATAACTGCACTTTTTTCAGAAGAACCATGCATTTTTCATGGGAATGGTGCTTGCATCAAAATCCCTGTGCATTTGTATTTTCATAGAGTTAGCATTTGTCTATCTAGGTTTTAGCAACTATTTCTAGAACTGAGCAGTTGTCTTTTTTCTTTGCATTTGTCTTTCTTCTTTTGAGCAGTTGTTGTGATGGACAAATGCATAGATCTTGCACTCTTGTAATAGGTTTTTTCACTAACTGTTGTTTTTTTTTTGATGTATAAGTAGGAATCAACAAATTTGATGCAAGATTCCAATAACTTTAACATGTTTTTTGTAGGGTAGATGATTGGTCCTAGTTTTTTATTTATTTTTAATTAACTTAAAACACTTTCATTTGATGCTCTAAAAATGAAAAATAACTAACTCACACTTGATTTTGGTGTTGTTAAAATGTACCAATTTTAAGCTTTCTATATTAGGAACTTTCATTTGGTGCTCGTAAAAAGGAAAAAAACACATCAATATTTTGAGCTCTAAAATGAACACATTTCATGTTTTCATAAGTAGGAACCATTAAATTTTTGTGCATAAAAAGAGTGAAAAAAAATTTCATTTTGTTGACGCACGCATGTTTTACATTTGATGGCCAAGATAGGAC
This sequence comes from Sequoiadendron giganteum, assembly GCA_007115665.2. Classification (NCBI taxonomy): domain Eukaryota; kingdom Viridiplantae; phylum Streptophyta; class Pinopsida; order Cupressales; family Cupressaceae; genus Sequoiadendron; species Sequoiadendron giganteum. Next base: position 378,624,696 of record CM021110.1, read on the forward strand.
CAGGACTTCTTTTCTTAGAAACACTTCTATTGGAGCTCATAAAAAAAGAACAAATGTTTCGTTATGATTTTTCACCATTGGTATCTTAATTGTTTGATTTCTTAAACATGTTGTATTGGTGCAAGTTAAAAATAACTTTGTTTTGGTTTACATACAATTTTTTGGGGATAACATCGCTTGAGGTGTTTAAATGAATCAATTTACAATGAAATGTTTTATGTACATATAGTGATTTGAAAGCTAAATTATTTTGTTTTCTCCCCTCACAACTTTTGGTGATCTTGGGTGAGAAAAAAATATTTTTAAGCTTTGTATTTTATTTTCCAAATTCTATCTTAGAGAGAGGGCTTTCCTTGAGATACATTCTTCGCTGGAGAACTCATCGCAAGGTCTTGAAGCACACTTACTAGTGGGCTATATTAAAGGTTGTGAAATCATAAGAAAGTAGCTTCAAGCCATGCTGAAAAAAAAATATACCTAATCCCATACCTTAAGTGGAATGAGAATAGTTAAAGAGCCTTAAGTGGCCAATAGGTGAGTGTCAGATTTCTCTATTGAATCAAATTGTTTAGAGGCCACCCTATTATCCAAAAACATTCTCTGAAAGTGGTGCATCAAAATTTACTTCTGAGAAGTTACTTGCCATGTTCGACTACTAGCCTACGCCATAAGTTGAATGTAAAATCATCTCTTCGGAGCATGAGGCGGGCCAACCTAAGAGAATGGTGTCTATCTCCTAGGGTTGTAATTATTGGTTTATGTTAAACTTGGCCCATTACATTCAAAAAAAATTGACATCAAAAAGAACACATTCAAAACATACACTGAATGAGATGGTTGAAACACAAACCCTTTGATTTAGTGCATACTTGTGAGAAAATTCTATGTTTGCAGCCCTTTGAAAGGATCTTTCCTTAAAGGTTTCTGGATATTATGGCTTTGATTTTAGGGTACATTAATCAAAGTAAACATTTGGGAACTATGGCTTGGGTGTTGTGATTTCAAAACCTAAGTTATAGACATGAAGGTCACATAAGTCCAAGCTTGCTAAGATAGTCCAAGTGTTGTCTTATCACTTGCCATACTTCAAAAACATGGAGAAAAAGTTGAGAAAGAGTTATTCACAAGATCATTATTCGAACCAAAACAATTGGAAAGATAGAAAGTCACATACCCACATCCATTATTTCCATATTAGCTATTTGCAATCAAAATCAAACAAACCATTAAGGTCATTCCTCCACTTAGACGTCCATGATATCAATAGTTACTTGGGATTCACACACAGTACAAGTAGAATTTCCCGCAACATATCCTCTAGATAAGGAAGTGGAATATATACCTTAGTTCTTCAACATTTTTATTTTAAAAGAAATAGTATCATTCCAAAACAATACTCAAACCCTAGGGTCTCGAGCTTCACAACAACCATCCCATAACATCACCAAAAAATTATTACCATTTGGTGACCAACTGCCCTAGTTCAACAACCAAATCTTGTAGCACCTGTCAGCCTCCTACAATGATTTCAATAACTAATCCTTTACAACCACAATTCAGAGATTGGACATCTAACTTGAATAGCCATTTTAACCATCATGAAGGTAAATTTAAATTGTCAACCCAAGGACATGAACTTGAAATGGGCCAGCACAGTATGTGCACTAGGAACTTCAAACTAGTCATCATCATTCTACAACTAAGAGAGACTTAATACTAAAAGTAAATTGCATGGAAATAAATAAATTAAATTTTGAATACTAATCAACAATAAAACTCAAACTCAACATGCTTAACATAAATAAAAATTTGATCAGCAAACATGAAACTACTATTCTTGCTTTGGTTGTAGGAACAGTCACATAATGGAATTCTAGTGGTTGCAGGAACAGTCGATGCCAGATTATTAACTAAGGACTAAACATAAGCTAATACTAATCTAACTAAACTAAAGGAATAGATTACTCACCAAGTGGGCCCCCTTGGATGAGTATCATCTAAGACTAATGCAAACTCAGATACTCAACTCAAAATATTATTTCATTCATTATAAAATGCAAATACAAAAGAGTATGTATGATTATTATATTGTGCAATAGCTTGGCGATCAACCTCTTATTTATCAACTAAACAAAGCAGTCAACTCCCACTAACTAATTGGATGCCACTTAGGGAAAGAAAATAAGAGAGTGGAAGAGCGGTTACACATGCAGGGGAATCCATTCAGACAAGCATGCCCAAACCTATACTCAACCACTATAGTAACATCCGCATTGCTCAATATCATTAAAGATCAGCATAAGGTGGCTACATGTGACTGACATGGGAATCTCTCACTGTCATCCTCAGTTGACCTTCACACATTTCCTCCATGTGACCAACTGGTGGTTGCATTTCTCAACTTAGCATTCTTAATCATGTATGCATGGAAATGTCAGTATACATAATAATTGCATAGCTGTAACCACCTTTAAAGAACATTCATTAACCACATGCAAGATTAATATAGATAGTCCACATAATAGGTTAATATCATTAAACATGGTAGAAATGGAATTAAACCCAAATGTCTTATGGTTTGAGATAAACTATATAAAAGTATCAGCATGCAATATCAATGTCCATGGTAACTTTAGCAAATAGACTATAGATTCTACCCATAACTAGACTCACCACTCCCCCCAACCTATCATTTTAACTTTCCTCTAGTAGGGGAAGAGTTATGCTTCTGCTTGGTCAAGGCTTTGAAATTTGCAACTGATAAGTGTGCAATATCAGTATCTATTGTGGGTAAATTAGGGTTCTAGTAGAATCCTCCAAACCTATCAAATCGTCTCCATCTTTAATGTTCCTCAGCATTGTCATATCTATAGAACTTGAAATTTGGTACATGCCACATGAGGATAGGTAGCTAAAAAGTCAGGGGGAGCTAGTCTCGCCCCTTTGCTCTACCAATCTGAATGTACCTTTCAATTCTTTTTATTGCAGTAGCATAGTTGTGGATGGAATGTGGTTCATCTTGCTTTAGCTCATCAGTTAATGTGTTCCATCTCTGGGATAAGTACCCTCTCATAGTGTCCTCTTTTATTGTTTATTTCACCTCATACTCACTATAAACTACCTCAATCCAAGGCATAATCTTGTTACCATAGCTCAATCTGAAAATAGTTCTATTCTAGTCTGTGTAAATGCTTTTGGGTTTCCTTGATTTGGTTCTGATGGCTAGGGGAATATTGGATTCCTTCACCTTATAAGCATTATATTTTTCACCCTAGCTAATCTCATTTTGTACCCAAGACATGAATGCTCTCAATTGGATGTCCCCCACATACAATAGTGGGTTCCAGTCTTGGTCTTTAGTTACAGAAAAGTTCTGTAAATAAAATTCACATAATAAATTTTTCATCTCAGGGGAGGTAATTCTATAAGCATTGAAATTTTTTGTAGGGGTTTCAATGGAGGGGTTCAAACCTAATATAATCCTTGAAAAATTAATGGAGAGATACTTATCTTTTAGGTGCAGAGCATAAACCCTTGGAGGGGTTCTACATTCTAGGATTTGTGGCACCAAGGTTGCAATGTCACTCACCCTCTCCTTCAGAAAGACAATCTCTTCATTATTTTCCTCAATAATCTCATCCCTCTCTTGGATTTCCTTTTTTAATCTTTTCTTTTCCTTTTTTCATTCCTCCTCTCTTCTTTGTACCTCTTTCCACACATTCAAAAAATTCGCATGCACTAAAAAATTAGGAGTGTTATGGATTCCTTCCAGGATTTTTGTGGACGATTTCTCCCCATATAGAATTATCTACATAGATTCAGGATGTCCCACTGGTTCAGGCTGTAGAGGTACAATTTCTCTTTCTTCCTCTTGTTGCAGGGCCTCTTCTTCTCATTCTTTTAGTTGATGTAGGAACTGCTAATCTATTTCCTCATTTTGTTGTAGGAACTCCTAGTCTTGGTCTTGCTATAGGAACTCTTGACTTTCTTCATGTTCTTGAATCTCAACTTCTTCAGCAAGCGCAACAAGATCTTACAGGGTCATTTTTTCTGCCTGATCAAATATATTTTCTTCTTCTACATTTTCCTACTCCATTGGAGCTTTAGTTCTTTCACACAATGTCCCACCACACTCAAGGTTTTTCTATGAAGGCATATCAACAACCAATTTTTATTTCTTGAGAGGGCTCTTATGGTTTTCTTTGGTTGTAGGATGAATAGTGTCAATCTTTATTTCCTTAGGACTTGGCACCTCTTTTTGCATAGGCTGTGTTTTTCCTTCCCTTGCTTCAGCTTCCCTCTTATGTGCCCTTGTTCTTATCATAGTTTCAAGTGGAACATTATCATCATTAGAATTTGTTGAAGAATTTTTTTTTTCATGCCCAGTATCAAAGGAACTAACATCTATAGTCTTTTCTTTGGTAGGAGGATTCACACTAGGGTTAGCACCAGAGGTTGAAGCACCATGGGTGTCTTCAACCATTCTTAATTTTCTGCTAGACCTATGTGTCTAAGTTGAAACCCTAGGTTGTGACTGCTCAAGTCTAAATTGATCAACTTTTATAAAATCCTCCCAGACCATTCTAGGTGTTGCATCATGCATTGATTTTCAACCAAAAATTTATTGAGACAATGGTGGGAAATACAGTTGTCCCTACCTTTTTGAGTTTCCATCGCCATGATCAAGAGAAGTTTGTGCAAGACATTGGACATATTCATCCTCCTCCCATGCCTTATATGACTCAACAGTTTGAAATGTACTGAAAGCAGGTTCGACAATTGACCCTCACAGGTGATATATATGATAATGTGGATGGTTGCCTACTTCCATGGCTTGGACAGAGAGAGTCTTTTTGCACCCTATTTTTAAATATTGAGTGGAGGATCACCATGTATTGTGAATATAGCTTTGGCTAACCTAGCATCTTTAGAAATAGGGTAAGGCTCACCATCAGTTGCTAACCTTGAAACTTCTACAATTCATTCCTCAGTTGCTATGACCTCTAGCCCTTTCACTATGGCCTTTCCATCTGAAAATGTTTGGGTGAATTCTAGTGCAATGCCTTCATCAAATCCGTCTAGTTTTAGGGAATAGTCCAACCAACCACAATTTCAAAATTCTTCTAGGCACTGTGCATCCTGTATTAAAGAATCATGAATTGAGGCCTCATTTCAAATGATTCCTCCTCCCATTGTATGTAATCAATCTGTCACTCTACAAAATTCCCCTCTGTAGTTCTCATTTTTAAGCTAATTCCTTTCTACTCACTTGCTAGCTGAATTGTCAACTGAATTTTTCCTTTACTCTATTTTTAGCAATTACCATTTGCATTTCAAGATTATGGCAGGGTTAATAATGGCAAGAAATTGTAATAAAAGGGAATTTATGATGAAAGGAAATGGCGGCAACAGTTTAGTGTCACATCACATATGCAAGATGTCTTTTATTTGAAATTTCAAATCAACTCAACAAGATTTGCTAACGCAAACAATCATGGACTGACATGTGGCAATATATTCGCATCTTTCTTACCCCTCCCCCCAACCTATATTTGGACATGTGTCCACATATGCAAGATGGCAGTAGTGATTTGACAGGGGGGTAATAAAAAATTACGTGAACGTCCATACAAACATACAGTGATGAAATGAAACACTCTAAAAGATAATTAATAATGCAATTAATGCACACATACCTGAATGTGTACAAACATAATTGTGTAGAAGATTCACTGCAATGAGCATGGAGAAAGTATTGTTCACCCTTTTAAGAAATAATTCATAAATTAATGATGATGAATTGGAATGGTGTGAGGTGGAATGAAGTGATGGAAGAGAGAGAAATGTGGTATGGATGGATGGATGGGTGAAGAAACAGACTTCTACAAAAGTAGAAGTCTTTATTATGACAAGTACATACCTTAATTAGGTAGAAGGAGGGACACTAGGTCCACTACCTTCGGCTGTAGGAACTATGCTCGAGTGTTGCATGTTGGATGAACTACTATAGGAATTCTTCTTTGGATGTTGGCCTGTTAAACAATCTAAGATGATGCCCATTGATGAGTAATTTGAATTTGACAGGGTCAATGGTAGTGAATTGCACAGATTCATTGGGAAATACTTCAACAACTTCATATGGCCCTAGCCACCTTTTCTGTAATTTTCCTGCATTATCCTGATACCGTGAGTCATAAAGAAATGCCCAGTCACCTGGTTGAAATTTCTTCTCTTTGATAATTTTTTCATGCCATTTGACTCATTGACTCTGCACAACTTCAATATGGTGCAAGGTTGTTTTCCTCATCTCATCTAATGCATTCAACTGTGTGATCCTTTCTTTTTGTGCATCATAAATCTCCATTCCCAACTCTACTGCAATTTTGAGAGTCTTGTGCTCAAATTCGATGGGAATCATGGTTGTCCTCCTATACAGTAGCTCAAATAGTGTGAAGCCAGTACTTGTCTTCCATGTGGTTCTGTAAGCCCAAACTGCTTCCGATAATTTTTTTGCCCAATCCTTTCTATGAATATCCACTATTTTTATTAAGATGGCCTCAATCTCTCTGGTTTTCACCTCAACTTGTCCATTTTCCTGAGGGTGATAAGGAGTAGACTTTCAGTTCCCGATGTTATATTCATTAACTAGTGTTGTAACAAGTGTTGAGGTAAACTAAGCTTCTTTCTTAGTAAATATTTCTCTAGAGAATCCATAGCATGTGAAGAAATAAGATTCTTTCTTAGTTACTATTTCTCTAGAGAATCCATAGCATGTGAAGATTTCTTCATAAATAAATTCTTTAACTTTGTTGTCTCTGGCATGTTTCATGGCTTTGACTTCTACCCACTTAGTTACATAATCAGTTCATACCAAAATATAAGACTTACCATTTGATGGGGGATCAATTGGTCCCAAAAAATCCAATCCCCACTTATCAAAGGGATTTACTACTACCTGGATAGAGTGGCATCTCCACTGACTTGGTTGTCCTACCCATTCTTTGGCATCTATCACATTTTTGTGTATATCTTCCTGCATCCTTGTGGAGTGTAGGCCAATAGTATCATTTGTTCAAAATTTTCATTACTGTCCTTTTGGCTGCAAAGTGTCTGCCACATGGTTCATCATGGCATGCATGTAGAATGTCATATGTCTCATCTTCTCTCACACATCTTCTCATAATATGACTAGTCCAGTATAAAACAGGCATCCAACTATCCATGAAAAAGAGAGATTTTTCAATCAACAATCTTCTCTCTTTTGGAGAGAAGTGAGGAGTAACTCTCCCTATCACAAGGTAATTAGCTATATCTACATACCAGGGTGTATGCACACTAATGGAGAATAGATTCTCATCAAGAAAGGAGACATCTATGGCTTGACTATCTTCTGATTTGGTCAGTCTTGAAAGAAAATATGCAACAACATTGGCCTTCCCTGGTTTATCCACAATAGTTGTCAAACTCCTACATCAACAACAACCATCTAGCTAACCTTCCTAAGATTAGGGTTTTATTCATGAGATATCTAATGGTTGCATGATTAGTGTGCATAAAGATCTGGTAGCCTATTATATAGTGCTTGAATTTGTTCAGGGCATAGATTACTACCAACATTTCTTTCTTTGTTACTATGTAATTTATTTTAGCTCCCTACAATTTTTTCTGACAAAATAAATGACATTCTTAATGGCTCCTTCTTTCTATCCTAGAACTGCTCCTATGGCATAATATGAGGCATCAGTATGGATGTAAAAATGAATTTTTCAATTTGGTCCCTTAAGCACAGGAGCATGAGTTAGAGCTATCTTTAAATCATAAAATGCTTTATCACAACTTTCTGTCCAATGGAACTCAACATCTTTAGTCAACAGACTCTATAGTGGGGCAGCTATTTTTCTAAAATCTTTGATGAAATGCCTATAATATCCTACATGTCCCAAGAAAATCCTAACATCCTTTTTTTTTGTAGGTATAGGAGGATTAGTAATTACCTCAATTTTTGTAGGATCAACTTGAGTTATGTGGTGGGAAATGTAGTGGCCAAGAACTACACCTTTCTGCATCATCACGAAGCACTTCTCACTATTTAGAGATAGATTTTTTTCTTCACATCTCTATAGAAATTTCTTCAAATTTTTCGATGCTTCATTAAAATTAGCACCATAGGTTGTAAAATCATTCATATAGATCTCCATGCAGTCAAGGGAGATGACTAAAAATATGTTAATGACTGTTCTCTAAAAATTTGCAGGTGTGTTGCATAACCCAAAGGGAAGTACTGAATAAGCATATGTTCCCCACGAACATGTCAATGTTGTCTTCTCTTGGTCTTCTAGTGCAATTTAAACCTGATTGTAACCACTAAATCCATCAAGAAAAGAAAAGTATTGCTTGCTCGCAAGAGAGTCTAGGACATGATCTACAAAAGGCAAGGGAAAATGTTCCTTCTTAGTAGCAGCATTGAGCTCTCTATAGTCAACACAAACTCACCATTTTCCTCCCTTCTTAGGCATAATCACCCATGGAGACACCCACTAGTTTTCTAAAATAGGGTAGATAAATCTTGCATCTAGTAACTTTTGTAGCTCTATTTTCTATTTTGATTCTCCTTTGTGGCTATCTTACAAGTGTACAATCATATTTGATAAATATCCTATGAGTGCAGAGATTTGGATCCAATCCCTTCATATCATGATAATCCCAAGAAAATACTTTTTGATGGGCTTCCAACAATTTTTCCAATGTTTGTTGTCCCTCACTCAATTTACTGTTGATATTTAGATATCGCCCTTCAAACACCTACACTTGTGTGACTAAATCTATCATAGCTACTTAATTAATACATGGTACCTTAAATTTAGGTGGCAGCATTGTGTGAAACATACCTGTTGCTACAAGAATTTTGTCTACTAGAAGAGTGGTTGTAGGAAGCCTGTCTGTAGAGACAGTGGTTGCAAGAAGAGTGGCTACAGGAAGTCTATCTACTAGAAGAGTGGTTGCAGGAAGATTAGGAAGAAATGAAAAAAGTGTTTGCATGAGGTTAGTAGAACCAAATGCATGAGCGGGTGATGTCTCCTCTATATGACAATGGTTTTGAATAATACTAGATAACACTTCATCTTCATCTTGAAGCTAGAAGAAAGGACTTCTTCCTAGAAACATCAGCTATCCCATAGAGTTAACTTCTTCATCCTCTTCACCGATATGTGGCCATACAGAATTATCCAGATCATGGGATGGTTGAGAAGGGGGATAAATAACAATATTTTTGGTGTTCCTACCTTAAAAAAATTGGTCATGTCACCTGACCGACATCCAATATAAGTGTTAACAATTGCTAACCATGGCTTACCAAGGATAATGGGATATCCGCCTAGTTTAGTTTTTGGAGAAAGAACCATGAAGTTCATTGGATACTCCCAAGATTCTAGAATCACCACACTTTCCTCTACTATTCCATCAAGCTTAACAATGGAACTATCAACAAGATGCAGGACAGTAGGTGTGGATCTCATGCGTGCAATGTTTAGTTGTTGCAAGATGTCTTTAGTCATCACATTGATTGTTGCACCCAAGTCAACCGAAGCATTCTTTATGTTTATCCTATTCATAATAACCTCAACCACAGGACTACCTGGATCATTATACTTGGGGATAGTTACTTTTCCAAGCATGATGTCAACCAATTGTCCTGTTACATGAACTATAGTTGGGTCCTTCTTTTTCTTGCCCTATTTCTTGAGGCATGCTTCTTTAATTGCCTTTATATAAATAGGAACATCTTTTATGGCCTAGAACGGGGGGATCTAGACACATATGCTTTATCTAATCTAGAATATCAAAACTAGTTTCCTCCTTGTCTTCTTTGTGTTTGGAAACTTCCAATCTCTAGGGAATGGTGGTTCTTGTGTTGTTTGCTTGGCTAGAACTCATTTAGGATTTTCAAGTGCATAAGGCTGAAGTGGATTAATCAAAGATTCTTCTTTCTCTTCCACAAGAAGCTCAGTGATAATGGGGGTGGAAGGAGCTAAAAATTTAGTTCCTAAATGTATACGTATGTCACTTAAACTCATAGAATATGCAAGAAATTGATTTGGATCAACAGAATATACAAGCTACTACTATGGTTTATTATTCAATTTGGGTGTGGGTTTGGTTGGTAACTGAGTAGGTTTGGGTACATTTTCACTTGTATTAGCAGGAGGAGGCATTATAGAAGGTTGTTCAGGTTGAGAAGATGGCTGCATGTAGCTAGTTGTCTGGTTTGGCCATTGCTGTCCACCTCTCCATTGAGATGTTTGCTGCTAGTTTCTTGGATGTGGTTGCCAAGGTCCTTGAAACTATTGTCAATTCCCTTAAGGTTGTTGCCACTGAGGTGAGGAGTTTTGATAATTGGACCAAGAATTTGGAGGGGTACTCCAAGACTATGATGGATATCCTCCATAGTTGGATGGATAGGGGGGCTTCCACTAGTTACCAGATGAATAAGAGTTAAAATATGGCCTAGAAAAAGATAGTGGATTTAGTTACATAACTTGTTTTGAATCCCATGGCCTTTTATATGCAACAAAGTAGACTTGGTCTTCCTCAGTCTGAATTGGTTTTAACTTAGGAAAAATATGATTGTTGTCAATGTTAACTATCACCTTGCATCTGCAATCCTTCTTCTTCTATCTACAATGAGGGCAATATTTTGTCAGCATTACCTCTGCCTCCTCATGTTTCTTCTTAGCTTGAAGTGTATCCAGCTGAGTAGCTAGATTGTTGATTATATCTCACTTGAAATCTGCCCACAAATTAGTAATCTCCATTCTTGAGAATCCACTAGTGGATGACTTACCCATAGAAGATTTGTAGGCTCATCCTTTCTTTGAAGCTACCCTAGAATAGTTCTAGCATAGCTTCTTGATATCCTCCCAAGGGACTTGAGTGATATCTCATCCTGCCATCAGGTCCAAGGCATTGGTGTAGATTTCACTAATTCCTCTCTGGAAAAGAAACTTTTGTGAGTCTTCATAGAGCATATGATGTGGAGATTTTTGCAGATAGAACAAAAATATTGAAATGAAATCCCCCAGGCTCTCATCTTCCTTTTGTTGCATTCTAAAAATGTCACCTCCTCTCATATCACCACCCCTGCAATACTCCTTATATTTTTCAAGGAATTTTTTCATCATATCTTCTAAAGTTGCCACAGTGTTTCTTCTAAGGCCCATAGACCATCTCAATGCTGCTTCTTTGAAGGTGGTAGGAAATAGCTTAAGTTTGTGGGCATCAATGGTATAGTCATAGCTTCTATAGAGTATATCAAACTCAAACAAGAATGTATTAGGATCTTTTGTGACAAGTCCATAGAATTAGGAAGGACTGAAGCAGGGATATTTTTGAGGTTATCTACTTCATTCTATTTAGCAATGGGAAAAGGAAAAGTTGGTTGGTTTTGTCTATTGGGCCTATTTCCATTTGCATCAGCCATGCCTGCTTGATGAAATTATAGAATAAAGGGTTCCTCAACTGGATTTTGATCTTCAAGGGAAATTTCAAAACTGGTCAAGTCAAGAATATATTAGCAAAGGGGTGTAGCTCTTCTTCTTCCTCATTTCTAGGAATATTTGGAAGTTCTACTAGCTGAAATGGCTGTGGTTTATTAGGAAGGAATCTCCCATAGGAATCTCTTCTTCTTCTATGCATGTGGTATCAACTCAGTATCAACCAACACACACAAAGAATGGGTGGGGAAAAATAGTGGATCATAACTTCTAACACTAAGAGAAAATTCTAGAAATACTTTAGCAGAAAAACTATCAATGACTCCAAAGGACTCCCTAGTTTGACACCATCCCCAATAGCATCACCAAAAATGTCAGCCTCATACAATTATTTCAATAATAAATCCTTTACATCCATGATTTAGAAATTGGACATCTAACTTGAATAACCATTTTAACCATCATGAAGGTACATTTAAATTTTCAACCCAAGTACGTGAACTTAAAATGGGTTAGCATAGTATGTGCATTATGAAATTCAAACTAGTCATCTTCATTCTACAACTAAGAGAGACTTAATACGGAAAGTAAATTTCATGGAAGGAAATAAAGTAAATTTTGAACACTACTCAACTATAAAACTCAAACTGAACATGCATAACAAAAATGAAAATCTGAGCAGCAAAGAGGAAACTACTTTGCATGCTTTGGCTGCAGGAATAATCACATAATGGAATTCTAGTGGCTGCAGGAATAGTCGGTGCCAAATTCTTAACTAAGAACTAAATAGAATCTAATACTAATCTAAATAAACTAAAGGAGTGGATTACTCACCAAGTGGGACCCCTTGGATGAGTATCCTCTAAGACTAATGCAAACTCAGATACTCAATTCAGAAACTTATTTCATTCATTGGAAAATGAAAATACAAAAGAGTATGTTTGATTATTAGATTGTACAATAGCTTGGTGATCAACCTCTTATTTATCAACTAAACAGGGTGGTCAACTCCCACTAACTAAGAGGACTCCACTTAGGGAAAGCAAAGAAGAGAGTGAAAGAGTGGTTACACATGCAGGGGAATTTGTTCAGACATGCATGCCCAAATGTGGACTCGACCACTATAGTAACACTTGAATTACTCAATGTCATTAAAGATCAGAATAAGGCAATTACATGTGATTGACATGGGAATCTCTCATCGTCATCCTCAGTTGACCTTCACGCATTTCCTTCGTCTGACTAGCTGGCAACTGTGTTTCTCAACTTAGCATTCTTAATCATGTCTGCATGGCAATGTTAGTACGCATAATATTTGCATAGCTATAAAAAACTTTAAAGAACATTCATTGACCACATGCAAGATTAATATAGATAGTCCACATAATAGGTTAATATCATTGAACTTGGCAGAAATGGAATTAAACCCAAATGTCTTATGGTTTGAGAGAAACTATATAAAAGTATCAACATCCAATATCAAAGTCCAGGGTAACATCAACAAATGGACTATATATTCTACCCATAACTAGACCAAAAACTAGACTCATTAGCACCAACCCTTCAACCTAGTCTCACATATATCAAAGGTGAACAAATGGACATCATAAGTAGCTTAAGAACCTTCATTTTTTAGAAGAATGAAACACCTCGCCAGTTTCTCGCTGCATCAATTATCCTAGATGAAGAGGAAGAGAAAAATAACATAGCAGCAAAGAGAACCATATTACCACCACCCACGTGGCAATAATTATCCACTTCATGATCTCACACAAGGTCAAGACCCTTAAGGTAAAGTCCACAAGTCATCATTTCAGACTTAGGCATCTAAGTCCAAAAGCTCTCGAGAAACACCTTTGGGCACTTCACGAAAGCATAACTAGGTGGGTATATAACTTCTATAAATGAGCTTCCAAAAACAATCTGAACTTGTATTCCTTCTACAATTGTCAGAATCTAGTTTTGTTCCAACAGTTCCAATATCTTACATAATTTGTAGGACAACATCAGGTCTTTAGAATTTGAGTCAGCTAGAGAGTACACCACTCTCCCATAAGAGACCCAAGTTGTTTATAACAACTGTGAGATCACAACATAGGAAGAAAATGCAAGCAATCAGGAATGACACCAGTAGCCCACCAACAAAAACGACAAATTAAGGAAGTGGCCCATGAGGATATACACCAAATGACCTTTTTGATAGTGTATTGAGTTTCAAAACATCCCCAAAACATGTCAATCTATTACCCAAATTACTCTTATCAAGGGTCACAATATCAAATAGGGAAACAACATCAAGGGTTTTAAAATCCCTATCAAGGAATAACTCTAGAACATCAAATTTCCCTAAATAAAATGGAGAGAGATCTTGAGGAACTTAAACAAAATTGAAATCTGATGTATTGTCAATGCCATGTGCAAATTTGAAACATTACATATCCACAACAAATGGACATTACTTCACAAACACCTCAATATCCACATCAACAACACTTTCAATATCCACAATATCAAGAAGTTCTACAGCATCAAGGTGTACCTCAAGTGCAATATCAAAATGTACTTCAATCATAGTATCAAGAAGTTCTGCTACACCAAGGTGTACCTCAAATGCAATATAAAAATGTACCTCAAACACAGAATCAAGGAATTATGCAAAATCAAGAGAAAAACAATCAAGAAAATCCACAGAGGAAAGATTACCAACCAATAAGGAAATACACCCCTTTGAGAGAAACTTTAGAGGTAATCATGCACAAACTAGTACAACAAGAACTTATCAAAATCAATGATAGTTCAACTTATGGTGAACCAAGATTTAAAATCCCTTGGTATAACCTACATGAATGATGTGAGTTCCACAAAATCAAGGGTCACCCAACAAACAAATGTGCAACACTCAAAAACCTTATCCAAGACCTTATTGATCAGGGAGAAATAGCTATTAAAAATGACATTCAAGGACCATCTACTAATGACAACAATGATAATGTCTCAAACTCAAAATTTGAGAGCAACGATCAAGAGCTATCTATAACCAATCACATTGACAATGTCTCTACATCATCTAGTGAGCAAGAGGACATACACGAAGAATTTAGTCCCAATCATGATCAAAATCAATCACCCAAGTCTAGAAATGATTCATTCCAAGATATATTGACATCATCCAACCTCATAGTGGTACATATTGATGATCAAGAGACTCTTGATCCAACACTTATACCCAATGCAAAAAATATAAGCCAAGAGCTATCACCCATATGCCCACATTTTGAGGAGATCCAAGGATCCTTTATAAATGAACCTTTCTTTGAAATCAATCCATGTCAAGAATGTGATCTAAAGCATGTCAAAGATGATACCACACAATGTCAAGATCAAGAATCCCTATCATTAAAATATTACAATGACTTGGTAGATATCTTCCAAGACATCCCATGTTTTCCAAAAGAAGAAAAAATCCATATACCGAGCACACATACATCCACCCATGAGATGCTTACTCCCAATGGAAATGTAGATGATCTTCATCTAAGATAAGAGTCTCATACTCTTGAAATCAATATCAAAGAACAAGATTCTCCTCTTAACATCTGTACAAAATATCAAGACATAGCAGAAGCTAGAGACATATCAAAAAGGGATCATGAAGAAGACTTATACATAAGTTATGAATCAAAAAAATCCTATGGAGACATTTTAGAAATGGATCATAAAGAAGAATTATATATAAGTTATGAATCAGAAACATCCTATGGAGACATATCAGAAATGGATCATAAAGAAGACCTATATAAGTTATAAATCAGAAACACCTCTTGAAGAAGCATTAAAATATGATATTTTATAAGATCAAGCTAAAGATATCAATCAAGAAGGTATCCCACATCTGAAGGAACCTATTAGTGAGGAAGCTACCACATTTAAAGATCCACATTATAGAAAAGAAAGATTAGCACCTTATTTCCAAGGTGAGACATATCTCATTACAAATAAACTATCTCAACGGATTCAATATCAAGGTAGAGGATTAGGTCTACATGAACAAGGTATCCTAGAACCAATGTAGATTATTGGAAATCCTAAGCATCAAGGTCTTGGTTATTTAAAGGGAGCTAAACATATCAGTGATACCTCCATAATATTGGGGGAAACTTTATCTAATGCAAGCATCAACATAGAGAGCATGAAGAGTCCTTATGATGAAATTGATACCAATGCTACAACTAGCTAGGTCATGAATCATCATCCACATATATTTCCATCCTCTGATTGGAACCGACAACAAAAAAAATTCTATATCAAAGAAAGGAACAATTCATTGAAGCAAAAGAATTAGCAAGACAAAATGGACAAGAAAAATTCAAATGGATACAAAAGAAAAAGCAATAAAATCATCCTGATCAAACTCCATTAGTCAAAGAAACTATGGGGAAAAATTGAAAAGTGAAGTTCATCCATCCAAGAAATCCAACAATACAAAAGAAAGCTTCAAGAGTGACCTACAGGGTATATCAAGATGTTGGTCTGAATCGAATCTCCATATCCACCCATTGTTTCTCATCATCCCAAGTTTGGAAAATAAAAGGTTCCAAACTATCAACCAATCCATCTAAATATCATATCCCTCAATGCATTTTTCCATCCATCATATCTAAAACTCACATTGACCATGTGTTGGAAAAAAATCTTTATCATAAGGACTCGAAGGGCACTCTATCATGATGTGCACATCAAGGTAGGGTTAACTCTGGTATCAACAAGGAAGATAAGAATTATTAGGGGTTACATTCAAGTGCATGTACCCTATCAAAATAACTTCTCCAAGCAGGATATCGTTGGAATGTCATGATAGCAACAATGAACATATCAACACCAATAGTGTCTACATCAACACCACCAGGTGGTTAAACATGAGCAAAAAATGGTCACCATAATGAAAACCTAGTAAACAGGCATCTTGTGTGACATCAAAAATCAAGAAAAAAATTGTCCTCTAGTGAAAACCACTATGGTGGCACTTTGGACAAGTACCATGATGAAAACCTAAAAAAAATGCATCATGTGTAAGAATCAAGCATCTACGTGTGCCCCTTCAGGTGGAAGCATCTCATATTATCCATAATGAACCCAAGCCATCGTTTCCAAAATCAAGCTTATCTTGATCATGACAAATGTTTGATATACATTTTACACTTGCTTATGGAAAACATCTTGGAATGGGTCCTTATCATTGATCCTATCCAATCTACATTATCTAATCCATGAGGTATTTTCTAAAGAGCATACTCTATCCAAACATGCTATCCTACCATAAGATAATCTATCACCTACATTGCTAGACACTAGGGGAAAATGCTTGCATGTTGCATCAGAAAAAAAATTGATCCATGTCTTCTAACTCACAATGTGATCTAGGCATCGTCCCATCAACAAGGTATCCTAATAACACACTACTAAGGTAACCTTCAAAGATGATGATAACATGAAGTATTCCTTCACTTAACACTTCTAAGATATCAATAGTTGCTTGAACCCCATAGCTAGTTCAAGTAATCTTTTTCACAACATATCCTCTAGAAAAACAAGGTGAAGTATCAATCCAAATTTTCAACATCTTACACCCCAGGCAAGAGGGTAAAAATCCACCAACAACAAGGTATACCTACCAAAGTACCACTAGGGAAACCTTATAAAACAATTTTTCCCAAAAACAAGGTGTACTACCAACGCACTACCATGGTAACCTTCAAAGATAATGACAACATGGATTATTCCTTCACTCAAAAATTCTAAGATATCAATAGTTGCTTGAACCCCATAGCTAGTTGAAGTAAAAAATTTATAACATATCCTCTAGAAAAACAAAGTGAGGTATCAATCCAAGTTTTCAACATCTTACACCATAGGAAAAAGGTTAAAAATTAAAAATCAAAATCAAAATTATAAAAAATGAAAAACATGTGAAAAACATCAAAAACACAAATAACATCATTGGGTTACTCCTTCACTCAAATAGTCTAAGATATCAACATTCATTTCAACCTCATAACTAGTTCAAGTGAATTTCCCACAAAATATCCTCTGGACATAGAAACGGGATATCAATCCATGCTCTTGATGTTGTTTACCCAAAAATAATTCATGCTTTCAGTCAAACGGTTGAACTATGTGGTCTCTGCATGTACAACATAGGCAAGGTTTATCTCTAATCAACCCCCGAGGTCTTATGTTAGCCCCATTAGGTTTTTATCGTGCTTTATTCCAACTTAGTCAAAAATACAAAATCCAAACAAATTCAAAAAATTAACAAAATAGCAAAAACCCATGAAATTGGTAATCAAATCAAATAAATCCTGAAGTCGTCTCTCACTTGGCTGCAGTAGTTTGAGGACCACCTACAATAATTTTAACCCATGATGTTAGGGTTTCACTCTAAACATGTCAAGCAGCACAAAATGACACAAAACATGATGACAAACAACATTTAGAATGACAACAAGAAAATGCTAATAGGGTTTAAATGAAACAATGGAAAATGAAAGCTCATAACACTAATGGAAAATTTAACTGCACAAAAATTGAAAACCACCTACACCATTGCAAAGATCATGAAATTATACACCATTTAAAAAAAATCCATTGAAAAATACTTCTGTATGACCAAGATATGGTCGTTTGAAGATAGGGTAAAATTACAAGTCAGAGCGAACAAAAGTGACATTTTAAGATAAGTACATGAAACAAAAGTGATATTTTAAGACAACTACATGAAACAATAACTCAATTTTAGAACAATTACATAGTTTTCAGACAATTGCATAGTTTTAGGACAACTACATGGAACAAAAGCACAATTCTAGGACAATAGCACAAATTTCAAACAAAAGCACAGTTTTTCACAACACAAAAGTGCCAAAACTGATGCAAATGCTCAAGAACCACCAAAACTTCACTATTAACTCAAGAAACTGTGTACATGCATAACAAGAACGTAATGAAATGAAAAAAAAAATGATAAGGTACATACTATGAAACCAATTCCTAAAGGACATCCAAAATATTGAAACACATCCACATGATATGAGGCTCCTTGAATGCTCACCATAGCTCCTTGACAATTGAAAAAACAAAGACTTTCAGATAACTTAAAACAAAAGTAAAAAATAACATCAAGTACACATTTAAAAAGCACAAAAGTATTTGAAAAATCTCAAAAGAAATCCTATTTCCACCATCGCCTATTCGCAATAAAGGTTCATCCATAATAAATAGATAGTCAAACTCACCCTTTGACAAAATATATAAACAAGTAAAGCAACATCAAAAACTAGAACTTTCAAGCAAATAATCACAAGTATTTGAACACAAGAAGACAAAAACAAAGCCAAGTATAACTTCCTATCTATTGACAATTCCCAACAACATCCTAAGATATGTCTTAATAGATTTTTTCCTATGATAGACATGATCAACACCATATAATAGTCCCATAGTAGATAAAGCAAGTGATACAACAACATTTTTTTTATCCTTTTAGTAGTCTTATCTTTTCAATTTAGACTATTGACTCATTCCTAGGATCTCTCGAGGATGTCCATAAGGATTTAGGGAAGAAGGAATGAGGGAAATTGAGAATAATTTAAGTTTGTTGTTTGTGGGATATTTTTACACTACCATGGAAAATACTTGCTTTATTGAGTGTATGCAAGTTGTGTTGAAACAATTTGTGTAGCAGTTGCATGTTAAGTATTTCATACCTCTTTGTGTAAATGGTCCAAAAATCATGTAGTAGTTACATGTTAGGTATTTATTACCTCTCTATGTAGATGGTTTGAAACTCATGTAGCATTTTCATGTTAGGTGTCCTGGTGCATCGTATTTTTTTGCTACGTCAAACAAGATTGTTCAAACTGTGAATCCTCCAAGTAAATAAAAAGTAACTCATCAATGACATCACATTCTTACTAACATTTTCTTCTAATATCATCCACTTTCTTCTATCTTCTCAATCTTACTAACATTTTCTTCTAGTCAAACATTTCTTCTGTCAGTCCTTGCACTTAACGCATCACATCAACTTATCAAAATCTTTGGCTCACTATCTAGAATTTTCACCATATTCTCGAGGCATCATACATCAAACAGGCTCAAACAACATCAAACAATATGGAACATTGTCTTTGATCATCCCGTAACATCTTAGAATGACTCAGAATCATCCATAACATCTCAAAATGACTTAGAATCATCCTATAACACCTCAGAATGACTTGGAATCATCTTGTAACATCGTAGAATGACTTGGTAACATCTCAGAATCACCCCAAAATGGCTTAGAATCATCTTTTAACGTCTCAAATCATCTCAAATCATCTCAGAATCATCTCATGACATCCCCACATCGCACCACATCAAAATCTTTAATTCCTCTATTAATTGAATAATACAACATTATTTAATTAATTCACTTTTTCATCATCTCAGACAAATTAAATAAATTCCATTTATTTAATAAAGTCCCCAAAACCCTAATTCCTCTATGAATTGAATAATACAACATTTATTTAATTAATTCATCATTTAAGACAAATTAAATAAATTTCATTTATTTAATAAAGTCCTAAAAACTCTAATTTTGTTATTAATTAAATAAAACAACATTATTTGATTAATTCATGTTTCATCATTTCAACCAATTAAAATAAATCACATTTATTTAATAAAGTACTAATCTCAACTTATTTCGTCCTAATTGATTAAATAATACCAATTTTTTAATTATGTCACTAAATCACCTTATTCCTCTAAGTTGATTAAATTATTCAATAATAATTTAATTATAGCACTTTCCCTCCAAATTTTGAATAATCAAATCAAACTATTCAAATCAATTATCAAAAATCAAATCAAACTAATGCAACTTTGTTTGCAAAATTCAAACTTGATTTACACGTTCAACTCCAAAAAGGAATTAATTAATTAAATCAATTAATACATATTCCTCACCCACTTTATGATTGAGAAAATTACGATTGATGACTGAGCAATCTAATTTTTTAACTAATCAATCCAAATTGTTAACTAAACAATCTATTCTATTAACTAGTCAATCACATTTCTAACTAGGCCATCATAATCCTGACTAATCAATCTAAATCTATTAACTAATCAATCACATCCCTGAATTGCCAATCTATTTCCCAATCACACAAATTGTGCAATCAACTTTGCACAATTCTCTCATGTCTAAATCCTCTCAACAGATTCTGACCGTTGATCTGGATATTCTTCAAAACAATCTTGATCGTCCACTTCAAATCTCATTTTCTATATAACAAACCTCTCTCCTCACAAAAAAGGATCGTAGAATCAACATACATTAAGTAACGAAGTGTTTTCAAGATCATCCTTGAGAGAGCTTCATTCCTTCCTTCGATCAAACCAGCATTCATCCACACTTTGCACATGAACTTTGGAGGCTTCACTGTGATAAGAGAAATTCAACATCAATCGAATACACTCCGCTATGGGATGGTAACATCTATCTTTTTCTTTCATTTGTTAATCAATAGGTTCATCATCATGTTTGCAATAGTATAGTTCAATCTTGTATGTGTAGGATTTTTTAGATTTTAGATTTGTGCATTTTTGCTGTAGATTAGATTTCTTTGTCAAATTGCTTTCATGTCCTTGAATCAGAATCTAACATCCTTTATCACCCTCACACAGATCCATCTCAAGATTTAAGGGTAATTTTATTTTTTAATAAAGTCTCAACCACTTTTACATTTCAGGTAGCAATATTGGAAGTTTATGTTACTAGATTCAGTAGAGCCACTATAGAAGCGCTTCACGAGAAAATATGATAAATTATTGCAAGATCACATGACTATAACTCATGAATATAATAGGCTAAGATTTATGGAAATGAAAATGTAACAATAGGCAATAGCTACACCTCCTCCATCAACAACACTAGTAGTTAGAAGCACATGTACCATGGTAGCTAATTCTTCTACAACTCCACCACCCAAAATAGATGAGGATAGAGAAAAGGAAGAACTCAAAGAGTATCAATACATTTGAGGAAATTATACTGAATTTCAAGGAGAATAAACATGAGAAAAACTTGAGTATTGTTTCAAATGTCTTGGGCATCTTATGAATAAAGTATTGAAGAAGGTGGAAATTGGTCACAAGAATTATTTCCAATTAATAATGGCAATATACTAGGATTGTTGGTGATAAAGAAAATGCTACACCATTGATGATCAAATGGATTCCAAGACTCAGTTCACTACTAGGAATTTGTAAGGGATCAACCCATGAGCAAAATAAACCAAGTGAAATTGTACCTACATATAAGATGGATAGGGAATTAGGGGGGCTACAAGGTTTCTTGGAGTAGTTAGAAGAAAGGGTAAAGGCAAGGATTCAATAATTTGGTGAAAGAAACATAAGGATAATGTCAAAGATCAAAAAGGATAATGGAGAAATAAAGGCTTGCATGTTATGACAATCTTGTTTTGAAGGTATTACTCAAACACCTACCTTTCTCATATGTGATAAAAGAAAAGTTGATATAGAGCTCCTAAAAAGTAGTATGGACAAAATTTGAGACACAAATCAATTCATGGAGGAGTTCCAAAAGGAAACTTATTTCACCCTATCAAAATATCATAAGTATACAACAAATATGGATCAATTCCTTACATTCCAATGAAATTTTGAAAAATAATGTCAAGCCTAGGATGATAAATATAATAATTTACTAGATTTGTAAGCATTTTGATGACTTGGAATTCTTATTATTCTTTCATTATTTATTGGGGTTGGGATATTCTTTTGGCCTTTTCTTCTTATTTAGCATCAATGAGTATCTTCTTCAGCTCCAACAGATGTTTTGTCTTCTAGTGGACTTGCCTTTTGTCTTCATCTGCACATTCAACATTTCCAGAGCTATTGGAACTTAAAGGAAGATTGATAAAGAGTGTAAAAGTATATTAAAATAGTCATCTTTGAGTAATTTTGGAGGTAATGAAGATCTATAATTGGACATGCAACAACATTTTTCCTTTATGGAATATTCTTCCATGATCAATTGTATTTATATTTTGTAATGGTTTAAGATTTTCAAATGAATGTGACACTTGTCACAAGGCCAAAAGCTTGTTTTCTCCCTTGTTTCTATAAAAGAGAATTTAGATCCTTTTGCAAACATTCTTAAAAAAATTGTAAGAAGATCACATGTTGTACATCACTCTATATATATCTAGAACTAGGTCTTGATATGATAGGTTGCAAATGTGATTGATAGTTTTGTATAATAGTACTAGCATTCTCCAATCCAATAAAATGATATTTTTTGCAAATATATTATCTCTTACCTTTACTTATCTTAAGAATTTATGAATAAAATTGATTAAGGATCTATTCTTTTCATCTATGCATTTTATTTTGTGCATGAATGCTTCTCTTATAGATTTTACTCAAGTAGTAAATCGAATATGCTTTATAAGAAATGTTGAAAGCTTAATATAGTATAAGGGTTTGAATTGTTTGAAAAATTATGAGGGATGATAATGTAGTGCATAACTATTATGCCTAAATGTTAGATCAAATATTGTTATTATGGTTTTTAATTGTGCTCCTTAGACTCCATGTGCTAGGTTTAAGGCACTAGTCAAATCTATAAGAAATTTCTGATTACAATTTCTTGATCAACATCAAACTTAAAATAAAGAATTTAATTTAAAGAAATAATTTATTTTCTAACCTTTATTTGTCATGTTCTTGGAGTAATGAATGCATAAAAATCTCAAGTATCTAACTCATTTCTATGTTTTACTTGTAATTCTTGGCTACAATAAAATGAGCATATCTATGTTTAAAAATATTCTATATAATTATGGATGTTCTATATCCACTTGATCACTCTAAGAAATATTGATGAATATTGTAGGATCACCCTTTTAAGTTTTGTAGAGCCTAAAGTATAGAGGAGATAATTGAAAAAATCATCTCCTATTCATTGGCCAACCCCTTAAGGCAATTAATCATTTAAAGTAGCTATCTTGTAGATTGTCAGAAGATTCTAGTTGGGAAAATTAAAACACCAATAGATTGGAAACTTTTTTGGGGACTAAAATTTTTTTTATTTCAAGGAAAACCCAAGAAACTATGGTTGCATTTTAATATTCATGTGAAGTTTTTTTTCGTTTGTGTGTTGATGTTTTCAATTGATTCTACTCATACAAATTTTTTGAGGGAGATCTAAAAGAATTATTTCAATTCCCATAATTGGGTGGCAACTCCTAAAGTCTCATTGTTAGTGCAAGTTATAAAGAAAATAAATAATATCAAGAAAATATGCAGGTAGAATATTTATGCACAAAAATCATCTTGAGAAGAAGTTGGAAACTGCACTACCTCTGCCAACTAAATCCTGAAAAAAGAAAGATACAAGTATGTTCTTCCTCCTCCTCTTGGATATGGATGTTATCTTGAAGGTAGCAGTAATAATATTACAGATGTGTTTTATTTTGGAATGCCCTCAATAGATGAATAAAATGTTGTGCTTAGACCCAAATTTAATAATAAACAATCAAACCATGATAGCTTGACTAGAAAACAAAGGCAAAGAGAAAGAGATTTGCAAAAAGAGTTTGATGCTAGGTAGGCTTCTCATAGTTTGAATCCTAAAGAAAACACTAGGTAGTCTTCAAAAATATGATTTGTTAGGTAGCCCTTTGTATAGAGAATTTTCCAAATTTAGCCCTACTATGAACCGAGTTGCTACAAATATTCCTAAAACTATAGGGTATGAGACTACAATTCAGTTTGAGATTGAATTAATACAAGAATTCCTTGAATTGCAGAAAGAAATGGATAGGTTAGAAGAATTGAAAAGAATGAAAGAAAAAGAAGAAGAACAAAAAACTAGGCATGCCATGAATATGAGAGAGAGATTTTTAGAGAAAGTTAAAAAAATGAAGTAATCATGCCAAGTAGATAATTATTTTGGACCTACAAAGCAAAACCCTACATGTAGTAACAATACTTTGAATTCCCCTATAGGGAATACCCATTCTGGTGCATGATGTAGTTTTTTTTTTTCCAACACTATGGCATCAACTTCTAAAATGTTGATTCACAGGGTACAGATAAGGGGAAGAAACTTCTAAATCCTACTATTACAAAAGGGCTAAGTATTAATTAGAATACTATATCTCAAAAGGTTCATACATTTGTAGTACCTAACCAGATAGATTTGCAACTATAAAAGGAGGTTGAAAATTTAAACGAGTTAGAAAGAATGGAGCAAATAGCAGTCAAGGAAGAAATGAAAAGGGGAATTGACTTCTTGAAAATATCTTATGGGCCTATGATTTCTTCAACTTTGAACTTCAAGTCTTAGAACCCACATGTGAATTTTGTTCCAATTCCTTCAATAATCAGCATTCAAAAATAATATCCTATAGGTCAAAGTATCCCAAAATCTCACCTATAAATAGATCTAAATGTTGTGGGTCAGAAACAAAACTCACAAGGAAATCCACAAGTAGACCCTGCTACAAGAAATTTTCCTATAAGAATACCTTTGCATCTAAAACTGTATAGAAAACTAGATTTTATTGGAATTCCTAGATATCCTAACTAGACCCCTAATGATATAAGGAATGTGTTGTTTAGATTTGTTGGAAATAATGTTATCTCAAGAGACATTCATCTGAGATCATTTCTAAACATGATTGATTATTTTTAAGTTGAACATGAGGATGTCATCATGAAACTATTAATGCAATCTTTGAAAAACATGTCAGGGATTGGTATAAAAGTTTACTACAAGCCAACATTGGATCATGGGATGAATTTAAAAGAGTTTTCATAGAATAGTATGATGAGAAATATGACCCTAGATTCATAATAAATGAGTTCACCAGAATTTGAAAGGGACAAAATGATTTGGTATTAGATTTTAATACAAGGTTTTTTTAAATTATAAATAAAATCCCACATTATATGAGACCAAGTGAGACAATGTTTTTGTCTTTTACTACAATGCGTATGATTCCAAGTTGGGATGCCAATTGAGGTACAAAGATCCTCACAATTTGAGATATGCTTTCAAGATTGCACTACATATTAAAAGCAATAGGAAAGCATTTGGAAAATTTGGCAAAAGAGATGATGTCAAGATTCTATAGAATCTAAAAGAGCATCAGAGCAAAGCTTCATCCTCTAAGGATAAATTGGATAAGGTCATGAGTGCACTTAGGGATTTGAGTTATAAGGTGGCTAAGAATGAGAAAGGTTTGTTTAATGATAAGCCTAATTTTTAGAGACATGGAATAATTTTGAGGTTATCTAGTTAGCCTTACAACACCAATTGGAACAATGGAAAACGTATTTAAAATAATTAGAGGATAATGCCTAAAAATGACCCTCCTAATCCATTGAAGGAAAATAGTGAAAACTTTACTAATGATAGTCCTTGGTGTATGGTGTTTCAATTACCTCATTCACCATATAAATTCCTAGAACTACAAAGTCTTTAGAAGAAAAACAAGATCCATTTGATGAGTGCAACATGCCACATGTGGAAGATCATGAGATAAACATGCTAACAAGAAGGTTGTCTCTTACTAATGAATATTGTTCTTTTGATGAAGAGTCCAATAAAGTAGATGTGGATGATCAAATATGTAGGTATGATGTATATCATCAACAAGTTTTCTTTGAAGGTGAAGAGGAGGAAAATCATAATATAAATAATGTTGAGACTACCTATTATGATGTTATATTGAGATCTTCAGAGGAAGAGATAAGAGCATAACTATTATTGCAATTTCTCAATTCAAGGGCAACAATAACTTAAGAAATAGAGTGGTCAATAATGACCAGGGAAAATTAGGTAGCATAATCATCAACCTGAACAAATAAAAGATAAAAAGGATTATCAAATATATAAGAAGAAGGATGATCTAAAAGCTAGGGAGGTTAGTGTATCAAAAAAAGGGCAATATTTTGAAAAAATTGCAAATTAGATAGTTTCTCCTTTGCTTAAAGCCAAATATCAGAAAATGAAAGATGAGAAAGAAAAGAAGAAAATTTAAGTTTTTCAAGAGGATAAATCTAGTGGTAAGAAGAATGTTTCCAATGAACAAGTTGTACGAGTACATGATGGTCTGAAATATACTTCAGTTGAAATTATTCAACTATTGTCACAAGTAAAAGTGTATATTCCTCCTTTGGAAATGATGAGAGTAGAGGAACACAAAGAGAAGTTGGTTGTCATTATTAATGGTGCAACTATGGCCTATGTTGAAACAAAGGTAATTACCCCACCCAAAAAGTGTAAAAAAATAAATGAAATAGACATTTAGGGAGTCAACAATGATACTCCTCAAATGTTCTTGGGTACCACACTAACTACTTGTCCAGACCAAGTGGGGCCATTCTATGTGACTCTCATGATAGGTGAAAAATTAGTGAAGAATTATATGATAGAATCTAGAGCATCCACAAATATCATGCCATTGGTAAAATGAAAGAACTAGGATTATATATTAGGAGAGGATTTAGAAAATGCTTTCCCATGGATTCAAGATAAGTTATTGTTGTAGGAATCATTAAGGAAGTTCACTTTAAATTGGAAACATATCTTGAAAAGGAATTTTTAATGTGTGTCATTGTGATTAAAATAACCCCCACATATGGGATACTTTATTCAAGAGGATTGAATACAATAGTAGGAGGTAATATGCAACTAGATATGTCATATTCTAGTATTCCTATCTGATGGAACTTCAAATTTTGTTCTTTGTGTTTCATTTTTATCTTGCCTTATGTTTCTGGTCATCTATGGTGTTTGGGAAAAGCCTAAGGTTGGGGTTTTACTTATGTCTGCATGAAAAACCCTAGTATTTTATCTTATGCCATGGGTGGGATCTAATTGGCTATTACTTTTTGAAGAGGGTTTTAAAACAACTTATGCCCCATCGCTTCATCTAGACTGGGGCCCTTTTTGATTTATCATTCTATTTCCTTCACCTTAACTTTATTATTTCCTATGTCTAGGTTGGCCTTGTGCTTCCTCGTTTAAAACAACTTAAGTCATTATTTTTCATCGGCCTAGTGATGTCCCCTCGAGATTTTAATAAATGTTTTATATTTTGCAGGGGGCAATTTACATGACCGTAGATCAACCATTGTTTGATCTCAGTCATTCCCTACAATCCCGTGATGACCCCACCACACTATTTTTATTGATTGCGATATCACAGGCGAGCGCCATGTGTCTCATTTGGAGAAGCCGAAGAGATCATAGAGATAATTTAATAAATGAATTTGGCTTTAATACATTATGTAGCGGGTTACTAAAGCAATCATGAGATGCACGTGCTTCTAATCAATGGAGATGTTATAATCTCAGTAGGAAAGGTGCTTGATGGTTAATAGCAAGGCTGGTGACTATGTTGAATGAGAAAGATTGTTGATGGTTGAGATCTACGATTTCCCACCATCGCATGATCAGAAGTTGTGAGATCTTTATCGATCATGATATCACCGGTGGGCACCATGTAGATTTCCTTAGTGATGCATAATATGGTGGGCCCTTATTGCCATGATGGAGATTGTGTCAGCTTGTTTTGAAGGTCGTTGTTCGATGATCAAACCAAAGGGAAGGATCAACGACTGGTATTTGAATTTTCATCAAATGTGATTGGAGTTGTTGGTGCAGTGCACAAGTAAGCTTTAATGGCAGATGAGACATCTAATAGCTTGATTTGATCAAAATAAAATGACCATTTTCTTGCCCTATTGCATCACAAATCATTCAAATGTCTTTGTAGAGCAGTCACAAGGCCAAGGATGAATTTATGAGTTGTTACAACAAAGATTTGGGTTTCTACAAGCACAAAATCGTGAGTTGGTTTTTGTATCTCATGGTTATTTTAAATTTAAATTTGGGGAAAATTTGTTATGTACTTGTTGGAGGGCTTGTTGATAATTGTATTGGGGCTATTGGATAATTGAACTATGGGAATTGAAAGGTTTTGTTCTATAATTTCATATTTATTTTTAGCCCTAGTTTGTTTGAGGTTTGAAACAACAAAGAAAACCTAGTTTACCCAGGATTGCACCATCAAAGAAACATTCTAGCTAGGTTGATTATCTAAATAGAAACCTATATGATGATTTCCTGCATCAATTTCCCTTGTCAATGAATGATAGGAGGATGGGGTTGGTCTTGATGCGAGGAAAAAACCTAGGGGAGGGACTAGTATATAATTGTTCCAACATAGCCGATGCTAGGGTTACTCTTACACATTTAGAGATGTTTAGATTTTGGTTTGGAAAAAGTAATTTTCCCCACCCCTTCTTGAATGGTTGGATGTATGATATGGGGAAGCTGGTGGTACTAAATGTGTTCCCTGACATGGATTTTCTTAGGGCCATGGCTTCACGATATAACCTTGTTACACAGGTGATTAAAGATAATGATGGAAGGGTTATGTTGAGCATTAACAAAGAGGAGTTTCAATAGGATTATGATCTAAGTGAGCCTAGTATGTTTTTGGTTCCTATTGACCTTGAGGAGATGAAAGTGGAGTATGGTAGGTTGAAATCACTTTTCAGAGTTAAGTTGCTCCCACCTCATTTGGCTAGGGAAAGAGGTTCAAAATTCTATATTAGCCCTAGTGACCAAGAACCTTTCAGACTGAATTGTTTTGAAAATAATTTCCTAGCCACCTTTTACTCATTATACCAAATTTTAGGTTTTAACCCCAACACGGTCATGCCTATTTCTTACATGTTCATGGGGGTGCAAATAGAGCACCCTAATTTCTTATTGAATTATGATTTTTCTTCCTTTTTGGCCAAAAGGATACATGAAGGGCTATTGAAGTTGCAAAAAAATGATGTAGGCACTCCATTATTCTAGTATTCCATGTTGATGTATATGTTCTTGTATAAGAATTCTGATTTCCTCTCTGAGAAGATGGAGTTAAGGCAGTCGGTTAATGGAGAAAGATTGCCAATGTATGTATGGACTACAGATCTGTCATATAATAGGGAGAATGCCAGTTATGTGCAGTTTGAAAACTATTTTTCTTCCAGATTGAGAGCTAGGTTGATGGTGAATGTGCCTAGAATTCCTCAGGAATTGCATGATTTCCTCAGACCAAAGATGAGGAAGCCAAAGTTGAAGGTTTACCACAACTGGGGTGATATTATTCCATACCTAGTTAGCATTGTCTTGAGGGTGTATGGTTTTCAGGGGACCCCTCATATATTTCCATACAATGTGCCACCAAGAGTGGGATTTGTAGAAGTTATGTGACATATTGGTTGTATCCATGTGGATAAGCTTACAAGAGTAAGATGTCGAGCAATTAGAAGAGAGGCTAGCCTACCAACCTTCAGATAGTTGGCCTATTTACAGAAGGAAAATAAATGATAGTAGTGATGAGGAAGAAGAGAATAGAAAAGTAAAACAAACAATAAAATTGCCTACATAGCTAGGTCCAAAGCTCAAAACACTTAGAGCAATAAATATTGTTGATTTAGAATCATCACCCTAGAATAGTCCCTCACCACCACCATCAGTGCCAAGCCCTAAGAGGCAGAAGATTGAGAAATCACAAGATGATTTGGTGGGTGAAATTGTTGTCACTAACTGAGACATGTAGATAGGTATGCTTTCTCCTCCTAGGCCAACTGAATTGGTTCTCTTTGATTTGGATATGAAAGGAAAATGTGTGCAAGATGCAAGAATGGAAGCATGTAAGGATTCTTTAGATGATAATGCATTTGTAAAAACTCCATTCTTCTTGCAACTAGTATGGAGAATAAAATTGGAAGAATATCAGGATAAATGCAAGAGGAGAAGAGAATTGAGACCTGAAAGGGCTGACTGGGAGAATGATGATGAAGTGAAAGCTAAATTAATGGATGAATTCAAGAGCATCACTCTTGAGCAGGGAAGAAAACTGGTAAATCAAGCTAGTGTCTTGGTTTTTCCTGAGTGGGACATTGCAGATGTAGTAGCTTTCAACACTATTCTAAAGTCTAAGCATCCCTTGCAAGATTCTACCTTCAGTGAAGAATATGAGACTTTGGCAATTTGAGCTTTAGCCCCTATGGTGAGAAAGCCCAATGTTACTGATTTTAACCCAAATTTAAGAGGAGGGTTTATAATAAAGAGAGCTTCACAGACCTCAACCACAGAGGCCACTAATTTGACTGTGAATGTGGCCAAATTGGCCCAGAAGACTACTAAAAGAGAGGAGGCTCAAAAGAAAGGCCTAATGGATGAGTACAATTCCATAATTGGAATATATAGCAAGGTGTAACAAAAAAATGTTGAGCTACAGACTGAGGTGGATAGGCTGAAGTATAAGTAGATTAGAGAGACATCAAGTGTTCCAAAGATTAGAACATTGCCTTCCACATCAGGATTAGTGCCTCTTGCTTCTCCCATTGTTTCTACACCAGGGTCTCCTGACCAAACTCCTTCCATCAACCATACTTTAGAGCTAGTTGATGAAGAAATAGAATGTTATGTTGATCCTACAAAGAAGCAGTTGATGCACAAAATTGCAGAGTTATAGGCTTCCTTGAAGGTAAGTGAGAAGGGAGTACTTTTAATGTAGGGGCCGGTAGTTAATACTGTATTGAGGAATTTAAATGAGAAGGTTCATAACTAATTGACATCTGTATATTCTTTATATTCTTTATTATTAAATTAAATAAAGAATATTGATAGGGATTAGGAGGTAGTAATACCACTGATTGAAAAATGGATCCCTAGGGCCAGTGATTTAGATATAATTTATAATCCCTCAAGGTTTTATATAAATAATATGCCCCCCCCAATCATTAAGGCCTCCTCAACTATTAGTTATGTCATTGCAAGGTTTTTAGGCCCTACCAGATGACCTGAGTAGGAAGATCAGAGAATTAGTTAAGAAATTTGATGGTTGGAGCGACACACTATTACCTGACATAATTGATGAGAAGAGGAATATCAGGTCACTCTAATAGTGGTAGGATCAGGAAGATGAGGTCATCAATGCTCAAATTAGATTAATTTGTGATGAATCATATTATGATTTATTGGTGAGCTATATGGACCAAATTATTTGCACCAACTCATTTTTAGAATCTTTTGAAAGAGAAGAAAATTAGGTGGTAGTTAAGTACATGCCTTACAATGTCAAGGTAAATGAGGTAATCAGTTTTAATTGGCCAACTGATGAAGAGTACCAGCAGTGGGTAAGTGTATATTTAACTGAGGAGGAATAAAGTAGAGCAAGATGCTAATGGTTAACAAATCAGCTATTTTAGCTACAATAGATTCTAGTTTTGTTTTTGGTGATAGTTTAGGCATGAAGTTCTTTAGATTTTTCTTCCATGTCAACCTTTCTCAGCAGGCGAGCATGAATAAGAAGATTCTTCTAGGGATTGTTGTTGTAACCTATTTTTTGAAGTGTCACAAGGAAGTCCAAGTGGTTGGTGACATGTGTACTCTCTGGCCCGATGCTTTTTTTCTCCTTCATTCCCTATAAGAATGATTTCAAGGCTAGAAGTATGGGTTAGAAAGTTAGATATTTTTGGTCAATTCTAGGTGAAATTACAGAGCAAATTGTAAAGTTTGATGGTTCCAAAGAAAATGCAATTCAGGTTTTGAGTCATTCTATTGTAGGTCTTGAACTCATAGAGATTTGATGTTTTATGGCAGTACTGGCATTTAAATTGAAATAATTAATTCGAGCTCATGTCTCTCCATTGTACAAGAATATCTAAATTTTGAATAGAATGATCAAGGGTTGTTTCGTTCATCTCACTATTCTAGTGTGTATAATTCTTGTTTTAGCTTTAATTCAAAGAATTAATTAAAATGATTGAATGGGATTGTAGGTGGATATGCTCTATATAAGGATTTGATAATTAGTATTGGGTTAGAATATATATTGATAAGATTGTAAATCATTTTTATCAAGGATCTTATATGCTATGTGTTAAATCTGTCATAAGCCCTTAGATGCTTATGAATTTGACTCCTCCAATTGATATATGGCATTGATATGATTTGTACCCATTCGTATGGTTTAGTATTTGTTTGTCTTTACCTAGAGCTTGCTACAAATTGCAAATCAATGACTATCTTATACTATGAAAGGTTGTTGTAGTTATCTCATGCTCCAAGTAGTTGATATTATTGATGAACAACAAATTCTATTTGGTATTATCCTATTATGTTGAGCTATTCAATTAGATTATATGTTGTTGTTAATGTTGTTTATGATAATGGTGAAGAGGTTGTAAACACATTAAGGGATAACCCTCTTGGGTCTTGCAGAGCCTGAAGTGTAGGAGGTCTTTAAAGTCCTTGTTAGTTGGTCCAGGTCCTTTGAGCTGCCCTTGATTGGAATTGGCAATTACATAGGTAGAATAGAAGATCAACCTGGTTATAGTTAAAAAACAAACCAACAAAATGGCGACTCCATTGGGAAATGCTAATTTCACTATTTCTTGTCAGTATGTCGGTTGTCCATTTTGCATAGAGTTTTCATAAGATTTTTTGTGATTTGAAGGTTGAGCCCATGGTTCCGTATTAGATTTGTCCATATTTTTTGTTGTTCAAAGCGTTCTAAGTTATTTAGTGAAATACTTTTGTACGTTGTTAGTACAAAGTTCCAAAGGTCTTTTGAATTTCACCAAGTGTCTCTAGATATTTGGTATTCCCAAGGTAATTGGGTGGCGACTCTGAAGTCTCTACACTAGTGTGCATCTTATTTTTGAAGATTTAATATAAGTTAAAAGATTTTTTGGACAAGCATGCAGAATTAAGAACACCAGGTCATTCATGAAGAATCATTTGGAACAAAAATTGGAGGGTGGACTTTCTAAAATGAAGAAGAAGGACTCGATAAAGAAGAGACCAGAATCTAGCAATGTTGCTCCCGCGTCACAAAATCTTGTACACCAAGGTACAAGTAAGCCTTTACACCCTATCCCTAAAACTTTTGAAGAAGTGTCTAGAAATTCAGAATCAGATAGTTGTGGATGTTTTGATGCACTATTTAATATGCCAATTCAAGGGGATGTAACATGTCATAATAAAGCACTTGTTAGTGTCCAATATGCTAAAAAGGGAAGAGGTAGGAGTAGAAGTCGAAGCCATCATAAAGAAAGCACCAGTGATGTGCCTCCTCCTCTTGTTGAAGATGATGGAACACCTTTATTATCTGAACATGTACTTGAAGAGGTCAATCTAATAGATCTTAGTGATACATCAAGTTTTGATATGACTTTGCCTGACCCTGATGATTTTTTTGGAGACATTGACTCCTTAAGGTGGGAGATCCAAAAACAAGCTGAGCTCAGGCTTAAAAGAGAAAAGGAGAGGGAAACAAAATTGATGCATTTTGTGATTGAAAGGGATAGGTTGATTAGATAGTTGGCAACAATGAAGCTCCTGAACCAAGAAAAACTTAAGCCAGATGTTGAGGGCCCTATTGTACATGAAATTATTGATAAGGAGATACAACCTGTGTCTAAAGTAGGTCTTCTAGGTCAAGTTGATGCCCAATCAAAACCCGCAGACCCAAAACCCTCAAACCCTATTAAGCCTCAACCAAGTAATCCACACCATAAACCTGTCTTAGACAAGGGAAAACAAAAGGCTGAAGGAATTAAAATAAGTGAAAAGGTGACTTCCCACCCTCCTAAATGAGATCCCCCACCATTTTTATCATTACAAGCTGAAACTTCCTTAGAAAAGGTCAGGAGGGAGGGTGAGGCTCTTACAGAAGTGTTGGAGAGGACAAAGATTGAGGCTGGAAATGCAAAAATGAAAAGGAAAATAAGTTTCCTAAATATGTCAAACATGGATGAGGCTACACAAGTTGCAACCTCATAAAGTCACCAAGATGCCTTGAAACATGGTCCTAAAACCAAGCTAGATCCCACCACAAATAATTCTAGCCCGAAGGTTCATGCAACTAAGTTTGTGAATCCAAATCAGGATGGTCCTAAGGTATAAAATTTAGGACCTGGTGTTGATTCTTAAAAGATCAAAGGATTATTCCAATGAAGAACTATACAGTTAGAAAGGTATAGGAAATTATTCTTTGATGGTATTCCTAGTTATCCAAACCCCATCCCTAATGATTTGAGAGAAAATATGAGTAAGTTTGTTTGCAACAATGTTGTGACAACAAAGGAACACTTATAATCTTTTATGGATATGTTAAATTATTATGAGTTAGAACATGAAAATGTTGTAATGAAATTGTTTATACAATCCCTGGTGGAGGATGCAAGGGATTGGTACAGAGGTTTACCTAATGCTAATATTGGTTCATGGGATGAATTTGAAAAGTGTTTCAAGGAACAATATGGTGAGAAAACCAATGCTAGTTTCATGTTGAATGAGTTTAATAACATCAATAAGTTATCAAATGAGCTTATGATAGAGTTCAATCTAAGATTCCAAAAGATAATGTATAAGTTGTTCCAGGTTTTGAGGATTGATGAAAATGTTTGTCTAACTACATATTTTAATGCTTTTGTTGCTAAAATGGCATATCTCCTCAGAGATAAAGACCCTCAGATATGAAAAATGCATTTAGGGAGGCTATAAATATTGAGAGTAATAGGAGAGCTTTCGGGAAATATGGTAGGAGAGAAGAACCCACACTTTTAAAAAATCCTAAGGATAAGACTGGGAAGGCCTCTACTGCAAAGCCTAAGGATGATGAAAAATGGGATAAAGTCTTCAACACTTTGAAAGACTTAAAATAAAACATTTCCAAGAAAGAAAAGGTTATAGGAAATGAAAAGCAACAGTATAATAAGAATGATAGACTTCCCAAGTTAAAAATTTATCCTTATAACACAAATTGGAAAGATGGGAAACCAATCTTGCCTAGACAGAAGCCTAAAAATGATCAGTATACACCAAACCCCCCACAAAAGCACTCAATAAATATGGCACATGATAGACCATGGTGTGAGGTGTGTGAACATCCACATGATTAGAATTATTGCGGTATTGCTCAGTTTCTTGTTGCTGAGGGAACAAAGCAAGACACTGATGAGTAGAATCCTGAAAGTGAGCAGGGTGATGTAGATGTTTATATGGCGAGATCATACATTGATGAGGTAGAATGTTCCTTTGATGATGAATTATAGGGAGCTGATGTGGATAATCATAGACAAAGAAGTGAGATGTACCATCAACAATTCTTCTCTGATGAGGAAGGTTATTTTGGCCATAATGCTTGTATTATGGAGCAAGTTGAATATTCAATGTCCTTAAGGAGACCATCAAAAGAAGAGATTGCAAGATTGACTGAGGAAATGGCTGCTCAAATGAGAAGTTCACTTCAGCTAAGAAACAAAACTGTGGGTGGTGAATAGGGTAAACCTATTGGCTTGTTTATCAAGGAACAAAAGGATAAAAATAAGGATGTTAAGCTTGATAGAAAAAAGGATACTGTCAAAATCAAAGAGGTTAAGAATGATAAGGTTTGGGAAAAAAAGAATGAAACCCCAAAACCTCAAGAAGATGTAGCTTCATCATTGGTGAACACCAAGGTGATAATAAAGTTTATTGAACCTACTTCAAAGGATAAGAAGCAAAAGAAACTTGAAGGAAATAAGCAACAAGAGAAGAAATAAAATGATGAAGGTAGGGTGTCTGACTTGCCTAAATATACACCCGTAGATATGTTTCAAGTGCTTTCTCGGGTTAAAGTTACTGTGCCTTTGCTAGAAATGATGAGAATAAATGAGCATAAGGGAAAGACAATAGCCTTGATCATAGGTGTTGCTAGTAATAAAATTGAACAAGTAATTTGTAATGAAGCAAAGGATGAAGGAGAAGGAAAAGAGAAAGAAGTGGAGGGAATTGTGTTATAAATTCCCCCTGTATATTTAGGGAATTCTATTAATATGTTCCTTGAAAATATAAACCCCTTTTTCTTAAGTGTTGATAGAAATGGGTAGACTTTAAGGAACTGTATGATAGATTTAGTGGCATAAAATAATGTTATCCTAGTCAAAATAATGGAGGCAATAGGTTTGATAGTAGATACTACTCAAAATAAATTCTATTCTTTGAACTCAAGAGAAGTGCTAGTTGTTGGAACTGTCATAGAATTACCTTATAAACTGAGTTAGTATCCTGAGAAGGATTTAGCCATGATTGTATTAGTTGTAGACATCCCACCTCATATTTGGATGCTTTTCTCAAGAAAATGCAGTGCATCAATGGGGCGTAACATGCAGTGTGATCTATCATTTGCTATTTTCTACATTGATGGTAAGGATGTCAAGATTGAAAGAGAGTCAAAAGTGTCCCATATGATTGAGCATGACCTGATTGAGAATATGACATGTTTTACTGATTGTGGCATAAATAAATTCATGGCAAGGGACTTCACTGGAAATTGTGATAAGCCTATTGCACTGATTAATACAGAAGTGAAGCAATTATCATAATGTGATGACTTGTGGACTATGTACTTTGATGGTGCAAGTTCAAAAGAAGGATCTGGTGCAGGTATTTTTTTATGATCACCAAGTGGAAATACATTCAAATTCTCTTTCACTTTTTCATTTGAATGCACCAATAATGTGGTGGAATATGAGGCCCTATTATTGGGGTTAAGATTAGCTGAAAAACATGGAATCAAGAAGCTCAAGGTAATTGGAGATTCTGATCTTGTGGTTTCCCAAGTTAGATCAAGGTATGTGTCAAAGAATAAAAGTTTGAAATAGTATAGGAATGTTGTTTAGGATGAATTGGAGAACTTTGATGCATTTGGCATAAGTTGGATGGAGAGAGGCCACAACAAAGTGGCAGATTTACTAGCAAACATTGCATTAAAACCAAATGATATGACCTATGCTAAAATTTCTAAGGTTGAAGTGCAAACCAGGCCATTCAATCCTAATAATATCAAAAACTAGAAATTTTTTGATAGTGATGATGATATAATGAGGTTATTGAATTGTGTGGATGAATATGAAAGTTAAGAAATTGACTTTGGAGCTTTTGCGGAAAATATTGATGGTAAAAATACTGTGTTTGGAAATGAGGTCATTCAGCTAAAGACAAATACAATTCATAAGGGTTTAATTGTGTTAGAAAGAGTGTTTGATAATCAAGATAGGACAAAGGATAATCATAATGCTTCCCATCTTGATGACTTGGAAGAGATAAACCTTGGAACAAAGGCATCACTAAAGAAGGTGTATATTGGAAAGAAGTTGTCACCAAGGGTGAGAATGATGCTAATCGACTTATTGAGGAAATTTAGGCATGTATTTGCATGGTCCTATGATGACCTTAAGGCATACAAGGAGGATCTATTCCAGCATGAGATTTATTTGAGTGATGGTGCTAAGCCATTTAGGCAAAAGCAAAGGCCCATTAATCCTACTTTGGCCCCCAAAATTGAAGAGGAATTAATGAAGCTAAGAGATGCAGGGATCATCAAGCCAATCAAAAATTCATCCTAGGTGTCAAACTTGGTACCAATGAGAAAGAAAAATGGAGACATCAAGTTATGTGTAGATTTCAGAAATTTGAATGTGTCTTCATTATAAGATAAATATTCATTACCGAATATGGAAGCCATGTTGCAAAGGGTTATAAGCTATGAATTGATTTCTATGATGGATGGGTTCTCTGGTTACAACCAACTCAAGGTCAAGGAGTCTGAGTAGTTTAAGATAGCTTTCACTACACCCTCGGGAACATATGTCTATGTGAGAATGCCTTTTGGTCTGAAAAATGCAGGGGATACTTTTCAGAGAGCCATGGATGTGGCATTTTCAGATTTCATTAACTTGTTCTTGGTGATTTACCAGGATTAATTGATAACATATTCCAAGAAAGAAGAGGATCATTGTGAGCATCTGGAGAAGGTATTTAGTAGAGCATTGAAATATGGCATCTCTTTGAATCCAAAGAAATGTGCATTTGGGATAAGAGAGGGAAAATTGTTGGGACATATTGTTTCCAAGGATGGAGTCAAGATTGATCGAGAGAGGGTAATGGCAATAGATAAAATCTCACAACCCCATAATTTCAAAGGTATACAATATTTCTTTAGACAAATAAACTTCCTAAGGAGGTTTGTGATAAATTTTACTGAGCTAGCTCACCCAATTTCCAAGATTCTTAAGAAGGGAGCTAAGGTTGAATGGGGAGAGGACTCTATATAAGCCTTCCAGGCCATTAAGAAAGAAATAAAGGAGGCTCCTATATTAAAAAATTCTAATTTTTCCAAACCATTACAGGTTTTTTCATTTGATTCTTTCCACACAATTGCAGTTGTGTTGTTGTAAAAGAATGCAGAATGTTTTGAACAACCTATAGCCTTTTTCAAAAAATCTTTACAAGCTGAGAAACTTAAATATGACATAAATGAAAAAAATGCATATGCATTGGTAAAGGAAGTAAAAGCTTTCAGGCATTATCTGATGGGAGCTACTATAGTTTCATATGTACCTAGTGTTGTTGTTAAGGATATTTTCACACAATAGGAAGTATCAGGAAGGAGGTGTAGATGGATCAATAGGATCTAGGAATTCAATATTGAGGTCTAGATTACTAAGTTGGTGAGAGGACAAGGATTGGAAAATCTTATGCCCAAAGTAATCTGGAAGCAAATCAGATAAATTTGTTGGAAGAGGAAAATAGATCACACATATGTGATATGGAGCATTCTGACTGGTATAAAGGTGTGATCTATTATTTGCAAAAGATGAAATGTCCTGACAACTTGAGTGAAAATGAAAAAAGGACATTGAAATTACATGCTATCAAATATGTAATCATAGTTGGTAAGATCTAGTGGAGAAATGGAGAAGGTGTCATGCTAAAGTATGTTGACCAAGATCAAGAGCAAGAAATTATGAGTGAGATGCATAGTGGAGTTTGTGGAGGGCATTATATGGCCAAAACAACTGCACATAAGGTAATGAGGGATGAATTTTGGTGGCTTACTATTTTTAAGGATGCACACCAACTAGTGAAGACATGTGATTCTTTTCAACATTTCTCTGGTAAGTTAAGATTTTCTGATAACTTGCCTCTAAAACCAGCTGCAATGCAATCTCTATTTCAGCAATGGGGTATTGATTTTGTAGGAGAGATAGCATATAAATCTAGTGGAAGCCACTCATGGATATTAGTGGAAACTAATTATTTTACCAAGTGGGTGGAAAAAATTCCAACAAAGAAAGCTACTAGTAAGGTGGTAATTGACTTCCTGATTAGAAACATATTAACTAGGTTTGGGTGTCTAGAACAGATTGTGTCAGATAATGCAACGTGTTTCAGATCTAAGGAATACATAGAGTTTTTTGAAAAGAATGGCATCCAAATTTATTACTCATCACCATATCACCAATAGGGAAATGGACAAGTAGAGTCAAGCAATAAAACATTGATGAAGATCATTAAGAGAATCCTAGATCAAAATAAAAAGGTATGGGATTCTAAGTTGAGATTAGTAGTCTGGGCGGAAAGGGTAACTGTGAAGAAAGCAATAGGTTGTGCCCCATTTGACTTGGTCTATGGGATAACTGCAAGGTTTCCCCAAAATAATCTGATGGAAATTTATAAGTTTGTCCAAATGTATGACAATGAAATTGATGATGAAATGCAATTGAGAGTGGAAGACCTTATAGAATTAGATGAAACTAGGAGGGTAGCTCAAATAAAAAATGAAAAATTGTAGTTGCAAGTAAAGAATTTGTATGACAAAAGGGGAAATGCAAGAAGCTTCCAAGATGGAGATTTATTCTTAATGTGGAATGCCAGATTAGAAGATAAAGGGAAACATGGAAAGTTTGATGCAATCTAGTTGGGTCCATTTCTAATAAACAGTAGGTGGGGTGAAGATTCATACTTCCTCCAAGATATGACAGGGGATACTCTTGAACTACTAGTTCATGGATAGTTCTTGAAGTTTTACTTCACTTGAAGTATGTTTTTTCCATGAATAGTAGTTTAGGTTTGTATATATGTTAGTGGTAGGTTTCTTTCTTGCTGGGTTGTTTTGTTCAGACAATCCCTTTTGGTCATCTCTGCAATTGGTCTGCTCAACTTGAGATTCTAAAATATCGCTTCATTCTAGTGGAATGAACATCCCCAACTGAAGCCACTGATGGAACTTCAAATTTTTTTTTTGGTGTTCCATTTTTATCTTGCCTTATGTTTCTGGTCATCTATGGTGTTTGGGAAAAGCCTAAGGTTGGGGTTTTACTTATGTCTGCTTGAAAAACCATAGTATTTTATCATATGCCTTGGGTGGGATCTAATTGGCTGTTACCTTTTGAAGAGGGTATTAAAAAACGTATGCCCCATCACTTCATCTAGGCTGGGGCCCTTTTTGATTTATTGTTTTATTTCCTTCACCTAAAATTTATTATTTCCTATGTCTAGGTTGGCCTTGTGCTTCCTCATTTAAAATACTTAAGTCATTGTTTGTTGTCGGCCTAGTGATGTCCCCTTGGGCTTTTAATAAATGTTTTATATTTTGCAAAGGGACAAATTTGCACGATCGTATATCAAACATCATTTGATCTGTCATTCTCCGCCATCCCATGGTGACCCCACCACACTATTTGGACTGATTGCGATATCACGGGCGAGTGCCACGTTTCTCATCTAGAAAAGCTGAAGAGCTGATAGAAATACTTTAATATACGTATTTGGATTTAATACATTATGTAGCGGGTTACTAAAGAAATCATGAGATGCATGTGCTTCTAATCAACAGAGATGTTATAATCTCGGTAGGAAAGGTGTTCGATGGTTAATAGCAAGGTTGGCGATTGTGTTGAATGAGTAGGATTTTCGATGGTTGAGAACTATGGTTGCCCTCCATCGCATGATCAAAAGTTTTGACATCTTTATCGATCGCGATATCATGGGCACATGCCACATAGATTTCCTTGGTGATGAATAATATGGTGGGCCCTTATTGCTATTTTGGAGATCATGTCAACATGTTTTGAAGGTAATCGTTCGATGATCTGACCAAAGTGAGGGATCAATAACTGGTATTTAAATTTGCATCAAATATGATTGGAGTCATTGGTGCAGCACACAAGTAAGCTTTAATGGAAGACAAGACATCTACTGGCTTGATTTGATCAAAATAAATCGACCATTTTCCTTCTTTATTCCATCACAAAGCATTCAAATTTCTTTGTAGAGCAGTCACAAGGCCAAGGATGAATTTATGAGTTGTTACAACAAAGATTTGGGTTTCTGTAAGCACAAATTCATGAGTTAGTTTTTGTATCTCCTGGTCATTTTGAATTTGAATTTGGGGGAAATTTGTTGTGTACTTGTCAGAGGGCTTGTTGATAATTGTTTTGGGGCTATAGGTTAATTGAACTGTGGGAAATGGAAAGGTTTTGTTCTGTAATTTCATATGTTTGTTTAGCCCTAGTTTTTTTGAGGTTTGAAACAACAAAGAAACCCTAGTTTACCCAGGATGGCATCATCAAAGCAACATTTTGGCTAGGTTGATTATTTAAATAGAAACCTATATGATGATTTTCTACATCAATTTCCCTTGTCAATGAATGATAGGAGGAAGTGGTTTCTCTTGATGTGAGGGAAAAACCTAGAGCAGGGACTAGTATATAATTGTTCCAACATAGTCAATGCTAGGGTTCCTCTTACAGGTTTATAGATGTTCAGATTATGGTTTGGATAGAGGAATTTTCCCCACCCCTTCTCGAATGGTTGGATGTATGATATGGGGAAGCTGGTGGTATCGAATGTGTTCCCTGATGTGGATTTTCTTAGGGCAGTGGTTGCACGATATGAACCTATTACATGGGTGATTAGAGATAATGATGGAAGGGTTATGTTGAGCATTAACAAAGAGGAGTTTCAATAGGTTTTTGATCTAAGTGAGCCCAGTATGTTTTTGGTTCCTATTGACCTTGAGGAGATGGAAGTGGAGTATGGGAGGTTGAAATCACTTTTCAGAGTTAAGTTGCTCCCACCTCATTTGGCTAGGGCAGGAGGTTCAAAATTCTATATTAGCCCTAGTGACCAAGAACCTTTTAGACTAAACTATTTTGCAAATCATTTCTTGGCCACCTTTGACTCATTGTGCCAAATTTTGGGTTTTAACCCCAACACGGTGATGCCTATTTCTTACATGTTCATGGGGGTACAAATACAACACCCTAGTTTCTCAGTGATTTATGATTTTACTTCCTTTTTGGCCGAAAGTATACATGAAGGGCTATTGAAGTTGCAACAAAATGATGTAGGCACTCCATTCTTCTAGTATTCCATGTTGATGTATATGTTCTTGTATAAGAATGCTGATTTCTTCTCTGAGAAGATGGAGTTAAGGAAGTTGATTAATGGAGAAAGATTGCCAGTGCAGGTATGGACTATAGATCTATCAAATAATAGGGAGAATGCTAGTTATGTGCAGTTCGACAACTATTTTTCTTCTAGATTGCAAGCCAGGCTGATGGTGAATGTGCCTAAAATTCCTAATGAATTGGATGATTTCCTCAGACCAAAGATGAGAAAGCCAAAGTTGAAGGTTTGCCACAACTGGGGTGATATTATTCCATACCTAGTTATCACTATCTTGAGGGTGTATGGTTTTTAGGGGACCCCTCATATATTTCCATACAATCTGCCACCAAGGGTGGGATTTGTAGAAGTTATGAGGCAGATTGGTTGTATCCATGAGGAGAACCTTATTGGGAAAGGTAAAGGAACTTTATTCCCATATTATAATTTGGTGTCAGATTTTGTCTTTTCGAAGGGAGGTTGGGTACATTTTGGGAATTTTTTTGATGAATACCACTTGAGGTGTGGTCCCAAGTGGTAGAATGATCCTGAGGGCTTCTTCACCCTTTTCAAAAAAAGTATAAAAGGTGGTAAGTTTGTGCATGAGTTCAACTTCCTCGAGGACCTAATTAGAAATGAGTTTGATCTAAGTAGGAAGGAATTGAACAAGGAGAAATGGATAGCTTATGATAAGCTATTAGCCATTGTGCACAAAATGGATCCAAAATATGATCCATTGATGGAGTTCACTCCCTATCATAGGAAAGTTGATTTTTTGATGGAAAACTTCAAAGAAATCATGGGCACCTTGATGACCAAGAAGATAAACCTGGAGTTGGATCTGGGAATACAAGAGCAAGATGTCAGGCCATTGGAAGAGAGGCCAGCCTACCAACCTTCAGATAATTGGCCCTTTTACAGAAGGAAAATAAATGATAGCAATGATGAGGAAGAAGATAATAGAAATGGAAAACAAATCATGAAATTGCCTACACAACCAGGTCCAAAGCTCAAAACACCTGGAGCAATCAAGATTATTGATTTGGAATGATCACCCAAGAATAGTCCCTCACCACCACCATCAAGGCCAAGCCCTAAGAGGCAAAAGATTGAGAAATCACAAGAGGATTTGGTGGGTGAAATTGTTGTCAGTAACTGGGACATGAAAATGGGTATGCTTTGTCCTCCT
Organism: Sequoiadendron giganteum; assembly: GCA_007115665.2. Taxonomy (NCBI): domain Eukaryota; kingdom Viridiplantae; phylum Streptophyta; class Pinopsida; order Cupressales; family Cupressaceae; genus Sequoiadendron; species Sequoiadendron giganteum. Next base: position 378,668,749 of record CM021110.1, read on the forward strand.
AGGCAAGCTGAATTGATTTTCTCCGATCTGGATATGAAAGGAAAATGTGTGCAAGATGCAAGAATGGAAGCATGTAAGGAGTTTCTAGATGATAATGCATTTGTAAAACCTCCAGTATTCTTGAAACTAGTATGGAGAATGAAATTGGAAGAATATCAGTATAAATGCAAGAGCAGAAGAGAATTGAGACCTGAAAGGCTTGACCAAGAGAATGATGATGAAGTGAAAGCTGAATTAATGGATGAATTCAAGAGCATCACTCCTGAGGAGGGAAGAAAACTGGTAAATCAGGCTCGTGTCTTCATTTTTCTTGAGTGGGATATGGTAGATGCAGTAGCTTTCAACGCTATTCTAAAGTCTAAGCATCCCCTGGAAGATTTTGAAGAAGAGGTAAAGGCAACATTGCAAGATTCTACCTTTAGTGAAGAATATGAGACTTTGGAAACTTGGGCTTTAGCCCCTCAAGGGAGAAAGCCCAATGTTAAGAGGAGGGTTGATAATAAAGAGAGCTTTAGAGACCTCAACCACATAGGCCACTAATTTGACTATGAATGTGGCCAAATTGGCCCAAAAGACTACTGAAAGAGAGGAGGCTAAAAAGAAAGGCCTAATGGAGAAGTAAACTTTCATAATTGGAGAATATAGCAAGGTGCAACAAATAAATGTTGAGTTGTAGACTGAGGTGGACAAGATGAAGTACAAGAAGATTGGAGAGACACCAAGTGCTCTAGAGATCATTACATTGCCTTCCACATCAAGATTAGTGCCTCTTGCTTCTCCCATTGTTTCTACACTAGGGTCTCCTAACCAAACTCCTTCCCTCAACCCTACTTTAGAGCCAGTTGATGAAGAAATAAAATGCTTTGTTGATCCTACAAAGAAGCAACTGATGTGCAAAATTGTAGAGTTATAGGCTTCCTTGAAGGTAAGTGAGGAGGGAGTACTTTTAAAGAAGGGGATGGTAGTTAATTTTGTATTGAGGCAATTAAATGAGAAGGTTGATGGCAGATTGCCATTTGTATGTTCTTTATATTCTTTATTATTAAATGCAATAAAGAATATTGATAGGGATCGAGAGGTAGTAATACCATTGATTGACAAATGTATCCCTAGGGAAAATGATTTAGATATAATGTATAAGGCCTTGAGGTTGGATATAAATAATAGACCCCAATCATTAAGGCCTACTCAAGTGTTAGTTAAGTCATTGCAAGGTTTTCAAGCCCTACCAGATGACTTGAGTAGGAAGATCAGCGAATTATTTAAGAACTTTGATGATTGGTGTGACACATTATTACCTAACATAATTGATGAGTAGGGGAATATCAAGTCACTCCAACAATGGAAGGATCGGGAAAATGAGGTCATCAATGCTCAAATTAGATTAATTTGTGATGACTCAGATTATGCTTTATTGGTGAGCTATATGGACATAATTATTAGCACCAACTCATTTTTAGAATCTTTTGAAAGAGAAGAAAATCATCTGGTATTTAAGTACACAACTTACAATGTTAAGGTAAATGAGGTATTAAATTTTAATTGGCCAATTGATGAAGAGTACCAGCAGTGAGTAAGTGTATATTTAACTGAGGAGGAATAAAGTGGAGTAGGCTGCTAACAGTTAACAAATCAGTTGGTGCAGCTACAATACATTCTAGTTTTGTTTTTGGTGATAGTCTAGGCATGAAGTTCTTGAGATGTTGCTACAATGTCAACCTTTCTCAGTAGGTGAGTATGAATAAGAAGATTCTCCTAGGGATTGTTGTTGTAACCGAGTTTTTGAAGTGTCACAAGGTGGTCCAAGTGGATGGTGACACATGTACTTTCTGGACCGATGCTTTTTTACTTCTTCATTCCCTATAAGAAGGATTTCAAGGCCAAAAGTATGGGTTAGCAAGTTAGATATTTTTGGTCGAGTCTAGGTGAAATTGCAAATTAAATTGTAAAGTTTGATGGTTTTAGAGAAAATACAATTTAGGTTTTAAGTCATTTTATTGTAGGTCTTGAACTCATGGGGATTTGATGTTTTATGACAGTACTGACATTTGAATTGAAATGATTAATTCAAGCTCATGTCTCTCCATTATACAAGCATATCTTAATTTTGAATAGAATGATCAAGGGTTGTTTCATTCATCCCACTGTTCTGGTGTGTATGATTCTTGTTTTAGCTTTAATTCGAAGAATTTATTAAAATACTTGAATGGGATTGTAGGTGGATATGCTTTCTATAAGGATTTGATAAGTAGTATTGGGTTAGAATATATTGATAAGATTGTAAAGCAATGTTATAAAGGATCTTATATGTTATGTGTTAAATCTGTCATAAACCCTTAGATGCTTATGAATTTAACTCCTCCAATGGATATATGGCAGTGAACTGAGTTGTACTCATTTGTATAGTTCAATATTTGTTTGTCTTTACCTAGAGCTTGCTACAAATTGCAAATCAATGACTATCTTATACTATGAACGATTGTTGTAGTTATCTGATGCTCCAAGTAGTTGATATTATTGATGAAGAACCAATTCTATTTGGTATTATCCTATTATGTTGAGCTATTAAATGAGATTATCTGTTGTTGTTAATGTTGTTTATGATAATGGTGCAGAGGTTGTAAATGCATTAAGGGATAACCCTCTTGGGTCTTGCAGAGCCTGAAGTGTAGGAGGTCTTTAAAGTCCTTGTTAGTTGGTCCAGGTCCTTCAAGCTGCCCTTGATTGGAATTGGAAATTACATAGGTAGAATAGAAGATCAACCTGTTACAGTTAAAAAACAAACCAACACTATCAATGTAAAATAAGTTAAAATAATAAAGGAAAAGGGATCTGCTAATCTAATTGAGGACTTATAGCCTAAATAAAATCTACACTTTTTGGATGTTGATATGGATCATTTTAAAGTTGAAGAGTCATAGCCTGAAGAGAAAGATAAGGAAATTCCACCAATTGATAATCAAGTACAAAAAAAATACAATAATAATGATTTATTGATAATGTACTTTTATGGAACCTGCTCTAAGGAAGGGTAACATGTAGGTTTAATTTTCATTCCACCCATTGGTAAGACATTTAAATTCTCATTATCTCTAAAGTTTTCTTGTACAAATAATGTAGGAAAGTATGAGGCCTTACTATTAGGATTGAATATAGGAAAAAAAAATAAAAAATCTTGGAGTCTTTGGAGACTCTGAATTGGTTGTGTCCCTAATCAGAGCTAAGTTTGTGTCCAAGAACAAGAGACTGAAACAATATAAAAATGTTTTTTCTAATACAGTGGATATGTTTAATGCTTTTCTATTGATTGGATAGAGAGAGCCAAGAATGAAATGGTTGATTTATCAGCTAACATTGCATTAAGGCCTGATGACATCACATTTACCAAAATATCAAAAATTTGAGGTCCAAACAAGGCCATCAGTTCCTAATAATATGAAAAACTGGTAGGTCTTCAATGATGATGATGATCTAGTAAGATTTTTAAATTTCATAGACTAGTACCACAACTAGGAGATTGATTTCCAAGGATTTATTTAAGTTGTTGATGGGACAAAGACAATTTTTTAGAATGAGATAATTCAGCTGAAGAAAAATAAAATTCGGAGGAGTTTAGTCACTTTAGAAAGAGTATTTGATAATGATGATAAGTTTAATACAAATCTAAGCCCATCCTGATGGAGCCTAAATTTTTAGATCCTTGGTTTTCCCTTATTACTTGTTTGCCTTGTTATTCAGAGAGTGCCTGAAGATGGTTTCTTGCCTTGCCTCCATGAAACCTTGATATTCTATTGTTGGGTTGGGTCTATTTCGTCGTTACTTTTGGAGAGGGTCTTTTAAGAACAACTTATGTCCTATGTGATCATCTAGGCATGGCCCCTTTTAATATAAAATGAAATTTTTTGACGTTTTGTTCACCTAAGTCTAAGTCGATCCATGCTTTATCTGTTAAAAACAACCTTATGTCATCGACTGTCATTGCCCTAGGCAGTGTCCCTTTCCCCTTAATTTTTCCTAAGTATCTTAATGTTTTGCAGGGGTTATTTTACCAACCGTCGATCTTCCTGAGGTTGATCCTCACCATTGCCTGCCATCCCACGATGACGTCACTACTGGCTTTTGGGCGATAGCGATATCATGGGTGGACGCCATGTGTCTTAAGTTGCCGGTGCCAAAGGAAGTAAATAAAGAGATTAATTTATGCATTGAACATTAGAGCGTTATCAAGCAGGTTACTAAACCACATGAGAAATGCACGTGCTTGTAATCAATGGTGATGTCTTAATCTTGATGGAAAAGCTGCTTGACAGATATGCACTGGTGCTACCTCCTATTTTGATCATTGAGATTGTAGATGATGGAGATCAATGGTTGCCTGCTATCGCGTGATCCTAAACAAAGAGGGGCTTAGTGATCACGATATCATGGGAAAGTGCCACGTGTACTTTTTGAGGCTGTGTTTTATGGTGGGCCCTTGGTCATGACATGGATGTGTTGCCAGCTTTTTTGAAGATAGTCGTTCGATGGCCTGACATAAAGATGAGATCGATGGCGATATTTTAAACTTGCATCAAATGAAATTGAATCCATTGGCGCGGCATGCAAGTAAGCTTTAATGGCGGATGAGATGTCTACTTGGCTATTTTCATCATTTCTAAGTATTTAAGTTCATAATTGCCTTGCCATAAAGACATTCAAGTGTTTGCAAAGTGATCCAGAGCCAGAGATAGAAGTTTTCAAAGCAATTTCAGCATGGGTTTGTTTGTTGTGTAGCACGAATTCCATAAGTTGATTTCTCTTACTACTATTTCTGTTTGAACGTGATCCAAGAAAAGGTATCATTATGTTATCGATGATTTTCTTGGTTAAAGTTCTAGGGTTACTGTTCCTTTTGATTATGAGAAATTTGCAAGACTTTGCTATAGTTCCGTTCTGGGTAATTTTAGTTTGTCTTCGAATCTATTTTTGAAGAAGCCCTAATTGTTAAAATGGCACCACCAAAGCAACATTCTGGCCGTGCAGATTACATACACATAAATTTATATGATGATTTCCTGGACCAATTCCCTTTATCAACAAATGACAGGAAGAAAGGTTTGATCTTGATGAATGGGACAGCCCTAGGTGAGGGATTAAGATGTAAAAATAATAATATTGCAGATGCCAGAGTGCCTATGATGGGTTTTGGAATTATTCAGAAGATGGTATGGGAAATGCAATGTGTCTCACCCTTTTTCAAATAACTGGAGATATGATATGGGAAAACTTGTGGTACCAAATGTGTTCCTAGATGTTGACCTACTTAGGGCAGTTGTTGCATGATATGACCCTGTCACATAGATTATCAGAGATAATAATGGCAGCGTTCTATTGAGTGTGAATGTAGATACAATTTGTTGGGTCTTTGATTTGAGTGAGTATAGCTCATTTTTGGTTCAAATTGACTTTGAAGAGATGAAGCAAGAATATGCCAGATCTCAGCGTCTTTTTAGGCCAAGGTTGCTTCCCCCTCACCTGGCCAGGGCGGGCAGTTCAAGAATTCACATCAGCCCATCAAACCATGAGCCTTTCAGGCTAAATTGTTTTGCTGATCATTTCTTGGCAACATTCTATTCACTTTGCCAAATTATTGGTTTCAACCCTAACACTGTGATGCCCATCGCTTATATGTTCATGGGGGCTCAGATTCGCAACCCTAATTTTGTCTGTGATTTATGACTATGCTTCATTCCTTTCTAAAAGGATACATGAGGGTTTGCTGAAGTTGCACAATGGAGATTTTGGTACTCCTTTCTTTTGGTATTCCTTGTTAATCCACATGTTTTTGTATGAGAATGTTGACTTCTTTTCGAAGAAGATGGAGCTAAAGCGAGAGGTAAATGGAGAGAGATTACCAATATAGGCTTGGAATGCAGACATGTCTGGTAACAAGGGAGGTGCTAGTTTTTTGCAATTTGATAACTGCTTTGCCTCTAGGCTTAGGGCTAAATTGGTGGTGAATGTGCCAAGAATTCCAAAGGATTTGCATGATTTCCTTCAAACCAAAATAAGGAAACCTGACTTGAAGGTATGCCACAATTGGGGTGACATTATTCTGTACCCTGTAAGTACTATTTTGAGGGTTTATGGTTTCCAGGGAGCTCCTCATATTCTCCCTTATAATGTACCATCACAAATGGGATTTGTAGAGGTGATGTGGTAATTAGGTTGCATTCATGAAAAGAATCTTACGGGAAGAGGAAAAGGGACTTTCTTCCATGATTATATAGTTGTCTCTAACTTTGTGTTCTCCAAGGGAGGATGGGTCCATTTTGACCATCATTTTGATGAATACCATTTGAAGAATGGATCTAGAAGACAACATGACCCTGAGGGATTCTTTGCCCTATTTAGGCAAAATATTAAGGGTGGTAAATTCATTCATGTTTTCAACTTCCCTAAGGATTTAATAAGAAATGAATTTGATTTGAACCAGCAAGAATTGAATAAAAAGAAGTGGATTGCATATGAGAAGATGCTAGCCACAGTACATAAACTAGATCCAAGATATGATCCACTAATGGAGCTTACTCCATTTCACAAAAGAATTGATTTTTTGATGAGTGATTTTAAAGAAATCATGAATATCTTGAGGGCTAAGAAGGCCAATTTAGAATTAGACTTGGGAATTCAGGAGCTAGAGGTGAGGCCTAAGGAAACAAGGCCAACTCATCAGCCATCAGTGGATAGACCTCTGTACAGGAGGAGGAAGAATAATAGTAGTGATGAAGAGGCAAGAAATAAAAAGTGAAAACAAATAATTAAAACATCATCACTGCCGAGTCATGGGATCAGGAAACCTACTGGGATAAAAATTATAGATTTTGATTCACCACCAAATATTGATCCTATCGAGTTGTCATCAGAGCCAGGCCCTAAGAGGCAAAGGATTGAAGAACCATAGGAGGTTCTGGTGGATGAAATAATCATAATCGACCAAGAAATATAGGTTGGTATCCCCTCTCCTCCTAGATCAGCACAATTGATGCTCACTGATATGGATATAAAAGGGCAGTATGTGTAGGATGCTAGAATGGAGGATTACAAGGCATTCATGGATGATGATGCCTTTGTGAAAACTCTTGTATTCTTGCAACTAATTTGGAGAATGAAGCTAGAAGAATATCAGGATAAGTGCAAGAGTAGGAGGGAGTCAGACTAGGAGAATGATGATGAAGTGAAGGCTGAATTGATGGAGCAATTCAAAAACATCACTCCTGAAGAAGGAAGGAAACTGGTGACCCAAGCAGGTGTCTTAATCCTCCTTGAATGGGACATAGCTAATGTTGTGGCATTCAATGCTATTATGCAATCCAAGCATCCTATGTAGAACAGTGAAGAGGAGGTCAAGGCAGCCCTACAAGACTCTACCTTCAATGAAGAGTATAAGACATTGGCCATATGGGCACTAGCACCTCAGGGCAGAAAACCAAATGTGGCAGATATTAGCCCAAATCTAAGAGGCAGGCTCATTATCAAAAGAGCTTCTAAAACCTTAGTAACAGAAGCCACAAGCCTGACACCAAATGTGGCCAAATTGGCCTAGAGGACAACAGAAAGGGAAGAGGCTAAAAGGAGGAGTCTGATGGAAAAATATAATGCAATAATCGGGGAATACAATAAAATGCAACAAAAGAATGTTGAGCTATAGTCTGAAGTAGATAGGTTAAAGTATGGGCATGTAGGATAATCTTCCAATGCTCTTGTTGTCAAAGAAATACATACTACTTTGGGGTCATTACCCCCTACTGTCCCAATCATTTCTACCCCTGGATCCCCAATTCAGACATCAGATCCTAGTCAAGTGCCAAAGTTGGTTGAAGAGGAAATGGAATACTCTATGGATCCCACCAAAAAGCAGATGATGAATAAGATCACAAAGCTACAGGCTGCTCTAAAAACTAGTGAGAATGATGCCATGGCCAGACACAATGAGGTGGTGGATACCATGTTGAGGCATTTGAATGAGAGGGTTGATTCTAGGCTGCCATCTATTCATTCTTTATACTCTTTATTTTTGACTGGTTTACAAAATATTAACGGGGATCGGGATGTTGTCTTACCCTTGGTTGAGAAGTGGGTCCCTCATGCCACTAACTTGGACATTATGTTTAGGGCTTCCAAGTTTGATGCAAATAAAAGGCCTCAATTATTAAAACCTACTCAATGTTTTGTGAAATCATTGAAGGGATTCCAGGCCCTACCTGATGACTTGAGTAAGAAAATTGGAGAATTAGTAAAAGATTTTAATGATTGGAGTGATACCTTTTTGCCCAATATATTGGATGCACAAGGAAACATCAAGGCACTTCAACAGTGGCAAGAATGGGCAGAAGAAGTTATCACTGCACAAATAAAATTGATTTGTGATGACTTAGATCATGACTTGTTAGTAAGCAACATGGATAAAATAATTAATACTAGCATGTTTCTAGAGTCATTTGAAAGAGAAGCCAACCAGGTTGCAGTGAAATTCACACCTTACAATACTAGGGTGATTGAGGTGGTAAATTTTAATTGGCCCACAGATGAAAAGTATCAAAATTGGGTAGACAAGTACCTAACTGATGAGGAATGAAACATTTTCCACCGGCTACTTATAGCTCAGCAGTTACAATGTAACTAATTATGGTTAGGATTCCATGATGGCTTTGGGCACAGTTTTTGAGATGTAACAAATGCAACAGCTATTATGTAAGGGATAGAATCAATGGGAAGATGCTCCAGGGTTTTGTGATTTTCATCATGGTTTTGAGTGGGCTCATAGCGGTCCTATTGATTAATGACATGTGTAACTTCTGACCCGATGCTTGTTTGCTCTTGCATTTCTATAAGAAGGATTTCAACGCCAAAAGTAGGGGTTGGCAAGGCAAATATTTTGAAGGTCGAGTCTAGGTCTAGTTGCAGAACATATTGTAAGAATTGCATTTTGAATGCTAAGGCAATTTAGGTTTGGGGTTCTCTGGTAATGGGTTTTATGTTTATGAACTTTTGAGATTCATAACAGTACTAGCATTTGAGTTATGATGTTAAATCTTGAGCTCTTATATCTCCTATATATAGACATATCGTAATTTTGAATAAAATGATCAAGTATTATGATGTTCATCTCATTGTTGTGATGAGTATGTTTCTTTTTTGGCTTTAATTTAAAGAATTAATTAAATGCTTGGATGCAATCATAGATGGGTATGTTTGTAAAAGGATTTGGTAAGAAGTATTGGGATGGGATAGGGATTGACAATATTGCAATGCAATATTTAGGATCATATATGTTATGTATTTAAATCTATTGTTAGTTTATGAAGGTTTGTAAACTTGACTCCCCAATGGTATATGGCACTGATCTAACTTGCATGAATTTATGAAATCATGTTTCTATATGTCTTTACTTAGGGCTTGCCACCAAATTGTAATTAAAATGACTATCATATCTTGTGCTCAATTATGCTGATTAGGCCTATTTTTCAAAGCAACATGCCTTTAAACCTATCATAGGACCATGAAACCTTGGTGCAGCAATTCATATGCCTTCAAACCTCCAAAATCACAAAAATATTCCATTGGTACGGACAAATACATGCCAAACTTGAAAAACCTTGTTTTAGGCACAATTCATGAGGGTTTATTGAAAATATGGGTTCCAAGACTTATCATAACATTCCAATACATTAGACCTTCATAAAATGACCTGCAAAAACTCAAAACACTATCACATATAGAGTTCCAATCATATTTTTCCAAAACCTTACTTTAGTTCCTCAATTTCACTTGGAAAACTCATGAAAACACCCTAGGGCATGCCCCTAAAACCATACAACTTGTATTTTATGCCTCCCAAACCATTGGTACATCTAAAATTCCATGAAACAAGTCATTCCACCGAGTTACAGGGCTGGACAGCAAGTGGAATGACTAGAACATCATTTTTTACACCAATCAAACCTCAAATTAGTTAGAAATAGGCAGTCCCAGAAAAATGAAGAGATCTCTCTCAAAACTCAATATTAGAACCTCTAATTGGATTCAGATGAAAGCTATTTCATTCCCCTACAAGATGATATAAGTCTCAGATCATATGGTGGTGGTACAGATCCGTACAATGCTTGCAAAGTTCAGGAAAACAGGAAAAACATGGGATTTGAGACCACCCGGCAGTAAAACAAGGATATCTCACTCAATTTTTAATGAAATCACACCATTCCAACGCCAAAAGAAAGTTATTCAATTATCTATCCAACCATAATAGGCTTGTAGTGTAAAACAATACGTACAGGTCGTACAATGCACGGGATCACAATTTCTTAATGGAAAACACAAAAAAACAGCAAACTTCTTATTAGAAACTCATTCCAAACTTCTCCAACAGCCTCTCTTCGAGATCTTCCAACAATATATCATGTAATCACATCCAAACCACCCCTTGAACCGACCAACTACCATAACCACCTTTTGTTAGAGTCTAAGATGACAATTTTTGCCAATTTTGCTCTTAATCACTATCCCATTACAACTTGATCAACTTGATTTTGCAAATACCACCTAACTGACCTATTAAGCCCTCCAATACATTTAAAATGGTCATTGAGACCTTATTTAACATGGAATAAGACCCTACTCCCCATATCCCTTAAAACTCATGATTTCACATGGCCTTGGCATTATGAATCAAACTGACAAATTCAACTAAATGATTCAAAACCTTTTCAAATTACATTATGACTGGTCCTTTAGACCTTATTAAGCATAAATGAACACAAGACACACCTAGCTATCAACTTAGACTTCACAAGGTGTAGGTGCTCTTGCACCACATCAAAATGATGTTATAACCATCTCATGATCCAAGTGGTTGATATTACTAATGAATAGCCAATTCATTTTAGTCTTGTCTCATTCTGTTGAGCTATTAAGTGAGATAATATGTGAACTTTTAATAACATGTTTATGATTTTGGTGCAGAGATCATAAATATGTTATAGGGACCACCCTCCTAGGTCTTGCAAAGCCTGAAGTGTAGGAGGTTACTATTAAAGTCCTCATCAGTTGGTCCAGGTCCTCTGAGCTGCCCTTGATTGGAATTGGCAATTCCATAGGTAGAATAGGAGACAAACCTGGTTTACATAAAAAACAACCAACACATCCCATTAACAAAATCAAGAAGAGATCAATCTAGGAACTAAATGTGTGCCAAAGAAAGTGTACATTGGAAAAAATCTCAACCCAAGTTCAGAGCAATGCTCATTTTTCTTTTGAATAGGTAAAATCATGTCTTTGTGCATGGTCATATGATGAACTAAAAGCACAGAAGGAAGATTTTTTCTAGCATGAGATTCCATTGAGCATTGATGCTAAGAAATTTAGACAAAGAAAAATACTAATGAAACATAGGGATGGAGGTATAATCAAGCCTACTAGGCATTCTACTTGGGTTTCCAATTTGGTGCTAGTTAGAAAGAAAAATGGAGGCATAAGCTTGTGTGTTGACTGTAGAAACCTGAATGTGTCTTCATCAAAAGATAACTACTCATTGCCAAACATGGAGGCAATTTTGTAAAAGGTAATTGGTTGTGACCCATTATCTATGATGGATGGATTTTCTAGACACAACCAGATGAAGGTAAATGATTTTTATTATTACAAGACTATATTTATAAATCCATGGGATACCTATGTATATGTAAGGATTCCTTTTGGATTAAAAAATGTAGGTGCCACTTTTTAAAGGGATATGGATGTTTCCTTTTCAGAATTTATTGAAATTTTTATCATAGTGTACCAAGATGACCTAACAACATACTCTAGAAAGGAAAAGGATCACTCCATGCACTTGGAAAAGATATTTGCAAAAGCTTTAGAGTACACATGATATATTTAAATCGTAAGAACTATGCCTTTTCTGTAATAGAAGGAAATTTTTTAGGGCACATAGTTTCAAAGGAAGGTATCTAGATAGATCTTGAAGGGTTACAACTATAGATAGGATACCACAACCCAAGAATATTAAAGGAATTCAATCATTCTTTGGGAAAGTTAATTTTTTGAGGTGTAGACATGTAAAATTGACCTAACACCTATCACACACCCTGAACAACATCGAACAATATTGGACAACATTGAAAAACATTGAACAACATCAAAAAGCATCGAACAACATCAAACAACATCAAATAGTATCAAAAAACATCAAACAACATTGAACATCATCCTGTAATGCCCCGTAACATCTCAAAATAACTCGAAATCATCTTAGAACATCCTGTAACATCTCAAAATTGTCTTAGAATATCCCATAACATGTGAGAATGAATTGGAATTATCTCAAAACATATTTTAACATTTGGAATGACTTAGAATCATCTCAAAACATCTTGTAATGTTTTAAAACCATCCTAGAATGACCTGAAATAGCTCAAAATCATCTCGTAATGTCTTAGATCATCTTGAAATCATCCCACAATGTCCCCACATCTTAATGACATCAAAAAACCTATTACTCTACTAATTGAATAATGCAAAATTATTTAATTCATTCAATTTTTCATCATTTCAGACAAATTAAATAAATTTCATTTATTTAATAGAGTCCTAAAAACCCTAATTCTGCTATTGATTAAATAAAACAACATTATTTGATTAATTCATGTTTCATCATTTCGACCAATTAAACAAATCACATTTATTTAATAAAGTCCTAATCTCACTTTATTTCATCTTGATTGATTTAATAATGCTAATTATTTAATTACGTCACTAGATCACTTTATTCCCCTAAGTTGATTGAATTATTAAATAATAATTTAATTATGACACTTTCCCTCCAAAATTTGAATAATTAAATCAAAATATTCAAATCAATTATCAAAAATTAAATCAAACTAATGCAACTTTGTTTGCAAAAATGAAACTTGATTTGCACATTCAACTCCAAAAAGGAATTAACTAATTTAATTAATTAACTCATATTCCTCACCCACTTTCTGATTGAGTAAATTACAATTGTTGACTAAGCAATATAATTTGTTAACTGATCAATCTCAATTGCTAACTAAGCAATCTAATTTGTTAACTGATCAATAACATTCCTAACTAAGCCATCAAATTCCTAACTAAGCCATCAATTTCCTAACTAAGTCATCTAGATCCTAACTAATCAATCTAAATTTGTTAACTGTTCAATCACATCCCTGACTAGCCAATCTATTTCTCAATCACTCAAATTGTGCAATCAACTTTGCACAATTTTCTCATGTATAAAACCTCTCAACACACTCCGACTATTGATTTGGATATTCTTCAAAACAATCTTGATCATCCATTTCAATTTTTATTTTCTATATAACAAACCTCTTTCCTCACAAATAAGGATCAAAGAATCAACATACATTGCACAATGAAGTGTTGTCAAGAACACCATTGATAGAGTTTCACCATTTCTTTGATCAACCAACCAAAATAGTCACTCATGAAGCTTTTGCACATGAACTTTGGAGGCTTCGTGGTGATAATAACAACCCAACATTGGGAAAAGACACTCCACTATGAGATGGTAAGACTGTGTTATTCTTGTACATTCATTACTATAATCATAGATTCATTTATGTATGTTAAAATAGTTTAGTTTCATTTTGTATGTGTAGGTTTAGATCTTAGATTAATATGTTTAATCCTAGTTTAGATGCCTATATTTGACATGTTTTGATCCCTCTTTCGATCTAACATTCTCCTCCTCAAACATTTTGGAATGCCTAGTGGGACCCTTGTCCCCTCCTCTAACATTTGTTTAATCCATTTTTGAAGCTGATGATCTTGAGAATGCATTTGACAAAGTTTTCACTCGCTGCCTAGAAAACCTATGCACTTGGCTATCAAGAAAATGGTGCTTTTGCAACAAAAACTATGTTATTGACATTGGAATGGCACTTTTGAACCAAGAAATGTGATTTTTATTTAATACCTATGGGCTTGCTTTAGATAGTGTTAGCATCTGCATGAAGATTTGAGCATCTGTTTCTAGAACTAAGCAGATGTATTTTTCTACGTTTTTGCAATTTTTCTCCGAGCAGTTGCTCTAACAGACAAGTGCATGTATCCTACACTATTGTAATGGTATTTTCCACTAACTTTTTCTTGTTTTTGGATGTGTAAATAGGTATTAATGGATTTGATGTAGCATTCAAGTAACAGTAACATGTTTGTTGTAGGGAAGACGACCAGTCCTAGATTTTTAGATCTACAATCCAATTTGTTTTTTTATTAACTTAAGAATCTAAATTTGGTGCTCTAAAATGAACAAACACAAACTCACATTTGATTTAGTGTTTAAAATTGAACCAATTCATGCTTTCTTAACTTAGGAATCTGATTTTGGTGCTCTAAAATAAACAAACACAAACTCACATTTGATTTAACGTTTAAAATTGAACTAGTTTCATGTTTTCTTAACTTAGGAATTCTCATTTCGGTGCTCATAAAAAGAACAAAAACAAAAAAAACTTCAATTTTGGGATCTAAAAATGAACCAATTTCCTATTTTCTTAACTTATAAACTTTAAATTTGGTGCATAAAAAGATTGCAAACGATTTCCATTTTTTTGATGCATGCACGATTTACATTTGTTGACCAATTAGAGACTAGGTCTGTTTTCTTAGAAGCACTCAAATTTGGAGCTTAAAATGAACAAGTTATTTCTTTTGTATTGAACCATTGCTATTTTTGACTGATATCCTAAGTGCTTCCTATTGGTGCAAGTAAAAGGAATAATTTTTTTATGTTATTCACATATTTATGGGGATAGCATCGCTCGAGGTGTTTAAAAAGAATCGATTTTCTATGGATTGTTCATTGTGCATTCATTGATTGGAAAATTTGAAGTGTTTTATCTTCCCTTGCACCTTTTGGTGATCTTGGGTGAGCGAAAGAACATTTTTGAGTATTTCACTTTGTTTTTAATTTTACCTTAAAGAGGGGGCTTTCCTTAAGATACATCTCATGCTAGAGAACTCATTGCAAGGTCTCAAAGCATGTTTACTAGCGGGCTATATTAAAGGTTGTGAAATCATAAGAAAGTAGCTTCAAGCCATGCTGACAATAGACTGCACCTAATCCCACACCTTAAGTGGAATGGGAATGGTTAAAGAGACTTAAGCGACTAGCAAGTGAGTGTCATATTTTTGCATTCATAGTTATTCTAAGAACCAAATTGTTTTAGAGGAAACCCTATTATCCAAAAACATTCTCTAAAAGTGGTGCATTAGAATTTAATTTTGAGAAGTTACATGCCATGTCCGACTAAAGTCCCGTGCCATAAGTTACATGTAAAATCATGTCATTGGAGCATGAGGCAAGCCTATCTAAGAGAATGGTGTCTATCCCATAGGGTTGTAATTGTCAGTTTATGTTAAACTTGTCCATTACATTCAAAAACAATTTGACATTAAATTTTGTGATTGATATAAAGAGAAAGAACACATTCAAAAAAAACACTGAATGTGATGGTTGAAACACAAACCCTTTGATTTAGTCCATACTTATGAAATAAACCTTATGTTTGCTTCCTTTTAAAGAATATTTCCTTGAAGGTTTCTAAACATGTTGGCTTTGATTTCAAGTTACATTAATCAAGGTAAAAACTTGTGAACTATGAGTTGGGTGTTGTGATTTCACAACCTAAGTTATAGAAATAAAGGTCACATAATTCTATGCTTGACGAGTTAGTCCAAGTGTTGTTTTATCACTTGCCATACTTCAAACATGGAAAAAAAGTTGAGAGAAAGATGTTTATAGGATCATTATTCGAACCAAAGCAATTGGAAAGCCAAAAATTTAGATAGTCCCACATCTATTATTTATATCCTACCTATTTGAAATAAAAATTAAACAAACCATTAGGGTCATTCCTCCACTCAAACATCCATGATATCAATAGTTACTTGGAACTCCTAGATAGTACAAGTAAGCTTTCCTATAACATACCCTCTGGACAAGGAAGTGGAATATAGACCTTAGTTCTTCAACATTTTGATTTCCAAAAAGTAGTATCATTCTAAAACAACACTCAAACCCTAGGGTCTTGAGATTCATAGAAACCATCCAATAAACACCATCAAACTTTATTACCATCTAGTGACCATCTAACCCAGTTCAACAACCAGATCTTGTAGCACCAATCCTTCAGTCCATTTTCACATATATCGAAGGTGAACAAATTGACATCATAAGAAGCTTGAAAACCTTCATATTTTAGAAGAACAAAACACATCACTAGTTTCTCACCGCATCAATTGTCATAGATGAAGAGGGAGAGAAATATGGCATATCAGTGGAAATAATCATATTACCACCACCTGCATGGAAATAAATATCCCCTTCATGATCTCATGCAAGGTCAACATCCCTAAGGTAAAGTCCACAAGTCATCATTTTAGACTTAGGCATCTTAGTCTAAAAGATCTCAAGAAACACCTTTGGGCACATCACGAAACCAAAAATAGGTTGGTATACAACTTTTATAAACTAACTTCTAGGAACAATCTAAGCTTGTATTCCTTCTACTATTGTCAAAATCCTGGTTTGTTCTAAAAATTCTAATATCTCACATAATTTGTATCGTATCATTTAGGAAAATATCAGGTCTTTAGGATTTGAGTCACCTAGATAATACACCACTCTCCCATAGGGGACCCAAGTTGTTTCTGACAACCATACGATCACAACATAGGAAGGAAATGAGAATAACACCAGTATCCCACCAACAAAAACCACAAACAATAGAAGTGGCCCATGAGGATATAAACCAAGTGACCTTTTTATAAGTTATTGAGTATCAAAAAATCCCCAAAACATGTCGATCTATTACCCAAATAAATTTTATCAAGGGTCACAACATCAAGTATGAAAATAACATAAAGGGTTTCAAAACCCCCATTAAGGAATAAGTCCAAAAAATCAAATCGCCCAAAACAAAATTGAGAGAGGTCTAAAGGAACTTAAATGAAATCAAAATCTGACGTATCATTGATTCCATGTGCCAAGTTGGAACATTACATATCCACAACCAATAGACATCATTCCACAAAGACCTCAATATCCACATCAACAACCCTTCCAATATTTTTAGTATCAAAGAGTATTGCAACACCAAGGTGTACCTCAAGTGCAATATCAAGATGTACCTCAGTCATAGTATCAAGAAGTTCTGCAACACAAAAATTTATGTCAAGTTTAATATCAAAATATAACTCAAACACAAAATCAAGGAGTTCTACAAAATCAAGAGCAAAACAATCAAGAAAATCCACAGAGGAAAGATTACCAACTAGGAAGGAAATTCACCCCTTTGGGAGAAAATTTAGTGGTAATCATGCATGAACTAGTACAATAGGAACTTATCAAAATCAATGATAGTACAACTTATGGTGAACCAATCTTTAAAATCCCTTGGTATAACTAGTATGAACAATGTGAGATCCACAAAATCAAGGGTCACAGAGTGAACATTTGCACAACACTCAAAAACTTCACCCAAGACCTCATTGATCAAGGAGAAATAACTATTAAAAATGGTGTTCAAGGTCCATCTACAAATGTAAACAATGATAATGTCCCAAAATCAAAAGTTGAAAACAACGATCAGGGGCTATCTACCACTGATCACAATGACAATGTCTCTACATCATCTAGTGAACAAGAGGACATACATCAAGACCTTAATCCCAATCCTGATCAAACTCAATCACCCAAGTCTAGAAATGATCTAGTCTAAGATATATTGGCATCATCCAACCTCATGGTAGTACATATTGAGATCAAGAGACTCTTCATCCAACACGTATACCTAATGCAAAAGATCTAAGCTAAGAGTCATTACCAATATGTCCACATTTTGAGGAAATCCAAGGATCCTTTAAAAGAAATACTGTCTTTGAAATTGATGCATGTCAAGAAGGTGATCTAAAGAGTGTCAAAGATAATACTATACAAATCAAGATCAAGAAACGTTACCATCAAAATACTACAATGACTTGGTAGATATCTTCCAAGACATCCAATGGTTTCCAGAAGAAGAAAAAATCATTATGCCAAGCACACATACATCTTCCCATGAGATGATTTCTCCTAATGGAAATGTAGATGATCTTCATCCAAGACAAGAGTCTCATACTCTTAATATCATTTCCAAAGAACAAGAGTCTCCTACTCTTAGAATTTGTACACAAGATCAAGACATAGTGCAAGCTAGAGACATATCAAAAAGGGATCATGAAGAAGACTTATACATAAGTGGTGAATCAGAAACATCTTATGGAGACATTTCAAAAAGGGATCATAAAGAAGACTTATAAATAAGTTATGAGTCAAAAAAATCCTATGAAGAAATTAAAAAAATGAATCATGATGAAGACTTTTACAAGGATAGTAAATCAGAAACACATCTTGAAGAAGCATTAAAATCTGATATTGCATAGGATCAAGTCAAAGATATCAATCAGGAAGGTATCCCACATTTGAAGGATCCTATCAGTGAGGAATATACCACATTTAAAGATCCAAAATAGAGTATAGAAGGATTAGAACCTTATTTCCAAGGTAAGACATATCCTATTACAAGTAAAATTTCTCAATGGATTCATTTTCAAGATAGAGGATTGGGCCTACATGAACAAGGTATCCTAGAACTAGTGCAAATTATTGGCAATCCTAAGCATCAAGGTCTTGGCTATTCAAATGAATCTAAGAATATTAGTGTTACCTCTATAATATCAGGGGAAACTTTATCTAATTCAAACACCACCATTGGGAGCACGAAGGGTCCTTATGATGAAACTACTACCAATGCTACAAATAGCCATGTCATGAATCATCATCCATGCATATTTCAACCCTCTAATGTGGACCAACAACAAGAGAAAAATCTATATCAAAGAACAAAAGAAGTCATTGAAGCAAAAGAATCAGCAAAGAAAAATGGAAAAGAAAGATTCAAATGGATACAAGAAAAAAAGAAAGAAAATCATCCCTATCAAACTCCATTAGTAAAAGAAACTATGGGGAAAAATAAAAAAAGGGAAGTTTATCCATCAAAAAATTTCAATAATACAAAAGAAATATTCAAGAGTGACCTACAAGGTATATCAAGATGTTGGTCCCAATCAAATCTCTATATCCACCCATCATTTCTCTTCATCCCAAGTTTGGAGAGTCAAAGGTTCCAAACTATCAGCCAATCCATCTACATATAATATCCCTCAACACATTTTACCATCCATTATATCCAAGTCTCACATTGACCATGTGTTGGCAACAACTCTTTATCATAATGATTCTAAGGGCAATCTTTCAAGATGTCCACATCAAGGTAAGATTAACTCTGGTATCAACAAGGAAGGTAAGAATTATAAGAGGTTACATTCAAGTGCCCGTGTCCTAGTGAAAAATATCCTCCAAGAAGGATATGATTGGCACATCATGACAGCAGCAATGACCATATCAGCACTAGCAACATCTACATTAGCACCACCAGGTGGTTCAACATGAGCAGAAAAATAAGTCACCATGATGAAGACCTGGTAAACAGGCATCTTGTGTGACATTAAAAATCAAGAAAAAAAATCAAGAGAAAAATTGTCCTCGAATGAAAACCATTATGGTGGCACTTTGGACAAGTACCATGATGAAAACCTTGAAAAAAAGCATCATATGTAGAATCGAACATCTACGTGCACCATTTCAAGGGGAAGCATCTTAGCTGGTCCATAATAAATCCAGTCTATTTTTATCCAAATCCAACTTATCTTGATTTTGACAAATATTTCGTATACACTTTACACTTGCTTATGGAGAACACATCTTGACATGGGTAACTATCATTGACCCTATCCTATCCAACATTATCTGATCCATGAGGCATTATCCAAAAGAGGAATACTCTATCCAAACATGTTATTCTATAACAAAATAACCCATTACCATCATTACTAGACACATTGGGGGAAAGTACTTACATCTTGCTTTAGAATAAATCTTGATCTATGCCTTCTAGCTCACATTGTGATCTAGGCAATGTCTAAACAACAACGTGTGCAACATGACACCCTTCCCAATTCGTCCCAACAACAAGGTGTACCACCAACACACTACAAAGGTAACATTCAAAGATGAAAACAACATGGATTATTCCTTTGCTCAAAAATTATAATATATCCTCTAGAAAAACAAGGTGAAGTATCAATCCAAGTTTTCAACATCTTATACCCTAGGAAAAAGGGTAAAAATCCAAAAAAAATAGAAAAAAGAGATAAAAAATTAAAAAAAATCAGAAAGAAAGAAGAACAATAAAGAAAAATAAAATGTTCTTTAAGTGAAAACCACTTTGTGGAACTCCTAGTTCACAAGTTCCATAGTGAAAACCTAGTAAACAAGCACTATGTGTGAATAAAACATGCATCATTATCTATCAACACTTTTTCATGGCATCCACCCATCCATGTCATAAATCATATATCCAACCATGGCTTGTCATGGATTAAGGTAGGTCATTTTATTGGGGGAAACTTCTTGAAGCTGGTCATGGATTAGATCTTGTGGCATTTGATCATGGTCATAAAACATCAAAAGTCAAAAACACTAGAAAACAACAAAAAACAAAAACATGTGAAAAAAATAAAAAACAAAACAACATCATAAGGTTATTCCTTCACTCAAACAATCTAAGGTATCAATATTTTCTTGAACCTCACAACTAGTTCACATATATTTCCCACAACATATTGTCTAGACACAAAAATGGGATATCAATCCAAGCTATCGATGTTGTTTACCCAAAAATAGTTCATGTTTTTGAGTCAAAAGGTTGAACTATGTGGTCTTTGTGTGTACAACATAGGAAAGTATTTTTAGCCCCTAAGGCCTTAGGTAAGTCCCATTAGGTTTTTTATCAAGCTATCTTCAAGCTTAGTCAAAAATACAAAATCTAGACAAATCCAAAAACTTCCAAAATCCAAAAAGACATTCATAAAATAGCAAAACCCACAAAACCGATAATCAAATCAAATAGATCCCGAAGTCATCTATCCCTTGGCTACAGTGGTTTGAGGACCACCTACAATAATTTAACCCATTATGTTAGGGTTTCACTATGAACATGTCAAGCAACACAAAAAGACATAAAACATGATGACAAACGACATTTAGGATGACAACAAGAAAATGCTAACAGGGTTTAAATGAAACAAAGGCAAATGCAAGATCACGAAACCAATGGAAAATTTAAATATAAAAAAAATGAAAACCAACTACACCATTGCAAATATCATGAAATTCTACCCCATTTTAAAAAAAAAAACACTAAAAAATACTTTTGTATGACCAAGATAGGCTCGTTTGAAGATAGGATAAAAATTACAAGTCACTGAGCAAACAAAGGCAAGGTTTTAAGTCGAGTGCATGAAAAAAAAGTGAATATTAAAGTCAAGTGCAAGATTTTAGAGAAAGTGCAAGGTTTTTAGATACGATATTTTAAAGAAAGTGTGAGATTCTTAAGCAAGGGAAAGGAAACAACTCCAAAGCATGTCAAAAGCAAGATTTTCAGTCAAGTGCGAGATTTTAGAGCAAATGCATGAATCAAAAGTGAGGTTTTAGGTCAAGAGAGAGGTTTTAAATCAAGGGCAAGGGTTTAAAGGTCAAGTGTGAGGTTTTGAATTAGAAAATGCAAGTAAAATGATACAAATGCTCAAAAATCACCAAAACTTTGATATTGACTCAAGAAACTTTGTACATGCATTATGAGAATGTAACAAGATGAAAATGAGAAGTGACAAGATTCATGCTAGGAAACTAATGCCTACAAGACATCCAAACTCTCAAAACACATACACACAATGTAAGGCCCCTCGAATCCTCACCATAGCTCCTCTACAATTGACAAAACCAAAACAAACATTCAAATATCTTGAAAACACAATAAAAACAACATCAAAAAGTGCACAAACATTTGAAAAAGTTTAAAAAACCTATTTCTGCCATCACCTATCTACAATAAAGGTTCATTGATAATAAATAGATTGTCACACTCACCCTTTGACAAAGTAGCCAAACAAACAAAGAAAACATCAAAAGCTAGAACTTTCAAAGAAATAATCACAAGGATTTGAATGCAAATAGACAAAAACAAAGCCAAGTATAACTTCCTATCTATTGAAAATTCCCAACAACATCTTGAGATATGTCTTAATGGATCCATTCCTACAATAGACATGATCAGCATCGGATAATAGTCCCATAACAGATAGAGCAAGTGATGCAACAACATTATTTTTATCTTTTTGTAGTCTTATATTTTCAATTTACATTATTGACTCATTCCTAGGATCTCTCGAGGATGTCCATAAGGATTTAGAGAGGAAGGAATGAAGGAAATTGAGCATCATTTCATTTTTCTATTTTTTGGATAGTTTTGTTATACTACGATGCCAAATACTTGCTTTGTTCTATGTGTGGAATTTGTTTTGAAGAATTTCGTGTAGTAGTGGCATGTTAGGTTTTTAATACCTCTTGTGTTACTAGTCTAACATGTTTTAAAGATTCTCACCCATACACTCTACAGGTTTTCCATATGTCTGGTATGAGCAAGAGTACTCCTTGTTTGTAGAGTCAAAGTCCACACAATGGATACAAAGTCAGCTTGGTCATTGATATTGTTGGGTCTCAAAAACACTGGTTGAATGTACCACAAGAGGTTGCCACACTCTCACTACATTTTTGGTCAACTGACAAGGCCAACCAATACATTTGAACACTCTACTCTTAAGGCTCTGTCAAACCTAGGCAGGTGCACCTATATATGTAACACAGATTTTTAATTATGTTTCCTACTTGATCTAACTATCCACAAATGGCAATTTAATAGTGGAAAAGATATGATCCTACTTTGGTATAAATTGTATATGCAATATCAAGGTATGAATTAATATGTTCAATTAAGAGATGTCAAATGAAATGAATAAAACTAATATAATGAAAATAAGGGAGACTAGTGCCTTATTGGGTAATGGATTCAAATGAAAGCCTTTAATGAATGGTTTCTATCTAGCAGGTCCTCTAACTATTTGGCATATAACTATGAGTTTATAACTGGTATAAACATGCAAGAATGTAATTGATAAACCCTACTTGAGGTAGAATATCAAATCTGACTATCTGATTCTTCTTACTGATCCAAATGACTTTCCCAGACTACTGTAATTGATTGAAAGGAATTTTAATTATTTTTTAAAGAATCCAATAAACCAAATCACACAGAAATAGAAAATGTGTACTGATAAATTGAATATATACTTGATACTTCAATTTAAACAATCAAGAAATATCAGATTGGAGACAATCAAATAATCGTAAAAAACCAACAAATAATTGATGCCAGGATGAAATCACCAAATTAATTGTCTTTCATTATCTTCTTAGAAATTTATACATGCAACATAGTCTCCTTGAATATCATTCTAAAAATATAATGCTACCACAATCTATCCTATCCTAATTCTATCCCCCTCTAAATTTATCCAATAACGGATATTTATACATCAGTTTGCAAAAGGATGTGCCTTTTCAAAAAGTCTAAAGCATAAAAAGTTTTAACAAATTCTCCATTTAACTAATTCTTGTTAAGCCATAAATGGACTATAGACATATGCTTTGTATAATCCTGGTGCTCATGAGTGTCAGCATCCCCCAACGCATCGTGGATCACAATCTCCATCATTAGCATTCTCTCATTCTACTCACATGCTTCATCCAACGTTATGTCCTCCATAGTGGCCACTTTCAACATCTCTTGGAGTATTGTTTGGCACTCACTTTTCCACGTAGTTGCTTCTTTCATTTTTCCTTCATCATCACATAACTTGGTCAATCTATCTTCGGCAGCCTCTATCAATCCTTACATATCTCCTTGCAACTCTTCATAGAAATCCCTGTGTTTGTCCATGATATAGTTGGCATTTTCAATCTCTTCATTACTAGGAGTGTCCTTCTGCTCCAATTCCTCAATCTTTTCCCGAATTCTGCTGTCCACTCTCTTGTGTTCCTTTATGGCATCCACAAATTGTGAATGTTTTCCCTAGAGCCTATTTAACCAAGTGGTTAGAATGACCTGTCTTCTTTTGATTATTTCAGCAAGTGTATATGTTTTCCCTTGAGAATATGCAGTTGATCCTTCCTAGTGGTCCCTTTCTATGAACTCGCACCTTGGGTGAGCATCCTTGTTGGCTCTATTATAGCACCTACCAAGTCTTTCAAGCATTCATTTTCTCCCAACATCCTCTCATTACCAATTTTATACATCTCCCTTTCCCTTATCAATGCTTGGATTTGAGCTTTATTTACCTTGGCTATGTTTATCAAAATATCAGCAGTTGCTACAGGGTCAACTTCCCCAGCCTTCAGGGTCATGACATGTCCAAATGCCTTTTCAGTATCAATAACAATTGACCTTTTGTGAGGAGGATATAAGGCCCAAATCATCAATGTCTCATCATCAGGGTTGTATCTTGATCCTATGTATACCTCTGTCACCTTTTCTATACTTAGCTTGTGGGTGGCATTGCTATCTTTTAAGAAACTATCAAAAACTAATGTAGAGTTCATATCCAAACCTAGAAAAATCATAACACTTGCCCTTTCTAGCAGCTCCCCTCCCTTTTCAGGGGTCATGTTAATCATTTCCTTATCTACTTCATCTTTCAAGCTTTTTTATAGTTGATCCTCATTTCTTGGAGTAAAATTGTCAACTTGTCCTCTTATCTCTTTTCCTTTTTGCTTATATAAAAATGTCTTAAACTCTGAGGTCTTTATAAATTCATCATCTGATATGAAAGACCTATAGTCTTCATGTCTTGTATCTACATCCATGGTTTCCTCAACATCATTTCCTCTGGCAACATATGTATAGTCCAGAGTCTTCATTCTTGAAACTTTCTCAGATGAGCTTTGTGGCATGTCTATTTCTGGTATCCCTTTAATGGAGGATAACAATTCAGCATCCATCAACTCTTGATTATGTTTTTCAATCACAATTTCAGCCTCCTCTGCCTCTAGGTTTCTGATTATGTCACCAGATTTATAGGGCACATGATGGTACCCTCCGAAATTTATTTTTTGTTTGGAAAAGTGAATATATCCTTCCCGATCAAAGTTCTTTCTCACTGGTGCTCTTCTCATGTTATAGTGCAATAATTTATCCAAAATCAAATCATAACCTTCCTTGGCTAATATAGTAAAATCACTAAAACACAATGTGTTGGGCATAAAGGCCTGTTTCCCATATGAACTTAAGTTCATAACATTGGATTAATCCATTTGCCTAACAATTTTTAGGTATGCAATTCTATCTGGGATAGTTCTAGGAAAAATGAAAGGTGCATCCTCAAAGCCATAAACCCTAATCATTGTGGCATTCTCTAAATAGTACCAATCCCCCCAATTATGGTTAATTGGTCCATTGTAATCTCTAGGCCTAAGAAACCTTTTCACTTCTTCAGATAAAGAAAAATCACAAGGATGGTTGAAAAATCTATACAAGGGTTTCACAAAGAATTCTTCAAAATGCAAGAAATTTGAATTGGCAAACCTGCTGTCCCAAACAATAGTCCATAATTGAATAGGAAATAGCCTTCCTTCCTTGTCAGATTGTGAAATCCTTAGCTCTTGGGGTCATAAACCCAACTCTTGTTTGAAGTGCAACACTAAATGCATCAGTAGTGAATAATTTCTGAGATGGAGAACAAAAGTGCCACTCTTTATCACCATCAAACCCGTATTCAACTCCTTAAAAATGTGTGCAACATAGTCAAATGATCTAGAATTGTGATACTAAGTGTTTGTAGCAATCACCATGGGCACAACTGCCATATGCTTAGGTACCTCCATCCCCAATACCTATCCCACTGAGTAGTAAGTGTATTTGAGGTAAGGTTCAAAAAGATCGACATGATAGGGTGGCTCCTCACTGTCTTCCATTGGAATAGGCTTTCCATGACACCTAATTCTATGCAGAGGCAACCTCCACCCTTTATAGATGGTTTCCATCCTTCTGAACTCACTATCGAGCTCTTCGCTTACTATTTTCTCACTGCATATTCCTTCCATCCTGAAAACCTCAGCAATTGCATTCTCAGATATATGTATCAACAGGTTCCCTAACAAATCACATATAGCTTTGCCTTTCGGGTCATAATGTCCAGCTAGCATCTTTATCAGTTCAACATCAATAAAAATGTTAGGGCACACCAATTTCCCTAAATTAAGCCTCCATGGATTGCATATCAGCTCAAAGTGATTTCTCCTGTGATAGTGGAAAATGAATAACTCATAGCCCCTAATCAGAGTCCAAACATCCCCTATAAATTTGCATTTGTCATCCAATTTGTCAACTTCCACTTTGAGTTGTGTAGAACACCTAGCTCTAGGTCCAGAACCAGGTAATTGATCTATGAGGTCCTGATTAAGCTTCCTTTTAGTACCTTCTATTTGTAATTTAGTCTTCTGCTTTTTTGCTTTTGATTTGCTACCCTCCCTGGGTTTTCTTCCCTTTAGTTTTCTTGAAACAATGCCTTCCATAATTCAAAGTTTTACGAGTTCTGAAGAGAAACTTACTATAACTTTTTTGTAGACTCAAGCCAGGTGAATGCCTTAATTGCTCTGCTGGTTCCTTTGCTTTCTTTCACTTTGAATTCTATGAGGCAATGATTTCAATTGATCATACCCTAATATACAAAATCTCCTACGCTTCGTGGTGCCATTAATTGTCTTTACTAAGATATGAATGCTGGAGGTTTTTTCAAAATTCTCGGTGTCACATCAAGACTCATATCGGCGAGATATTTCAAATCTTTGGCCTATCCGCCTATTAAACATTCACCCATCCACCAAGACATCTTGTAGTTTCCCTAACTTTACAAGTCTCCCTGATAGTTTCTCTTCTTTCGCTCTTTATATTGCCACTACTTTCACCAAAACAACTATCGCTCAGACTCAATGAATCATGCCAACAGTTCTTTATCTTAATCCAAAAATACTTTGTCTCACCGTGATGTTTTCTTTATTTACTTATGTTGCTGAGACTAAACAATTTGTTTTGTTGACAAAATAATATTCAATGTGATGTCTCTCAGATCTCCCAGCGATGACATGTCTCTCCGATATGCCTTCTTTTTGGTAAGACAATGCGCATCATCTCCCTAACATATTTTATCTTCGTAAGCTTTAGTTTTTGTTGGTGTAACCCAAGAGGTCGGTAAGACCTTCTGAATTCTCACCGGCATCATTTGTCTCACCAAGATGTTCTCCTTTTTCTTTATCAGCAAGACCAATAGCGCTTCGGGCATTGTTTTGAAATTTCTCTCTGATGATTGAAGTTTGCCCGATAGGCTTCACTTTTCTCCAATCGGCCCAAGGTAACTTAGCTCGATATGATCTTACACCGTCATGCCAATACCTTTTGTCTTCCTGATAAGTAATATAGACCCACATTCTCCAGGTGTACAATTTTGTTGCTATGACCCATCTGATGTCTCGCCGATATATTGAAGATATGTACATTATCATCGATGAGACCTGCATCAACTTATGCTGATATTTTCATATGTCAATGTTTCAATGAAATTTATGGGGTTTTATGACAAAATTTAAACCAGATTTTGTAGAAAGATGCTATGTGAGGACTTTTTTTTTTGTATTATGAACTTTTTGGGAGGCTAATAATCATGAAGGGTGAATAAAATGGCCAAAATTTCACAGTTCCAACAGATACCCTGGTGCATCATATATGTTTGCTACATCAAATAGGATTATTCAAATTACGAAGCCTCCAAGAAAAGAAAAATCAACTCACCAATGGCTAACAACATCAACTATCTTTCAAATCTTACTAAAAGTTTCTTCTTATCAACATTTCTTCTATCAATCCTTGCAATTACTGCATCACATCAGCTTATCAAAAAAATTTGGCTCATTATCCAAAATTTTCACCAAATTTCTTGAGGGGCATCATCCATGCTATCCTTTATGGGGCATACTGGGGAAACTCTTGCACCTAGGGAATACTAGGGAAATGTTCTTTGAAACAAAGCAACCAATACTTTGTATCAAAGAGGGGGAAAATATAAACATGTAAAATTGACGTAACACCTATCACACACCACAAACAACATCGAATAGAATCAAACAACATAAAACAACATTGAAGAGCATCAAACAACATCGAACAACATCAAATAACATTGAACATCATCAAAAAACATCAAACAACATTGAACATCACCATGTAATTCCCTGTAACATCTCAGAATAACTTGGACTCATCTTGAAACATCCCATAACATCTTGGAATTGTCTCAGAACATCTTGAAACATCTCAGAATGACTCATAATCATCTTGTAACATATTGAAATGACTTAGAATCATCTCAGAACATCCTGTAACATCTCATAATCATCTCATAATATCGTGAAATACCTCAAAATCATTTTGTAACATCTTGAAACCATCTTGGAATGACCCAAAATAGCTCAAAATCATCTCGTAATATCTTGGATCATCTCCAAATCATCTTGCAATGTCCCCATATCACACCACATCAAAATGACATCAAAAACCCTAATTCCTTTATTAATTGAATAATACAACATTATTTAATTAATTCACTTTTTCATCATTTCAGACAAATTAAATAAATTTCATTTATTTAATAAAGTCCTAAAAACCCTAATTCTTGTATTGATTAAATAAAACAACATTATTTGATTAATTCATGTTTCATCATTTCGACCAATTAAATAAATCACTTTTATTTAATAAATCCCTAATCTCACTTTATTTTTTCGTGATTGATTAAATAATACCAATTATTTAATTACATCACTAAATCACTTTATTCCCCTAAGTTGATTAAATTATCAAATAATAGTTTAATTACGACACTTTCCCCCCAACATTTGAATAGTTAAATCAAAATATTCAAATGAATTATGAAAAATAAAATCAAACTAATGCAACTTTTTTTGCAAAATTCAAATTTGATTTGCACGTTCAACTCCAAGAAGGAATTATTTAATTAAATCAATTAATTCATATTCCTCACCCACTTTTTGATTGAGTAAATTACAATTGCTGACTGAGCAATCTAATTTGTTAACTGATCAATATCAATTGATAAGTAAGTGATCTAATCTCTTAACTAATCAATCACATTCCTAACTAATCCATCAAATTCCTAACTAAGCCATCAATTTCCTAGCTAAGCCATCTAGATCCTAATTGATCAATCACATCCTTGACTAGCTAATATATTTCTCAATCACCCAAATTGTGCAATCAACTTTGCACAATTTTCTCACATCTAAATCCTCTCAACACACTCCAACCGTTGATCTGGATATTCTTCAAAACAATCTTAATCATCCATTTTGAATTTCATTTTCTATATAACAAACCCCTTTCCTCACAAATATGGATTGAAGAATCAACATACATTACACAAAGAAGTGCTATCAAGAACACCATTGATAGAGCTTTACCATTTCTTTGATCAACCAACCAAAACATTCACTCATCAAGCTTTTCACACAAACTTTGGAGGCTTCATAGTGATAAGAACAACCCAACATTAGGTGAATATACTCCACTACAGGATAGTAAGATTGTGTTATTCTTGTGCACTCATTTCTATAATCACAGATTCATTTATGTATGTTAAAATAGCTTAGTTTCATTTCATATGTGTAGGTTTAGATCTTAGATTAATATGTTTAATCTTAGTTTAGATGCTTAGATTTGACATGTTTTGATCCCTCTTCCAGTCTAATGTTCTCCCCCTCACACAGAAGATTTGTTACAAATTTTTATAAAATTACCAGACCTATCTCTGCAATGTTAAAGAAAGGAGAAACCATAACATATAGCAAGAGCTTGTTAAGGCCTTTAAAATCATTAAAGAGGCTATAAAGGAAGCTCCAACATTGAATTATCTAGACTTCTCCAAGAATTTTCAATTCTTTTCTTTTTCTTTCTTTTAGATTGTGGATATCGTGTTATTAAAAAAGAATGATGAAGGTTTTGAGAAGTGTATTGCCTTTTTCAAAAAATCACTCCAAGTTGCAGAGATAAAATATGATCTAACAGAGAAACAAGCCTATGTAGTGGTAAAGGCTGTAAAAAAAATTAGGTCATACTTGGTAGGAGCTACTATTGTTGCATATGTCCCAACTGTTGTTGTGAAAGATATATTCAGTTAGAAAGATGTAACTGGAAGGAGATGTAGGTGGATCAATAGAATCCAAGAATTCAACATTGATATCTAGAATACCAAACTAGTCAAGGTACAAGGATTATCAAAGCTTATGGTTGAAGCCAATCTAGAGGCTAATCAGATAAACAGTGCTAAGAGAGGTAGAGATATTACTAAATGTGATGTAAAGCTATCAGCACGGTACAAGGACATTATATTTTACCGGTAGAACATGTCATGCCATGAGAACATGATAGAAAATCAAAGAAGGACACTCAAATTGCAAATGGTTAAGTATGTAATCATTGATAATGAACTTTGGTGGAGGATCCCAAAATACATATTATTGAAATGTGTGGATGCGGAGAAAGAATATGAGATTTTGAAAGAGATGCACAATGGTGTATGTCTAGTCTAGTATATGGCTAAGAAAATATCTTACAAGGTTTTTAGGGCTGGTTATTAGTGGCCCACTATTTTCAAAGATGCCCATAAGCTGGTTAGGAGTTGTAATGTCTAGCAAAGGTTTTTTATGAAAGATAAAATTCTTTGTAAACTTACCACATAGACCAATTATTATAGAAGCTCCCTTCCAATAAAGGGGGGTTGACTTTATTGGATAAATCAGTGAGAAGTCAAGTGGTGGACATAGCTAGATTTGGGTTGCCACTATTTATTTCACCAAGTGAATTGAAGCTATCCTTACTACAAGAGATACAATTAATGTTTTGATTGACCTCTTAATGAACAACATTTTGACTAGATTTGGATAATGCAATTAGTTTCAAGTTAGATGAATTCATAAAATTTTACAATCAATATGGGATAACTCTTTCATACTCATCCCCATATCATTCTCAATGGAATGGTCAGGTAGAGTCTAGCAACAAATTTTTGATGAAGATTATTAAAAGGATGATTGAGAAAAATAAGAAAGCCTAGGACTCTAAGCTCAAGCTTTCTCTATGGAAAAACATGGTGACTATAAAAAAGGCTACTGTTCAGTCACCACTTGAGTTGGTATATGGTTTGAAGGTAAGAATTTTTATGATTAACTTGTTACAAGTATACAAAATCATTCAGGAGTATGATGAGTACATATCAGATGTCAAGATGCATAGGATAAATGAGCTAATGTAGTTGGATGAGACAAGAAGGTTAGCATAATAGAAAAATGTAAAAATATAACAAGTGAAAAATTTGCATGATAAGAAGGCCTCTGAAAAGAAATATA
Organism: Sequoiadendron giganteum; assembly: GCA_007115665.2. Lineage (NCBI taxonomy): Eukaryota > Viridiplantae > Streptophyta > Pinopsida > Cupressales > Cupressaceae > Sequoiadendron > Sequoiadendron giganteum. Next base: position 378,700,304 of record CM021110.1, read on the forward strand.
AAGTAGGAGATATGGTGTTTTGTGGAATTCAAGGGTACAAGAAAAAGGAAAGGATGGTAAATTTGATTCCCTCTAGCTTGGACCATATTTGATCAACAATACCCATGGACAAGACTTGTACTTTCTATAGAATCTAATTGGAGAAATTCTTGAACTATTAGTGCATGGATAATTCTTGAAACCACACTTTTCATAAGGTATCATATTTTCTACGCACATTGTATTTTATTTCTTTTTTTGTAAAGTCTTATTTAACAGTCCAGATAACTGAGAGGGGGGGGGTGAATCAGTTATTATCAAACAATTTTGTTTACTTTAATTAATCTAAAGAAAACTTAAATCAATAAGATATGAATGAACATGTAAGCACACAACAACACCATTCACAAAGAACACTATAATTTATGTGGAAACGCAAGAAGGGAAAAACCATAGAGAATTATAATTCTCAATTATAAAACACTGGTTAAGATGACATCGATTAAGGTGACACAAGTTAAGGTGATTTCTACAAGGGCTCACTGCAAAGTTTCTCACAATAGGATGGCTTACTGCCGGTTGGGCTCACTTCCTAGCTATTATAGCCAAAGATACAAAAAGGATCATTAGTTATAGAAAATGGCTCACTACCTAAAGAATGATGAAAGGGAATCCACCACTAAAAATAACTGTCACAAACAATGACACTAGATAGAATCTCACTGTCTGTTGCCTCTGGCCATACACTTTTAAACACTTCACAATGTTTGGATATTAAGATTCATATTCATCATGCTTTCCTTCATCAAACAAAAACATCTTATACTTATGCCATTGCATGCTTCCATAATCCCTCAAGTTAGCCAAACAAAATTTCATAATTTCTAAGTCGACCAACTAGAAATTAAAATAGGTCACCAAAAAAATATTCCCATGGTGGAGAGGAATGAAACATGGACCACACAAAACCTCCTCACTCAAATCAACATGCTACATGATACTCGAAACCATAAAATAAGATATACACATTACAATGCAAACCATGTGTCAGAGCACGTTAACTAACTGCTAGATTAGTCCAGACCCAAAAGAATGTATTTCACTATGTTACAAGAGGAATGGGACCAAGATAGATACAACCCAAGATAGATCATTACAAAATGACATCCAAAACAAGGCCAATCTGGATCACCAAAGCACCAAAAAAAACATCGGTCACATAACCAAGATATGTTGACATTAATGACAACCATTAATGAAAACAAGCAATCAACATCATCTTAACACATTCCAACAATCTCCCCCTTTGTCATTGATGGAAACATTCATCAATAAAAACCAAAAAACTCAATGTTAGCATCAAGTACCATGTTATCTTCTTTTCTTCTCCCCTTTGACATCAAATACAAAGGGAAAAACTCTCCCTAAAAAAATTACTCCACTCCCCCTACGAGGAAGCCACCAAGTATTGATCTAGATAAAAATGAGCATATAATACCCTAGACCAATGCACACCCTAGTGCATGTTATTGTAGACTCAGAGGGGGTAGAACCCCTAAATTTTTTCAGAGATACTCAAAAGTATCACTGCTCAACGATTTGGTGAAAATATATGCAGTATTCTCTTTTGTAGGTGCATATTCAAGTCTTACTTAATTTTCCAACACCTTCTCTCTCAATAAATGATATCTTGTGGATATATGCTTCATTCTGGAGTGTTGTACTAGATTCTTGGAAATATTTATTGCACTGGTATTGTCACACATGATTGAGATCGGTTCATCAAATGATATGCCAAAATCCTTTAGTGTTTTCTTCATCCATAGTATCTAAGTGCAACATGAGGATGCTGCAATGTATTTAGCTTCAATAGTAGATAAAGATACAAAATATTGTTTCTTACTTGACCAAGCAATCAACTGGGAGCCATGGAAATAAGCTCCTCCACTTGTACTCTTCCTATTATCAACACATCCAACCCAATCAACATCCATATAGTATTTCAAAGTGAAATTTGATTCATTTGGATATCATAACCCCAAATATTTTGTACTCTTCAAATATCTAAAGATTCTTTTTACTGCAACAACATGTGATTTCTTTGGTTCTTGTTGAAATCTTGCTACTTTAAAAATTGCATACATAATTTCTAGTCTAGTGGCAGCCAAATATAATAATCCTCCAATCATTAATATGTACATGCTTGCATCATCTTTAGGTGATTCATCTTCTCTTATCAATTTGTATCTTATAACAATAGGTGTACAAACCGGTTTATAATTCTCCAACCCAAATTTTGTCAATAGTTCTTTTGTATAGTTGGACTGAGAAATGAAAATTCCTTTTCTATTCTGATTTACTTGCAATCCAAGAAGAAATTTATCTCACCTATCATAGACATTTCAAATTCCTTTTGCATTTCATCTACAATTTTTTTGCACATATCATCATTTCCTCCAAAAATTATGTTATCAACATAAACCACAACAATCAACATCTGATCTAAGTGAGTTTTGTAGTATAGATTACTATCAGTAGATCCCTTTTGAAATCCTTGTCCAATCAAGTACTCATCTAATCTGCCATACCAGGTTCTAGCTACCTGCTTAAATCCATATAAAGCTTTCTTCAACCTGCAAACAACATCAAGGTCACTTCTAGATTTGAATCCCTCTGGTTGTTCAATGTAGACTTCTTTCTTTAGTTCTCCATTCAAGAAATAAAATCTCACATCCATTTGATAAAATTTGAAATCTTTGAAAGCTGCAAAAGCTAAGAAAATCTGAATTACTTCCATTTAGGCAACAGGAGCATATGTTTCTTCAAAATCAATACCTTCAATCTGAGTGTAACCTTTGTAAACCAATCCTTCCTTGTTTCTCATTACCTTTCCATTTTCATCTAGCTTGTTCTAGAACACCCACTTTGTTCCAATTACTTTTTTGTTTGTCGGTCTAGGCACAAGTTCCCAAGTCTAATTTTTCTCTATCTTCTCAAGCTCTTCTTTCATTGGCTTCACCTAATTTTGATCATTGCATGCTTCTTCCATAGTCTTTGGATCAGTTTCCGATATTAGGCACAATAATAATTTCTCTTGAGCTACTTTGCTTCTTGTACTAATTCCCTTATTCTTTTCTCCAATAATTTGGTTTTCAGACTGATTTTTCTATACATACCTTGGAGTTTTAGTTGTAGTTGTCAGATCCCCCTTTGTCTCTTCTTCTTCTTCTTATTCTTTCTTATCCTTCTCTCCTTTGTCATCTGAAGTTACTTGATTCATATTCAATATGTCTTTCAAGAATTCTTTGAGAATATTCATCTACTTTCACATTCACACTTTCAACCATCTTGTCAGTCTCTTGTCATAACACCGATACACTTTACTTTTTGTAGAGTTACCCAAGAATATGCCTTCATCAAATCTCCTATCAAAATTTCCAAGATTTTCCTCATCTTTCCAAATGTAGAACTTTCTTCCAAAAATCTTGAAGTACTTTACTATGGGAGCTCTTCCATACCATAACTCATATGATGTCTTGCCATTCTTCCCCTAAAATAGTACTATGTTAAGAGTGTATATTGCTTTGTGTATTTCTTCTCTCCAATAGACCTGTGGTAAACCTACTTCCATGATCATTATTCTAGCTACTTCTCAAACTATTCGGTCCATTCTTTACACTACACCATTCTGCTAAGGTGTTCTAGGGGTAGATAGTTGTCTCTTAATGTCATGATTTTCACAATATTTGTTGAAATCATCAGAGTTAAACTATCCTCCTCTATCAAATCTTAAACACTTGATTCTCCTATCAGTTTCATTCTAAACTCTTGCTTTGAAAATCTTGAATTTTTCCATTGCCTCTAATTTTTCTCTCAAAAATGCAACCCAAGTAAATCTAGAATGATCATCTATTAGAAGCATGAAATACTTTTCACCTTGTAAGCTTCTTGTTCTAGTTGGGCCATAGAGGTCGGTGTGTACAAGGTTAAACTGTCTAGTAGATGAATCTTGTTTTCTTTGAAATGTTTCTCTAGTCTTATTTCCTTCTTGACATACTTTGTAGATAGTACTATTTTTTTTGGTCAACCTTGGAAAATCTCTAACTGCTCTTGATGAACTTATCCTTACCAAATTTTCAAAGTTAATGTGACACATCCTCTAGTGCCAGAGCCAACTATCATTGGAATGACATACCAAGCATCTTTTTGTAGCTCCTTCCAACTGATACATATTTCCACTTATTCTTTTTCCAGCTGCAATAACATTTCCGAATTTCTTCTGGATCTTACAACTATCATCTTGAAACACCACATTGTAACCATTTTTGCACATTTATCCAACACTCAGAAGATTATGATATAATCCCTTCTCATATTAAACATTGTCAGTTTTATGTTTTCATCAAAGGTAATAGAACCAATTCCAACAATCTGTGTTTTTTTATCATCTCCAAATCTAACAAAGCCTCCATCATATTTTTCAAGCTTCAAAAACTTACTTTTGTCACCAGTCATATGATTCGAGCATCCAATATCAATCAGCCATTCATCTCTATTTCTTTTAACAAATAATGTAATCTTGGTGTTATCATCATATTTTGGAAAAATACTAGAGATGTCAAATCTAGGTTCATCATTTTCAACCAAAAAAAAAAAATCCTCATTGTCTAATTCATCGTTTAAAATGTCAACATTATCATTAACATAATAGGCCTTCTTATTGATCTTTTTGAACTTTTGTCTTGTTCCTTTCTCCAAACACTTAGTTGCTAAATGACCAATCTTTCCACATCTAAAACAATTAAGAGGTAACATACCTTTGTACTTGTTGATACCTTTCTTCAATTTCCTTGTGAAATTTGCTTCCAATTCTTCAGAACTTTCACTATCTAGATCATATTTTGTTTTTGTGGATTTGAAGGCAGTTTCAGTTTTCTCCTTTCCTTTTCCAAATTTCCTCATCTCAAATTTGGTCAAGGTGCCAAATAGTTTCTATTTGGTGAATTTATTTGGATCATAAACTACCTCTATAGCTGAGATCTTATCATTGTAGCTCTCTAATAGGGTCATTAATATCTTCTCCATTACATCTTCATCTATTAGAGTACCTCCTTGATTTTCGACTTCATTTACTGCACTGTCAACCCTTTGAAGGTAGCTTGCTATATCCTCAACTTCTTCCATCCTCAAGTTATCAAATATGTGCTTAGCTGTCAACTTATTTGATAATTTGACTCTATCATTTCCTTCATATATTTCTTCCAAATTTTTCCAAACTTCATAAGTAGTGCCCAATGAAATAAATTTTGTTAGCACAGTCTTAGATAAACAACTAAAGATTGCATACCTTTCCTTTTCGTTCTCGTCATAGGCTCAAATCTCATCTACAATAGAAACACCTTTTGACAGCTCAACATATTTTGTCTCAATAGCTTTCCAAGTCTTATAGCCAAGAGAGATTAGGTAACCTCTCATCTGTACTTTCCAAAAAATGTATTCAGATCCATCAAACACAGGAATTGTCAATTTATGTGCCATCAGATATACCCCAAGTGATTAAGCTCTTCTTCGAGGAATCAAAGCTCTGATAATTTTTTTTGAATAGTCTAGATAACTAAGAGGGGGAGTGAATTAGTTATTATCAAATAATTTTCTTTACTTTAATAAATCTAGAGAAAAATTAAATCAATTAGATATTAATGAACATGTAAGCACACAACACCATGCATAAAGAACACCAAAATTTATGTTGAAACCCAAGAAGGGAAAAACCATAGAGAATGCTAATTCTCAATTATAAAACACTAGTTAAGGTGATTTTCACAAGGGCTCACTGCTAGGTTCCTCACTGCAGGGTGGCCCACTGTTGATTGGGCTCATTTCTCGAATATTATAGCTAAAGACATAGAAAGGCTCACTACCAAAAGAGAAAGGATCATTGCCTACAAAAAATGGCTCACTACCTGAAGAATGATGAGGGAATCCACTACTGAAAAGAAATATCACCAACAATGACACTTAATAGAATCTCACTATCTATTGCCTCTAGTCATACACTTTATCACACTTCATTTTTTTTGGATATTCATATTCATATTCATCATGCTTTCCTTCATCGAACAAAAACATATTATACTTATACCATTCCATGCTTCCATAATCTCCAAAGTATGCTAAACACAATTTCATAATTTTGTCCAAGCATAAATTTAAATAGGTCACCACAAAAAAATTCCATGTGTGGAGAGGAATGAAACATGGACCACACAGAACCTCCTCACTCAAATCAACATGCTACATGATACCCATAACCACAGAATAAGGTATACACATTAGGAGCATGCTAACCAACTACTAGATCGGTCCAAATCCAAAAGAATGTATTTCATTATGCTACAAGAGGAATGGGACCAAGACAACTATAACCCAAGATAGATCATTATAGTGTGACATCTGGAACCAGGACAGTCCAGATCACCAAAGCACCAAAACTGTACATCGGTCACAAAACCAAGATATTTTGACATCAATGAAAATCATTAATGACAACAATCAATAAACATCATCTTAACACATTCCAACAAGTATTTACTTTCTTTGGTTTGGTTTTCCCTGTTTGGTCTTAGTCTTGTTTTGTATTTTTTTCTTTTCTCTATAGTCTGCTTCTCTGGAAGATTATGGGATCTCACCTTGTTCTTTCTGAAAAAGCATCCCCAATAGGAGCCACTGGTAGTACTTTACAAAAAAAATCTTGGCTTCCTTTTTTTTTCCTATGCTACAAGCCTCATGGTGGTCATTTTCATACAAGGTTTTCTTTTAAATCTTGCTCTAACTCTCAATTTAGTTTAAAACCATAAGCCCTAGGTCCTCGCAAGTGTCGAGATTACTTTTGTTTTAGTTTTGTATTGACTTCTTGTTTCTTGTTCCCATTTCATTAAGTTAAAACCTTATATCATGTGTCCCATACAATTATCATCCCTCTATTTCTAAGGTTATCGATTGATCCTGTGTACTAAAATAATTTATTATATGCCTAAATGTTTTGCCTATGTCCTTATAAAAATTGTCCCCTCCTTTACTTATTCGTACTAAGTTGTTTTAGGTGCACATGCTTAAATATTCCCTTTAAGTTTTCCATGCTCGACCCAACATGAAATAAAATATTCAAATTTTGAGCCCACGAATGCAAGATGAAATTGACAAATGACATCTTTGTATTGGTTTTTTTAGTTCTATGAAAGCTTTTTCACTAAGGAAAAATTTTATTTTGGAACTACAAAGATGGTGACAAGTGGCACATCTCTAGTCAAATAATGCTATGGGGCCCATTCATAGGTCCCATCAAGTCCATGTGTCAAGATTTGAAGTATTCCATTATTTTGTGAAGCCCTTTGGGCGGACCTATAGATGCCTTGCGGAAGCACGGGAAGAGGACATGTGGAAAAGTTTCAAAGGTTTACTATCAGATTGGCCTAATAGGTTCCACATGGCATCATCTTATGGATTTTCTAAAACTTTGTAGAGTATTTATATGAAGGCTTATTTGAAGTTGCGAAAGAGAGAGAAACTTCCAAGTGTAAAATTATGAGCTATCAAATAAACACATGCTGGTTCTCAATCAAGTCTAACATGTCTTTATATTTTAAAATGGGTCCTAAAGTGATATTATCTTGAGCTACATGGCACAATATGAAGGGTTTCTACCACTCTATGAACCTTTTATTCTACTTAATCTAAAGATTCTGGAAGTGTGAGGAGATGCCACATGGACAAACATGACTTTTCCTCTCGACAATGTGCTTTTGCTAAGCTATACAGGTGATCTTGGGTGGATGAATTCTATTATTCTAAGATATTTTCCATGAATATCAAAATATTTTCAAACTTGTTAGACCATTTGAGGCTATTAGATTGAATCTATTTCCTGAAGATCAAAGACTTGCATTTAAACTTGGGAAAGGGGTATATGTGTCCTCTAGCTCACATGAGTTGGGAGTAATGGTAGAAAATATGGCTTTTAGACAAGAATTTAATTCTTTATTTTCTATAAAATCTATAGCTTGAGAAATTGGATAGTTCATTTAAGAATTTCAAGCATCCAAAGCAAGGATTTTATAGCAATCAAGAGATTTCCTTGGTGATTAGGGTTTTTGGAGCATAAAAAACTAGTAAATTCATTTGTAACTTGGAAACTTTCAAAATTCTCTATCATAAAGCTTCTTGTTATCTTGAGATTGTGTTATAGAGTATTAAATTAATCTAAGGTATATTTTTCTATCCTCTTTGAATTCACCCTAGTAGTTTTTTGAATTATTGAAAACCCTAGAACCTACCCATAAAAACCTTGATTTTTGAATTACACTACAAAAATGACTCGATCAAGAATTCAATCTACCTCCCCATTTCAAAACTAAGCCATTCATGATGACTTAGTTGCAAATTTCCCTGCTTCATCTATGCAGAAGATTATGGTTCAAGGTCTTGGTGTTGTTGATTACTTAGTTGATGAATCCCATGATTGCAAAGATGCTAAAATTCCAATGGGAGGAAGGTAACTATTCTACCACTAGTATGGCAAGAGGAATTCACCAGCTCCAATTTACAACATCTGGAGGTATGACCTAGGAAAATTTGTGCTGCTTAATGCTTTTATGCATGTTGACATGGTCAAAGCCATGGCCACCAGTTATGATGAAACTATTAGAGAAATAAGGTCTGAAAATGGTGTAGTCATGGTTATAATTGATAAGACATCAATTTATGATATTTTAAAAGTCAATTGGGTTGCAAGAAAACCTATTAACTTTGATACCTTCAAGCAGAAATATCAACAAGAAAAGAGAATATTTAGGAAAAATTAACTACCTAAGGATAAAGAAAAGGGATTTAAGGGTAGATGCATTAGACTCCCTCCAAATGAAACAAAACCTTTCAAACTTGATAGTTTTGAGAAGTATTTTTTCATAACTTATTATGTATTATGTCAGGTCCTTGGGGAAGATAAACTAGAAATAATTTATGTTTCCTTTATGTATATGACCATAAATATTTAGAATTTTATGGTTAATTATGGGTTTGATTATGCAACATACATTTCTAATGTCATACACAAAGGGTTGATAGAGCTTAAGAATGGTCAGAAGATGGTAAATTTTTTGCGGTATTCCTTTCTATGTCACATGTTCCTATATAGACAGAGGGGAGAGTGGAGTCCTTATTTGCATATATGTGATAATGATGGATAAGATCATGAGATCACAATCCAATATTGGACTCATGTCCGGGACATGCATTATGAGTAGACTAGTTATGTGACATTCATAAATCACTTTGCTAGAAAGGTTTTTATCATTTTTCCAAGGTCCAATGGCCAAGATTCCTAAGGAGATAATGTATTTCTTAAGGCCTATGGAGAGAAGGCCTAATTTTGGGCATTAAGCACAATTGGGGATATTTCGTTCTCCACTTCAAATACACAATTTTGAGCGTTTATGGATGCACAGTAGGACCCCATGTCCTAAAAAGATTTGTTCCTTTGACGATTGTTTTCTTGGAAGACATTTGGTAGCTCATGGAATCAAATAAGAATCATTTGGGAGGTCAAAATAAAGGTTCTTTCTTCCCTTACTTAACAATTTTCTCTAATTTTAGGATGAACGGAGAGGGATTTTAAAATTATACCCTAAGCTCAAAATATTCAATGTGGTTCAAGAAGCAACAAGACAATTTTTATCCTGAGGATTTCATAAATAACCTCAGGAAAAGTATTAGGAAATATCAATACAACCATCAAACCTTTATCAGAGAGGATGTAATAAGGAAATACCTTGATGAAAAGGAAATTAATGAAAGAAAATTAAAATGGACATCCTTCTAAAAGATTGATCAAGCTAAAAATAAGAAGGATGCTACTTACGAAGGAGAATATGTAGATATTGTTGACCCAATTTTGAGGGTACAATCAATATGGGAAAACATATATGACAATTGGGGAAGCCCTTGCAACTAAAAACAAGGGAATAGGTAAAGATCTTTTCTTGTAAGAGAGGCCTACCTATCACCCTCCCAAGACCAATCCATCCATTTATTATTTCAAGACAAATCCAAAGGGAATTTTAATAAGGGATCAAGATCATCAATCTCCCCAACAAGAACAATTAATCCCATCTCCTCCACCTATAAAACAATAACCTTCTTCTCTATTGAATGTCATTGACCTTGGTTCTCCCTCTAGGGAACCATCTCCAAAGAGAAGAAGAAGTGATAAGACTCCTCTTATGGATTACCCCATTGCTCCTAAGGAGGATGATGATTATGAGATAATAGGTGATAATGTGATCAAAGAGATTAATTCCCCTTAGAGGGATGAGAATGTAGAAGTACCCCAAAATAAAATGACTAAAATAATTGTCAGGGGGAAAGACAACACAAAAGACATTAGGGAATTAGCTTGCAAAGATTTCATGGATGATGATCAATTTGTAAGATCTCAAGAATTTTTTGATTTCATCTAGGAATGAAAAAGGGAGGAATATAAGAAAAAATAGAAGAAGAAAAGGCCAAGGCTCCAATAGAAACACATGATAAAATCTCTCAAAGAGTGTTGACATAGATGAGAGTTGAAGCAATGGACATTACCCTTGAACAGGGAAGGTGTGTGGTTTGAGAGAGTGGGATTTTTTTGCTCCTTGAATGGGATATTGCTTATGCCATCGCCCTTGATAAAATAAGAAGACAAGATCAAGGGAATTTCTCTTCAAAATATGAAGTTTCTGCAAGACTATATCATTTAGGTTTTAACCCTATATGGGAAACCATTACAATTTGGGACTTAGCTCACAATACTAATAAACCACTTGTTGCTAAGCCATCTCAATATTTAAGGGAAATTTTAATTCTTAAAAGAGTCTCAGAGACTTCTAAAATTGAGGCAAACACATTGGCAATTAATGTTGCAAGATTTGGTAAAGCCACTATACAAGTGTAGTGTCACAAAATTGAAACTTGTGCTAATTTCACGTTTGTGATTTTTACCCTTACACTCATGGTGCCTAGCCACATTTATGACAAGAACCCTATGGGTCATAATTTTGTGATTTTGACTTCATGAGGACCAATGATGAAGCGAAAATAGTCTACCACCTTGTTTCTCATCAAATGATGAGTTTTTTGCTTGCACAACACACAAACATTTGTGTGGTGTGCTAGAATCCCCATACTTTTGCGATTTCAAACAAGGAATCTCAAAATACTTGACATGTGACACATGTTCCTATGACAGATTTATAAGAGTAACAATTCTTCCCACCCATGTAGTTGAAAAAAACCTTTCTTTTCATTCTCATTCTCATTCATTCTATCAATCTCTCATTCAAACGTGCTTCTCTTTCTCTTCTCTTCTTCATCTGGCACCTATGGTGAAGCTCTCCTAGACTAAATTCTCTCCAACAACCAAAACTCTCTTGCAAGTGCTCAAAATTGTCTCTATCAAGCCAAGAGGTTGCCACAGACTATTGTTAACACTCTCTTGATTATTTTCTATTTGATATTATATTATTTATTGTGTCTAAAATGAATAAAATAGGGTGACCCTCTTTTCACTTTTAGGGTTTTGGACCTAAAAGGAGAGAGGCTATTTTCTATATTTCACTCAAGAACAACCCTTGAGATTTCAACGCAAAGGAGATTGAAATCTAACAAAGGGAAGGTTCTAGGGGATTGAATGATGTAAATGAGTGGTTCACCACCAATTTTAGACTTGGAAAGACAATGTAATGAATGATGAAATGTAAAACCCTAGTTTGATGCAATGCCTCAAAGAATGATCTAGAAATGCAAGCAAACAACAATAGAAAAATGTAAAACTAGAAATGTGCACCTAGGAAACTAGAGAAGGTAGAATGGAGGTCTAAAACCCTAAAAAATTCACTATTGAAGCCAACTGAGACTCATTCACCAAGCTGGGTGAATCAATCCAGTTTAGGGAAAATTGTACTCGAATAGGTTTCAGACAAATGGGTACTCAGATTTGCAAAAAACCTCTGATAGACAGGTATAGTGGGACTCATTCACCAATAGTGTTGAACTAGTCCACTTCTAGATTTCTATAAATTCAAAGTTGGATTCTTTAGATCTTAGTCTTCTCTATTGTTCTTGATTCATATCCAGGTCTGAAACTACTAAATTCAACCTGTAAGGATTCTCCAAGCTTCTCCAAGGTTTTTTCACAATCTTGACAACTTTGACTTGCTTTGACAACTAGATGACAACTTTTCCAACATTTCTCTTTGATAAATCTGCAACCTAAGCCTACAAATCACATGCAAAGAGAGGGAAAAATGGTTGTGGGGTTATAGAATGGAGGTTTTCCTTGGTCAAACCCCTTTCTGGTAATTAAACCTTGAAATGAAAATAAAATGTGAAGGAGAATGACGAATGTACAAAAGGTGATGTTGCAACTCACCAAACCCTTGCAATAAAGTTTTGTAATTATGCTTGAAATGGCTACAATGGATGTGGTTATTGATTCTTGCTTGAAGGAGATAGATCTTGAATGCAAATCTTTCTTGGATCATGAAATCTACACCACAATTTTGAGCACAATAAAAAACATGAAGAATGTGATCTTTGACATGATGATTTATTCTTGAAGAATGCTCTTGAAATATTGATAATCTACCCTTGAAAGCCTTGAATGCTCTTGCTCAAATGCTCTTGTGAACTCAATTTTCTATTAGGATGTTCTCACAAAAGTCTTAGATGAAAATGAGAGAAAGAACCTTGTATTTATACCCAATTATGCAAGAACTCCCAAAATTACAACACTACAAGACGACATATCTTGGAGAATAAAATCTTGCCAAATATTTAAATTAAATTTGATTTTTCAGTTAAAAGGGACTCATAAACCACCTTGGGTGAATGGGTCCCACCTAAGGGGACTCATTCACCCAAAAATGGTGAATGAGTCCCACCTAAGGGGACTCATTCACCCAGAATGGTGAATAAGTCCCACCTGAGGAATTTGAGGTGGGATTTCAGGGATTTGGTGTTGTAAATGCCTTTTGTCAAGATTATCCTCAAAAATACACATAAATAGGGCATTTGGATGCAAAAAGGGGCCAATTAAAGAATAAGAGAGCCCAATTATTAATGTCAAGCCTAGAGGAATGTTAAAGTCTATTACAACACTTTACAACACACCAAATAAGGAAAGGTTAAGAGAAATTATGATTGTAATAATTTTAATTATGCTTAGAAATCCTAGAAAAATGTGAAAATGTGTTACAACACTTTACAGCACCTTTACAAGGCATCATTAAATTCTTTAGTTCACAAGGGCCCAAGAACAAATGTGAATGTGTAATCCACATTACAACACTAAATCAAGGCCAAACAGAGCCAAAATTTGTAAGAAGGAGCTAAACAAGTGCAAAAATGGCTAAGGACCCTTTTTTCAACGTTACAGTGTCTTATCTTGTGATATGGGCTCTCCTCCCGAGTAGGTTTTGTTTTTAAAACTTTGTGTCTTATCTTGTGATACAAGCTCTCCTCTTGAGTGCAGTTTTATTTTATTACTTTGTGTCTACTTTTTTTTGTGTCCATTATTCTCTCTATCTATTTGGTGGTCTCTGAAGGTAGGAACACAAAAATGGTAGTTTGACTATAACAAGCCAAAAAACCACCCCAACATTTTTCTTCATTCACCTTGTGTGCATGTTGTTCATGTGCAGCATTGAGAAAGGCTACAAAGTGTAAGACCTTTTGTAAGTACGATATTCACCTCCCTTGTCATTTATTAGTGTTTTCTAGTCTTTGTTAAATTATTAGTTTAAATAGACCCTAGATCTAGAATAGTTAGCAGATCCTTTGATTTTCTATTTGGAGGTTTAGTGCTCTGGCCGCATAGGATGCCAACATGTCTCTAGGACTTTATTGCACCATGGTGATGTCCCTCTCTTGTTATTTCATCATCTAGTTAAGAACCTGTCCTTTGGTCTCAGGAATCTTAATGATTGGCTCTTCTAGTTCTTGAAGGTTTATATCTATTATCACTCTTAAATCTTTTCTTTTGATCTCTTTCTTGCAATCTCTTTCATCCTATTCAATCCATTAGGTAGTATAAGGTAGTTTAGGGCAGTATTTTCCCTAGGACTCTCTTGGTAAGCAAGAGCCTTGTGAGTAGTGAATTCCCCTTCTCTACTTTTTTGATGAACCTGATGTGAAGCATGTTAGATCTTTTTCTACAATGTTTTAATGTCTATGATAACACTTTTTCTAAGGAGGATTTTTATATACTAGATGGTTCCTTGGATGATTTCTTAGAGACATCTTCTCCTAACTATAGATCTCTCAAACAAATGTCTTCATTAAAACCATCTACTTCCTCTTCACGAGTTGAGAAATTGGTGAATGTGGTGGTAGTCTCTATGGCCCCTAAATATCCTAAGAGAATTATTGTTTACTTGACTTTGGTTAGACCATATCCTAAGAGAATTCATTCCATTCATGAGATTCTAATATCTAATGGCTTATTAAAGACCTTTACACAAGATTTTTAAAAGCTACAGATTCTTATAATGTCATAGGGCATACATATAACACTAGAATAAATCAATAGAATTTGGATTAATCTACTTCTCAACCTCCTTCAGTTGCTAATTCTTTACCACCTTCACAATCAAGCCTTCCTTAGCACCTAAACCCATGACTAAAGAACCTAGTGATTACAATCTTATTATGCAGCTCTGTGTTACTCCAACCAAGATTTCACTATGGTATTTGCTTCAGTCCACTCTAGTTTATCAATGTATACTTTAGAAAGCCTTGCAAAAGATCTTCTTTCCTGCCTTCACTAATTTGGTGGATGTTAATGTATTAATGGCTCATATTTGTTTTGATTCACCAAATATTATGTTTTATCTACAAGAACTTCTGCCCCAGATGTGTAGAAACAAGCATACCCTTTGATGATTATAGTTAACATTAATAACATTGGTATCAAACATGCCCTTGTTGAAACAAATTTGGCTCTTAATGTATGTGGAATATATTTATTACCTAAGATTAATATTGAGTCTTCTTCTTTAGCTATTTCTTCTCTATACATTGGTGGATTCAATAATATTGGTTGAAAAGCCTTAGGCACCATAATCATGCCTTTAAGGCTAGGGCCTATTATCATACCCATTATGGTTTATGTAATGACTAGTCCATTAACTTACAATATAATTTTGGGAAGACCCTGGATTCATACTTTGGGGGCTATGACCTCTACTTTACATCATTGCATAATTTTTTTTTCTAATAATGAAATGATTACAATTAGGGGCGACCTTGAGGTTGTACACCTTTGTGAGTTGTCAGCTACTAGTCAAGCCTCGGTTGTTTCCACTCTTAAGAATTTTATCCTGTCATTATCTTTTGATGGATTGGAATCCTCTTCAGTGGTGCCAACCTTGAAGGCTACCCTTGAGGTGGATTCCCCTAAACAAGATTAGCTTGAAGTGAGGAATCCTCAGTCTTCCTCTTCCACTTCTTTTTCTAAATTGGATGCATGTCTTGGTGATGATTGGGGGTCCTTGGATTTCTTTGATTTATTTATTGGAGAATACAAGTTTGACCCTATCCACCTTGAAATTCCTATAGTCTCATACACCTCTACTAAGAAGGTTGATTGTATTCCCATTGAGAAGGAAAATTGGGATCCTATTAAGGAAAGCGATTGTACTCCTACTAAGGAAAATAATTAGGATTATGCTGAGGAAATTAATGTTTGCAACTCTAAAAAGAAGGATGATTGTGATCTTATGGAAATTTTTTACATCCATTGGTGGAATGAAACTCTCTATGTGGATCCACCTTCTTCTTAGGCTTTGCAAACAAGATACAAACTTGATTATGAACTAGTCTCTAAATATGGTTATAACTATAAGGGTTATGGGCATATTGAACAAGGAATTCAAGTCCCCATCCAAGTTAGGTCTCGTAAGAATAACTTGGGTTTGGATTGTTCTCTTGAATAGTCTATGTAAAAACCATGGTGGAGAGTTAACATAATCTTTGTTGAGCCTCTTGATCTAGTTCATCTTGAGTTGATTAGGAGTAAAGTAGAACCTAATGAAGTTCCCCTACTTTTTTTCTCTTCGAAGGAAGATCTCGAAGAATTGTCAGGTGTCTATTCTCATCTTCCTTCTTTTCATCATAAACAATGATTCCCATATCACTTGCACAAAAAATCATACATTGGAGAATCAGTTTTGAATATTGACAAGGAGGCTCATCTATCTAATATGGATGAGGATGTTCCTATTCCCCATCCTGAAGAATGTAGACCCCTCCTTAAAGGGGAAACTACTAATGTTTCTATGAATCCTAAATCTTCTAAAAAGGAAGCTAAAATTCTAAAATTCTTTTCTCCAAAAGAGTCTAAGAAACATTCTCATCTGTTACATTCTTATCCTAACATTTTTGCCTGGTCATATAAGCACATGCCCGATATTGATGAGTCCATAATGGTTCATAATATCATTCTCAATCCCAATG
Source organism: Sequoiadendron giganteum (assembly GCA_007115665.2). NCBI lineage: Eukaryota > Viridiplantae > Streptophyta > Pinopsida > Cupressales > Cupressaceae > Sequoiadendron > Sequoiadendron giganteum. The sequence goes on from CM021110.1 coordinate 378,716,828, forward strand.
CTAAGCCCATTAAACAAAAGATATGAAAGATGAATCCCAAGGTCATATTGTTGGTTAAGACTAAGCTAAATAAGTGATTAAAATTAGGCTTTATTCATCATATTGGCTATTCATCTTGGATATAGAATATCATTATTTTTAGCAAGCCTGATGGTCATACTCACATTTGCATTGATTTTCATGATCTTAATAAGGATTCCCTTAAGGATCATTTTTTATTTCCAAATATTGATATGATTGTGGACTCAACCATAGGCCATGCCTTGTTGTCCTTCATGGATGGCTTCTCGGGCTATAATCAAATTCATATTGACTTAGAAGATCAATATAAGATAGTCTTCACTACCCCATGGGTTACATTTTTTTATGTGGTCATCTCGATTGGGTTAATGAATGTAGGTGAAACTTACCAATGGGTGAAAACCTTAATATTTCATGATTTCATTCAAAAAATTCTAGAAGACTACATTGATAAGATCTTGGCTAAGTCTATGAATCATAAGAATCACGTAGAAAATATTTGTCTTATATTTGAAAGACTTTGACTCTATAAGATGAGAATAAATTCTTTTAAGTGTGTTTTCGGCATTGAAAATTGCAGAAGTTTTGGATTCATAGTCTCCCATTGTGGAATTGAAGTTGACACAAATAATATTGATGTGATCATTAACATGCCTCTACCTAAACACATCTCTTAGCTACCTAGTCTTTAGGGGAATATTTAGGCAATTTGTAGATTCATATTTCAGTTGGTTGATCATACCCTTCCCTTCACATGTTTTCTAAATAAAGATGCACGTTTATGATGGGATGATGAGTGAAAGAAAGCTTTTGATTCAATCAAAATTTATTTGTCCAATCCTCTTATCTTAAATTCGGTAATGTAGAATAGACCCTTTCTACTTTATCTCACTATGTCACCTCATGCCTTAACTTCTTTGTTGGCTTAGTATGATGATGATGGTAGACAAAGAGTGGTGAACTATATTATCCATGTTATTTTTTATTATGAAACTCGTTACTCTACCATGGAGAGACAATGTTTGGCTCTCATTTTTGTGATGCAGAAGTTAAGACATTATCCACTTCATGCTAAAACTCATGTCATTGTAAAGAGTGATATTCTAAAGCATCTATTCACTAGAAATAATCTCATTAGGAGATTAGAAAAATGGGTAATGTTTCTTTTTGAGTTTGACATCAAGTTTTTATCTTAGAAATCCATTAAGGGTCAAGCTATTGTTGATCAATTGGTAGAAGCTCCCTTATCTCGCTCTTTCCCTAATTTGAATTTATTTCTACATGAAGACCTCTTTACTACTAATCATGAGCCTATATGGGAAATGTATTTTGATGGATCAAGGTGTCAGGCTGGCTTTAGAGTGGGAGTGACCATTTTAATCTCACCTTAGGGTAAGCCAGTCCCTCTATCCTTTCTATTGGAATTTCATTCCACAAATAATATCACCGAGTATAAATCCCTTATTACTAGCTTGTGTGTTGCAATTTCACTAGATATTAGACATCTTAACATACATGGTGATTCCAAAATCATTCTAAATCAAATCATAGGGGTGTATCAAGCTAAGAAGAATAAGATATCTCAGTATCAATATTTGGCTTTATCCATTGCTCGATAATTTCTCTCCTTTCACAATAGATAGTGTTCCTAGGAGAGAAAACTGACATGTAGATGTCATGGTGAGTATTGCCTCCCTTGTTCCTTTAGAGAAGGACATAGAAGAATAACATTTTTTGGTTCATATTCATTGCTCTCCCACTATCTCATATCAACCTAAATTTGTTACTCTCATATGTGGTCATGTGGACTTAGAGGAATGGTATTCTAAAATTTACAATTATTTGAAGATCAAAAATTTCTTCGATGATGCGATTAAAAATGATCGCACTCCAATAAAAAACTCCCAATCTAATATGTGGTGTTGTCAGATGGTCTTTGTCAAAATTATTAGAACATTTCACTCCTTCAATGTCTCACTAAAGAGGAAATACCCTTTCCCTTAAGGAAGACCACTTAGGCTCTAGTGGTGGACATTTTTGTGGTAAATCCCTAGTGCAAAAATTGATTCATATGGGATACAATTTGGAAAAAATGGAAAAAGAATCCTTTGACTTTGTCAAGAAGTGTCCTTAATGTCAACAACATAGCTGCCTTATCCATGATCCTACTCAAAAGCTTCAAAACTAGACCTCTCCTTGGCCATTCACAAAATGGGGGTTAGATATTATTGGTAAAATATCACCTCCTTCTAAAGGACATGTCTTTATCATCACCACTACATATTACTTTATGAAATGGGGTGAAGCTATTTTTATTTGGACCATGAATGTCAAATCCATCTATAGTTTTCTTCTTAACAATATCATTGCTCACTTCAGGATGCCTTCTACCCTTGTTTTTGACAATGGTACTGCATTTAAGAACAAAGAGGTGAAGCAATTTCTAAAGAAGTTTCATATTTAGCATAGATTTTTTACAACACACTATCTTTAGTCTAATGGAAAAGGTGAAGAATATAATAAAAATATTGAGCTCATTCTCTAAAAAATAGTAAAAAAACATGGTAAATATTGACCTACTCAATTAACTTAAACCTTGTCATCTTATCGCACATATGTTCGTACAACAGCAAGAACAACGCCATACAACCTTTTGTATGGCATCCAAGCCATCAAACCTTTAGAGCTTGAAATTCCATCTTTGTGAGTTTCTCTTAAAGGGTTAATTGATGATTAAACTTACCATGCTAATCATTTGTGTCAGCTTGAGTTGCTTGATGAGCACCGATTATAGGCCCTCGACTACCTTAAATATTTTCAACAATTTCCATCTAAACACTATAACCAGAGTGTTCTTCCTAGGAATTTCAAGGTAGGTAACTTGGTTCTCTACAAAAATCTGAGAAATTTAAATGTGCCACCTAATCAAAAGGGGAAATTCAATCTTAATTTGTTAGGACCTTACATTTTTATGTCTGTGTATGGTTTTGGTTCTTATGGATTGTCATCTATAGATGGGTCGCCGCTAAAATAGCCTATCAATATGATGCATCTTTTTCAATAATATGCATAGAGTCTATGTGGCATGTGTATAATGTTCATCCCTCATAGATTTTACTGTATCATATTGTGGCATTCATTCATTAACACATTTTTACATTTTGTGTAATGATATAAACATGTGTGTGTGTGGTTAATTTATTTATTAGAGGTTTTATACATACATGTGTTTTATTATGCTATGTGTCCATGCATTGCATTTGATTACATATTTTGGTTAAGAAATTAGATCATCATTGTATTTAGCATACATCCATGTGTGTTTATAATATCATTATAGAATTTAATCTAAACATACATCCATAAGTATAAAATCCATCACATAATCATAGATGAAAGAAAAAATATACACATAGAGATTAACACCATAATGTTGGAACGAAAATCTCATATATATGTATATAAATATCAAATGTATGTCATGTACATGTATCATACCATTTTCATAAAAATAATGGTGGTGGTTGTATATCTATCAATTTCTATACATCAAAAAATTAATGCTATACATTGTATATATATCATCGATACAAAAAAAGGATCATAGAAAGATTGGCATCTATTGTCTGAGAATGTGGCTCCCCACACTGTCTAGTGCTAGTGATGGTGAGTAGAGTTTTATATAAGGGATAAAGCAAGATCTATTATATTGTGAGACTGAAATGCTTGCTCATAATCCCCTAATATCACCACACAACTCGACTATCTCTAGCTCCACTTGCTTGAGGTTCTGTTTTAGTTGTGTATCAGTTGTTAGTCTCATAGTTTTTTTCTTGCACATTGATTTCATCGAGTTGGCTCTAAAGAGTGTCATGTTCCCTCTTAAAACTCTTTGTTTTCATCCTAGCTTTGTCTCTCTCAATCAAGATAGCCTACAACTTCACCAACCATTGATCCCTTTTCCTAGTCATGGTGGTGATGTTAGTTGTCCTTTGGACCATGTCCACCCTTGACTCCTCATATTTTGTCCTCAGGTCTACCATTGCTCAAAAATATGGTCATGTCACCCCACTAAATTCAACTTGTAGGTATCGAAGACACTCCCTTAGACTAGAATAGTTGGGGCCACCCCTAAAACACACCACACAATGAATGTGGTCCACCCCTATGTGCTCACTGCAACCAAAAAATAATAAGATGCATTAGTACCACATGATATATCAAAACATTTATACACATATATATATACAAGATGAAACTAAAAGTACTGCAAAGGAAATAACATAAGTAACTCTGGTACCTGGGTCCTAAACCTGCCAGTGTGGATCAAGGGTTGGAGTAATGCTCAGATCCATGCCTCCTATACCCACTACCGCTACTCCTTCTAGGGTTGGGATGATGACTGTTGTAGGTGGTGGTGGTTCCATTGTGATTGGGATAGTGGGTGAAGGGGTGAGAGTCTTTGCCACTACCTTGGTCTCTATGTCACCACCTCTACCTCATACTTTCCACCATTGCCTCTATCTCTTCCTCCTATTAATGGGGCCTTATCCTAGACATTGAAATCACCTCTAGGCCCATCTATCAAGAAAACTAGAGAAGGTCCATGCCACATCCATGAAGTCTTGAAGCCATGTGTGATGCCTACATCACCTATGGGTAGCATTAGAGGTTGGTACTAGTCCTCTACCTCATCATCTCTTAGAATGAAATATATGATGGTAGGACACCAATAATAACCCAGCCTCAAAAAAATCCTCACTACTTGCATGTATGATGGTGGCATTAGTAGAATGGTCTATTTGATGCTAAACTATTGCATGACTCACTACCAGTAAAAGGGCATAACAAAATCAGTGCAACCTATCAAAAATTTCTCCTGCAATATGTTGTGGAGCTATCGATAGTCATCTACCCATACCATACCTCTATATGGCCTCCATCTAACCTAGTTGGGCCATAAATTATTATACTATAGTCTCCAAAACTAGAGTTCCTTGTACCTCCACTAGCACACTAGCTCCTACCAATGTGACATCGGCCTACTATTCTCTCACCTAGGGATACCTGACTAGTCAAATGTATATAATATGAGTGAACACCCACACCTATAATAGTATGTAGGTGGTGAGGCTCGCATACTTGTAGTGCACAAATCTGTCTAGCTCTTGGTATTGTACAAGCATGTTGCGACCCCATGCAAAGATGGTCCATTGCTCCTTTGTGAGTGATAGTGTGGATGATGCCCTCGTGAAGGTGAGAGCCTCACCCATCCATGGTCACCCATATGGAGACCAACATTATCATCACCCTCCAAATAAGAGGGACCACCATGTTGTGATGCTTGTACCATCAAATATAAATGTGGCTAGTCTCATTGCTAGGGTCTGTATGCTCTATGCAATACTGGATTCCTTCGAATCACTCTCGAGACAAGTTTGCATCATCTAGAACCACCTACCATCCATGGATAGGGAGGTTGGTGATCCAATGGGCATCCTAAAATTTGATTCTCATCTCACTCGTCGGAAGGTGGAATGTTGATGTGGTCAATTCCCACCACTCCATCAATTCCATGAGCATGCCATCATGGTACACCATCTCTTGCATGGTGTAAGCCCACCATAGGCCTACCCATCAAAGGTGCCCCTCCTAATCTATGGACATGCATTAGGAATAATTGTGAAGAATATAAAGCACCCATCCACTACCATACTCCCAAATCTTTGGGTAATCCTACAAAATGAAAAGAGATTCAATTCAAAACCATCTACGTGAAAATTTTCTAGCTTCTACATCATCATTTTTCTAAGTATGGCTTTTGAGACATAGGTGCATCATGTAGATGTCTATGTGATGTGCTTCTATCCAAGTTACACCATTGGAGCTACTTGGACGGGAGTGCGCCTAGCGAACCCTGGTGTGGTTGAAGGCCTCTAGTGCTTGAGTGGGATGCCAACATGCTGACAAGAAACCTTCATGCTATCAAGATGCCTATGCTCTAATTTTTGAAAAGAACTATAAAAAAATTACAATAAAATACATTAAATTAGATTTTTTGGACTCACCTGGTCAACATCGCATTCCTCAACAATTTCCCGATGTAGATGCTCAATATTTGGCTCCTCAAACTCTCATCTACAAGGCATTTTCTATATTTTCTCTTACAAAAGTCAGAAAAATACTCGTAGTGAGTAGTTAAAATGACCCTTATAGGGGCCCACCCAGATATATATAGGCCCCCTAGGGTCCATTTTTCCTGGTGCTCATGGTCTTGTAATTTTTCCTATTTTCACCCCACCAAGCTAGGGTAAAAACCAGAAGGGGGAATATACTCACCTCTTCATCATATTTTTCTTTTGAACGACTAGATTTTTCTTGAGCATTCTTCTCACCTTTGTAGCTTCTTCCATTTTCTTAACCAATTTAAACTTGGGTTTTGCAGAACAAACCTTCCCATTAGATACTATGGTTTCTCGTTGAGGTCAATTCTTGTGAGCATCATCAGTACCCACCTTCTCGACCTCTACAACACACAAATCCATAAAAAAATTCAAATTTTTGAGTTTTCTCTAATGTTTTCTTTTGTACTTTAGTGTAGCTAATTTTTTCCTAAGATAAACTCACTAAAGTGGGAGAAAAATGTAATGTCATAAAATTGCACCTCATGGAAATTTCACATTTATGCATTTTACCCTTGCATTGATGGAACCTAGCCATATTTAAGACAAGAACCCTATGTGAAAATTTTTTGTGATTTCATCGTCACGAGGACCAATGTTGAATAAAATGATGAGCTAGACACCTACACAGTGCACAAAAGTCTACGTGGCATGCTAGCATCCCAATACTTTTGCAAGTTCAAATGAGGAATCTCAAAATCTTTGACCTATGACATGTATCCCTATGGTATATTTCTAAGAGTAATGATTATTCCCACCCATGCATTTGAATAAAACCTTTCTTTTCACTCTCATTCTCATTCATTCTATCACTCTCTCATTTGAGTGTTCTTCTCTTGTTCTTCTCTTCTTCATCTTGCTCCTACGGTGAAGCTCTACTAGACTAAAGTCTCCCCAACAACCAAATCTCTCTTGCAAGTGCTTAAAATTACGTCTATCAATCCAAGAGGGGGCTGTAGACTATTGGTAATTCTCTCTTGATTCTTGTATATTTTCTATTATGTTACTAATTATGTCTTATCTTGAGATACAGTATCTCCTCCCGAGCGGGATTTTCTTTTATCACTTTGTGTCTTATCTTGTGATACTAGCTCTCCTCTTGAGTGAAGTTCTATTTTATCACTTTATGTCTACTTTTATTTGTGTATGTTATTCTCTCTATCTATTTGGCAGTCCATGAAGGTGGGAACACCAAAATGGGGGTTTGATTGTGGCAAGCCTCAAAACTGCCCCAATATTTTTCCTTGTTCACCTTGTGTGTAGGTTTTTCGTGTTGAGCATTGTGGGAGGATTTGAAGAAAATAACCTCTTTTAATTATGTCATTCATCTCCCTTTTCATTTATCATTACTTTCTAGTCTTTATTAAATTAGTAGTTTAAATAGACCTCGGATTTGGAATAGTTAGTAGATCCTTTGATTTTTTTTCTAGAGGTTTAGTGTTCTATCCACATTGGATGCCAGTGCATGTGTGGGACTTCAGTGTGCCACATTGACATCTGACTCCTGTGCTACCATCCTCTAGCTAAGAACCTCTCCTTTTGTCTTGAAAGGTAGAAAGTTTTTGCTTCACCAAAATGAAAGGTGGAAAATTGCGTGCTTTTCTTTTAGGGTTTAGGACCTAGAATGACAATCTTCACTCACTTTCATTCAAGAAAAAACCTTTGAGATCTTAATGTAAAGGAGAAAGAGATCTTGCAAGAGGTCTATCCTCGGGGATGGATTTAAGATAATGAGCGGTTCACCACCAAGTTTAGACTTGGAAAATACAATGAAATGCAAGACGAAATGTAAAACCCTAATATGATGTGAACTTGAACTAAATGACCTAGAAATGCAAAGGAAACAAAATAGAAAGCTATAGAATATAATGTGTGCACTTAGAAATATGGAGATGGTCGGATGAAGGTCTAAAATGTTGGAAATTATACCTTTAATGCTGAGTGGGACTCATTTTCCAAGTTGGGTGAATCAATCCAGAATCTAGGTTTCTGTGTGGGAATAAGAATCTTCCAAATGGGTATCTAAATTTGAAAAAATCTAAATTTTGAGTGAAACTAGGACTCATTCATGAGAAGTGGAAAATTAGTCCAGTTAGGGCTTTCTAAAGCTTCAAAGTCTGGTCCTTCTCTTCTCTATCTACTTTTTCCTTCCTAATTGATCTTCGGATTTGAAACACTTATTTGCAACCTGTAGGTGTTCTCCAATGTTCTCCAATGCTTGATGACAACTTTGACAACTTTGAATAACTTGAAATTTTTTCTCCAATCTTGCTCCTTAGGAAATCTGCAACCTAGACTTGCAAATCATACTCAAAGGAGAGGGGAAAATGTTGTTTATTTATTTAATAATCAAGAAGACATAATGGACAAGGATAATTAAATAAATTAGGAAATTTATTTAATTATAGAAAGACATTAGACAATTAGTGACGTAATTAAATAAATAAATAAAAATTTATTTATTTAATAATCATGAAGAATAAAAAAGATATGAATTAATTAAATAATCATGAATTATTTAATTAATAGTCGAATGTGGACTAAGGACATAATTAAAATGTCTTAATTATGCTAGGAAGAAAGAGATTAGAAATAGAGCTTGCAAGCCTAGGTCATTTTTATGTGTCTACATTTGCCCCTCTTTGTCATAATGCAGCCTATCGCATTGTGGCAAAGAAAATAAGTCAAAAATATGCCCCAGTGCAAGATAAGATGAGGAAGAATGACGAGGAGGGTTGCAGTATGCCCCCTCAAGAGGACAGTTGGGTTTCAAGAACACAAGTGTGCTCTCGAAATGGAATGAGAAGAATAGAATATGGAGAAAAAGAAATATTAGTGAAAAAGATATGGTTGATGATATGAATGCAATGCCTACATGAGATGCATGTTAGTTTCTAAATCAAATCCTTCAACGTTTGCCAGAGTACTAATTGCTCAAATCATCATTGGGCGGTAAAAAAAATGACACAAATGGACAACAAACACCATGGTATGACATAGACCAAGGTGTGCAAGGTCATCCACTTGCAAAACCGACAGTCCTAACTCATACTAGAGGCCCATTTGCCCCAGTCCTTTTGTCAAGACAATCCACAGACAACAGTCAAAGAAAAATAAAATAGGTCAATGAGACGTCATCGCACCTCTAAATCCTTCAGGGGACATCCTTGAGGTAGCTAGTAACATGACCAAAAGACAAGTCAATAAAAAGATAAGACAAAATAGCCAAAAAATTAACAGCCATTTAATTGTACTGCCAATGTTTGTTTGCCGAAGATTAATTGTTTTGATAGTTTGACAGTTTTGACGGTTTGATGGTTTGACGATGCCTAAGGTCAGGAAGGACACATCCTGAAAAGGCAAATGAAATTTTGACGAGGTCCAAATCCAAGAAGGACACATCTTGAAGAGGACCAAAAAGGTGACGAGATTGATATTTTGACTAATGCTTTGGCAAGCTGACTGATTTTGACTGTATGATTGAGTGGCTTATGTTGTCTAATTTTGACCAATTTTGACAGTGACGTTTTGAATGACTGTCTTGTGTCAAGTGTGACTATGTCCACTTTATTTGACTGACGCAACCATGTTTGACTTATGATTTTATTTTGACAAACCTAAAAGGACTGACCTAATGTCTCGGGGATTCAAAGATGAATCTTGCCTACGTAGCAAATGCGCAGAGACAACGTAGTTCAAACTTGGACACAAGATTGACTGATGTGATTGATTGAATTGATCAGATTGACTTTGATTTTGTTTTTGGGATTTTGACATTGATTTGGATGTTTTTGTATTTTCTCAGGACATTTTTCAATTTTTAGGTCTTTTTCAGGACTTTATACAATTTTTAGGATTTTTTTAGGACTTTTTCAGATTTTTATGATTTTTTCAGGACTTTTTCATATTTTTAGGATTTTTTCAAGACTTTATACAATTTTTAGGATTTTTTTAGGACTTTTTCAGATTTTTATGATTTTTTCAGGACTTTTTCATATTTTTATGATTTTTTTGATGTTTTACGAAAATTATGACAAATGCATGTGAATGATGCCGACGCGCATGAATCCAAGGACAACCATGATTTTGCTGCTAGCCAAGCTGAATACCGACGGACAAGTGATGATGACGATGACAACGTTGTTTGACGTGGGAAGGACACATCCCGAAACAACTTGAAAATGACAAATGTTGTTTGACGTGGGAAGGACACATCCCGAAACAACGTGAAGATGAAAATGATATTATTTGACAAGAGTATAAAAGTCTGCAACAGGTCTAGGGACAAAGCCAAGGAATGTTTTGGATAATGCGCCAGGTTTTCCATATTGTTGCATTTTGAATGACTTAAGTGAGGACTAAATGGGATGACGGAGGATCTATAAACCATTGACAAGGGAAACCAAGATGGGTGATAGGTATAAAGCAAGAGAGACTGATGACTTGGACTAGGAGAATTATCATATGGTCTCCAAGGATGATGTAGCATAGTGAAATAGAGGCTATGAAGGTAATGACATGATACTTTGTGACTAGTGTATGACCAAAAGATAGACATGTCAAAAAAATTTCCAAAGCATGATTTGTATTTTTGCCCCAGTCTTTGTCAAGATCAAAGTAGGTGGGAAAAATGGATGGACGCGATAAGGTTTAGATGGGTGAATGGAAAATGTCATGGGAAATGCATGGGAGATGAGACAACTTGCCCCCAAGTGTAATGGTCCACATAGATGATTTATTCTACACGTGATGCCTGTTTTCCAGGTTTTCATCATGGTACTTATCCAAAGCGCCTGTTTGCCAGGTTTTCACCATTGGATGAAATTATTTTTGTCTTTTTTTTATCTTTGTCAATTTTTTTGTATTTTTGAATTTTTGCCGAATAGCCTTGATGCTTTACATGACCTCTGACTATGCTGAAGCTTTTGACGATGCCGATGTAGAGACTGGTGTCATGACATGCCAATAATGATCTTTCTGAAGTAGTTGCCTTGTCAGGATGATAGCACTTGCATAGAGCTGATTGATGTCATTGTGATCATTTTTGATACTAGAGTTGGCCTTATCAAAATACGCACATCGTGATAGAGTGTCATGAGAGTCCTTATGATAAAGCGTTGCTGCCAAGATGCGATGGATTTGTGACATGGGACGTTTGGTCTTTAAGGATGATGTAGGATTATGATAGATGATGGTGGACATGGACGGGTTGGTGGGATGTTTGGATGTAGCCATTTTTATTCTCCAAACTTGGGTTAATTGATGATGGAGGTTGGATCTTTGATAGCGTTTGGAACCAACACTTTTATATGTCTTGTTTGATGGCCATTTTGAAGGAGGTGGACATTGATTATATGTGGGAGTCCTCTTATGCTGTGGCTCCACATTTTTCTTGACTTTTGGATTGGGTATATTTTCGTTGCCTGGTTTATTCTTTTCTTGACTTGATTCACTTTGTTTTGGGATCCATTTTAGCTTCATTCGTCCACTTGATTTTTTGTCTGATTTGATGGCCTTTGACATTTGATTTTGGACTTTCGACTTGTAATAATTTTGCTTTTGTTGGTTCAAAATGGAAGGCTTATTCTTGTTGGAATGGCGATGTATGGTGTGGATGGAAGGAGTGTTGGCAACAACCTTATGACAAGGACTACTCATGACGTCCATTTTGATGTTTGTATTAGATAAAGTTGCTCCCAATATCAAGGAGGTATCATTAACATCATTTGATTTTCTGACTGATGAATAACCAAGACCTTGATGTCTGTAATTTGCTTGAACTTGTATAGGTTCAATAATGCCTTGTTCATGTAGGCCTAATCCTTTGCCTTGATAATGCATGTTTTGACAGATTTTGTTGGCGATGGGATACTTGTTATTGTGGAAGCAAGATGCTAACCCATCTTTATTGTGGAAATGATTGCTTGAAATCTTCTCATCTGTGAGAAAGCCTGCTCTGACAAAGATAGATGATCCTAATTGATAGGATGTTGTAGCTTCATTGACATATTGGACAGATTTTTGACTGACATCTTCGATTTGATTTCCTGTCATATCAAATTCTGATGATTCTGTTGGTGCTTCCAAGTCTATGTCAAAACCGTCTTCATGGTCATTGTCATAGAGCCCACTGAATTCAGTTATAGCTTGATCATTTGCAAATATGTCCATGCTAGGAGACTCTTGTTCTAGGGAAGATCATCTATGTGTTCCATGGAGGCAAGTGTTTCATTGTGGAAAGTGTCAATACTTGAAGTTTGGATGGAATCATCTTCAAGTGTGTCATCATGAATGGCATATAGGTCAAGGAGTGGATCATTTTGGACTTCTTCAAAAGTAGTGTCTTGATCAAATATGGGCTCAGTTGAAATGACATGATCGAAAATAGGGTCTTGACCAAGGATAGGTTCGTCTTGAATGACATGGTTTTGGATGGACTCTTGACCAAGGATAGGTTCATCTTGAATGACATGGTTTTGGATGGACTCTTGACCAATGATAGGTTCATCTTGAATGAAATGGTTTTGGATGGACTCTTGACCAAGGATAGGTGTATTTGGTATGCCATGATGGTCTAGGAGGACTTCTTGAATGGATGTAAAGATGGGGTTATGGAATGGACTACTTTGATCTTGACATGATGGTGATGTTATGACGTTGTGCTTTGGACTTGCCTCTTGACATGTATCCTCAAGTGTATGCAACGAGATGGGACTTTGGAGACCATGACTAGATGTGTTTTCATGACCCAATGGAGTGTCTTGAAATGGATTGGTGCATGTTGGACTAGGATATGACATGGAAGTTTGGACTTGGTTGAGGGATGAAGGACTAGGATTAGAATAGGACATGACTTCATGACAAGGATATGACATGGATAAAGGATTAGGATGTGATGTGGATGGAGGATTAGGATATGACATGGATAGTTGGTTTGGATTGATTAATGGTTGATTTCCCTTGTCAAAGTTAGGGTGGGTTTGACTAATGGAAGTTTGTTGTGACTTAGTGCCATGGATGGTGTTAGGGGACTCTTGATAGTAGATGGATAGAGTACTAGGACTCATGGATTGTTGGCAAGATGGATAGATGGATGGAGGGCTAGGGGTTGTAAATTTGGACTTGGATTGAAGGTATAGTATTTTGAATTCCCTAGCAAGTTGTGCTTGACCCTTACTATTGAATTGACATTCAATTTGACTAGCAAGCATGTCATAGTGATTTGAAGACATGATGGTGGATGAAATGAGACTATGCTTTATGCAAGGTGACAATGCAAAGTGATAAAAGGGGATTCCTTATGCCAAATGATCTTTAGGAAAGGTTTTCTAACCACTCAAAGTTTGACCAATGTCTTGATTTGGATTGTCAAAGGACTGATTTGAAGGACAAGATGATAAAATGACAAGGTGATATTTCCACACTAGACTTATGAGTTGGAAGCAGCTCACCAAAGGATAATGACTAAGGATTGATTTATTTGACTTGGTCCAATGACAATGTATTTTAAGACAAAGGTTTGACAAAGAAAGGAAAGTTTTCCTATCCCAAAGTGTGCAAAATTGAGGACTTGATTTGACAAATGTGGTTCATGATGGAAAATTCATTGCAAAAAGTGATTTGACAAAATTTTAGGTTGATTGCAAAGATTTGTTTCAGTTTGACAAAGTTGTTTCAGATTTTGGCAAGTTTGATGTTTATTTGTTGGAATTGTCTGAAAATAGTTGGCAAACACATGGTGTTAAAAATCAACCACATAGAAGTCATTTTACAAAATCTTATGGCTGCAAGGACAATATTCTTTTGGATCCCACTAACCGCATATCCTTAGCGGATGAATTCAGAAGCTTGGCCCCACAGGCTCCCCCTTACAGTGCACTCACTTCTCAGGGCAACCAAGCTTCCAACCTCCATGAAACTCCCATGGCAGATTGATCATCTCTACTAAGAACTGCGCAGGTGCAGGTGTCATCACAACGACCGTTGTTGTACCAAAGAATAGAAGGTTTTTGGCTTGCTAAAACAAGGGATTTAATTCGGACATCCGTTCGAGTGGTTATACATGGGGCCAAGATTAAGCTCCATTATGGAGGCACTCCAGCCTGAAGAGGTTAAGCTCAACAGGGTTTTGGGGAGTACTACTTGGTCCGTATAACATATCTGCACTCGTAATCTTTGGCTTTCCCTTAAGATTCACATTTATATACCGGTCGGAAGTAGCTTGGCTAAAAAGCTTCATTGCCGGTTTGAGTCGCTTTGGGATGAGTACTTTTTCCCACCAAAGCAGGCCCAATTTTCTAAAGTTGACAAAAGCAAATTAGAATATTCATAGTTCAATCGATCGTTGTTTAAAAACAAAGAGTGAAAACATGAATATCCTAACTCACACTCGCATGGTGTTCATTTTTAAGCCCAAATCGAAATGTGTTGACAAACATAAAATAACATGGAGTTCATTTTAACCGTTTGTAGTATTTGTCAAAACATGGGGTTCATTTTAACCGTTTGTAGTTTGAGCTAACTAAAAGTTTATTTTAATCCAATGCTATGAAAATGCATATTCATTTTAAGCCAATGAGTTGTAATGCAAGTTGTGTTCTTTTTAGCCCAATGAGTACACATGCATGTTAATTTTAACCCATGAATGTAAAATGCAAATTTGTCTAAGATTTGTGAAATGAACAAGTAAAAATCGTTAGACTCCTTGCCACAAGCTGCAAACAAAAAATTAGTAACCCAAAATCTTTAAGCTACTAAATAGAGAAAGAGTGTTGCTCTAACCCTAATTGAACTAGTGCAAGCCCAATTCCTAGAGTCAATAACAGTTTCTCTTACACCTAGGATCACACAAGTGTGCAAGGGGAGAGGATACTTCTATTATTGATCACTAGGGTTAGCTAGTCAAAGTAAATCTGATTTTTGGAACTACATTTTACATTAAAATTAAAAACACAGAAAATAGACCTTTACTGAAATTCAAAGAGCTTTCCAAATATGTAAAGAAACTTGAATAATTCACTGTTTTGCATCCAAAATTAATTTTTTATGAAAAGTAATAAAAAAATTATTAAAAATTGAAAACAGCTTCAAAAAATTTTATTTTTTTACTCCAGGTGCTTGACATCATTCCAAACCTGCAAAAAAAAATTTGTGAACAGATCTACAAAATTGTGTGAGATATAAGTCAATCTTTGCAAAACCCTAATTTTTAAAGATCTATTTTTTGTCGAATTATTTTGTAGGAAAATTAAAAATATAAAAAACCGACCCCTATTGAAATTAAATGAGCTTTCCGAAAATGTAAAGAAATCCGAAAAATTCGCTAATATGCTCTCACAATTGATTTTTCATGAAAATAACCAAAAAATTTATTAAAAATTGAAAACAGATTGAAAAAATCTGGTTTTTGGACGGGAGGCTCTTGATAATGTCTGCAACCTACAAAACAAATTTGTCTGAAAATATGCAGCCGTTTGAAAGATATGGTTGAATCTTTGAAAACCTGCAAAATGGTGCTAAAACCTGCAACAAAAAGCCAAAAACACCTGCAACAAGAAAGATCCAACTCTAAAATTCTTCAAAATATGTCAAAATAGGTTAGGTTCACCAATGTAACAAATGGAAATTTCTATGGTTAGCAATGTAATATGCAGAACATAAAAACCCAAAGTATGGTAATGGAGTGCATTGGAATAGATGAACAATCTCAAAGGTTGTCTTCATCCTCCATGACTAACCTCCATTACACCTTCTAAATTTGCTGAAATAAATAACTTGCCCTCAGATTTACAAAGAGCAAGTCAATAGAAATGACAAGCCCTAAGCAAACATTGAAGGATTTGATAAAACTATATGCTATACTATGCCCTAATGCAATTAGTAAGCATCTAACATTTCTAAATATCAAATGAAATCTAAACTATGCTACGCTAAATGAGAATAATAATGCTATGAAATGCAAACAATTCTAAAAATGCAAAGGACAAGAGATGTAAGAGATGAAATATGTGAAAATGACAAGAGATAATAATGGATAGCCAGTGATAGATATGAGACAAAATTGACATTTTATAGAAAATGCAATTTTGTATGGACGGGTGAGATTAAAGACTGATAAATGACCTAGAATCTATGGACAAGATTCAATATGACAACCCACAATTAGGGTTAGGGCAACATTAGGTCAAATTCGAAATGAATGGACAAGATTGATTTTAAGAAAAATCAAATCAAGGGTTGACAATGCATGTGACAAGGCACACAAACCGAAATTGTTGGGGAATCAAATAATAATTTAAAATTATTTAATTCAAGAGGGGTTGTTGACTTTTTAAATTAAAAACTATTTTAATTCAAAAAGGGTGGGGTCATGTGACAATAAATAATTTAAATTAAATTATTTACAAAAGAAGGGATTTTTAAAGAGGGACTTATTTTAAATAAATAAGATTTATTTAAAATGAGCACAATAAAAGAGGAGAAATTAAATAATAAAATTATTTAATTTAGGTGGTGGGACTTATTTTAAATAAATAAGATTTTATTTAAAATGAGGAGAATGTGAAGATGGCCATAATTAAATAAATAAAAGAATTTATTTAATTACAAGAGGACTTTAAATTAGAGACATATTAAATAAATAAAGTTATTTATTTAATAATCAAGAAGACATAATGGACAAGGATAATTAAATAAATTAGGAAATTTATTTAATTATAGAAAGACATTAGACAATTAGTGACGTAATTAAATAAATAAATAAAATTTATTTATTTAATAATCATGAAGAATAAAAAAGATATGAATTAATTAAATAATCATGAATTATTTAATTAATAGTTGAATGTGGACCAAGGACATAATTAAAATGTCTTAATTATGCTAGGAAGAAAGAGATTAGAAATAGAGCTTGCAAGCCTAGGTCATTTTTATGTGTCTACACATCCAAGATAGCAATAATTCTAGTTCTTCAGCTACAACATTTGGTTTGAAAATAAACCCTAACTTGCTCGGATACCACTTAACTATTCTCCTAATCTACCTATCCTTCTATCTCTATTTTCTAATTTTCTGTCTACTGTTCAAATGAGGCAACATGCCCACTTTTATAGAGAATCAACAAGATAGGTCAGCCCAAAATTATAATTTTACAATAAAACATGACCTAAAATAGGTCGGCCTTCAAGAATAATTCGATTACATGAAATGTGCCATAGCACCAATTTGATCCAAAACCGCCAAAGTGTCAAAAGGGGAGAGCCCAATACATGTAAATTAATGGGAAGCACAAATATCAATGTAACCCTATATAATCACTCCCCATCTTTGTCTTTAATTTTGTCCTTTTTAGCATGTACAACCAGCAAGACCTTATCCAGCTCACCAACTGGTGGCACAGGCAAAACCCTAATCCTTCTCTCAAGAATCTTGATATTTTCTCTTGCCTATCCAATCATACCATCCCAATCAGCCTTATTGGTCATATACTTGTCAATAACTACAATGTATGTTGCTGCCTCATCCAACTGATGTTCAGTAACCGGCCCTTCACTTGCTAGAGAATATATATCTCTCCACCATTCCCTAAGCTGCTCCAAACTGAGATGCTTCGGAGCAAACTTCTTCCTTCTAGTCATGACTTTGAAGAATGCAATGCATTTTTCATACACATCAATCAGAGCATCCTCAATTTGTTTTACATGCTTATTGACCTTCTTCAAGGCCCTCTGTCTCATGAGCAAGATTTCAAACCATTCCCAAGGTTTAGAAACCCTTGGAAGAGGAAGAATTATACATCTTACCAATTCATCCTCGGTGAATCCCATAATTGTAGTAACCTTCTGGAGTAGGAGGTCAGTATCTTCCTTATCTTGAGCTAACATAGTCTTTAGCAATGTCACCAACCTTGTAGCATCCCTTGTAGTGGACAAAATGTCTTTGATGGCCTCATCCCCTTTTGCTTGAACACCCTGCAACCAAGTGACTATAGCATGTGAGGTGCCCTTCATCTTTTCTAACTCAGAAATTGTCTCTTGGTGAAGGAATCCTGCAGTAGAAGAAGAAGAACCAATTGCCTACAAAGGTTTCATCAATTCCTACAAGTATCTTTTCAATTTTTAATTTTCTCTCTCCAAATCATGTGTGGTCTGCACTGCTTTCTTTAATCTCCCCACAATCACTACACTGGAACCCTCATATTCTTCAATATCTTGCTCTACGGTAGCACGTCCCAAATGAATAGTCTGCACATTATAATCTTGGCCAGTCACATTGTCCCTATCTTTGTTGGGAGTAGGGGTAGCAATATGAGCCACTCTATTACCTAATCCATCTCTTTCAATTCAAGAGACAACCCTTGCTTTCTTCTTAGTTTTCCCCTTCTGCACATTGGCCATAAGGGCATCCCAATTAGGAGGAGCATCCTCCACTATTACCATTTTACTTTTTATGTCTTTCTCTAGCCAATTTGGAATAGTGGACCCAATAGGTACTGTGCTATGTTTATCCTATTCTTTCTCTTGTTGATCAACAGGTGCATGCCTTTCCACACTTGGACTTCTAGGAACATCCACAGTTGGATTCTCCTCCTATTGCAATTGTTCCTCTTCCACAACCCAGGGTGTTGATGAAGTTTTAGTCACTACTTCCTCCTATTGAGGGGATTTGTTCACTTGCTCCTCTGCAGGTGAATCTGCATATGCCACCAGGGGAGACTTCAATACCTTATCAATTTCTACTTCTACCCTAAAGAGATCTCCCTCCTGAAATTCCTCTTCCTGCAAACCCTTAGGACTTTCACCTTTCTTTGGTTCTTCCTATTGGCTACCAGCATCCTAAGAGATAAATACATTCACTGGCTCGACAACAGGAATACTAACCAAGACATTCTCCATTGTTGCAGTGTCCTTTGGGGAAGGAGTCCTTGACCTCCTCATGTAAACTTGTGTCCTTTCCCTCGAACTTTCCACCTCTACCACTCATGGCTTAATTACTTTGTCAATCTTAAGAGCCTCTTCCCCTTTTTGTGACAATCTGATAGTTCTTGTTCTCTTTTCGAATGGTGGGGCACTTTCAGCCTCCCCTACTTCTCCCTTATTCTTCTCAACTTCTTTCCTAGAGGCATGTTTCCTCTTCTTAGCAATCGACTTCCTCTATTTGCCTACCTCTGCCTCCTTCTCCGGTTGGACTTCCCTTACCTGAATTTTGAAAGGAGAATTTACCTTTCCTTTTCCCTTTTATTCTAGCTCAAGTGACCCCTCAGAAGTAGAATGGGACTCCAAATCTCCCATTAGCTCATAAGTGCATGGAACACCCTCACTTTCTAGTTCTAGAATTTTGTGCTTCAACCACATCTTGGTGTACTTAATTATTAGGGCCATGACCTGATCCAAATCAGTCTTTTCCTCTTCCAACCAATCAACTTCTCCAACTAGCTTATCTTTTACTGCCTCATAAACATGACCCTGGATCACATTTCCATCTTCCTCAATCTAATTTGGGATGGCCCTTGCATTATATAGCCTTACCAAGTCCACTGGTAGTCTGGAAAACTTCTTCTTCCTCACCTCAAACTCATCAGTGAGGTTAACCCAATAATCCTCAATATGAGGCTTATGGCTAAAATCCCTGTTGGCCTTCTTTCGAGCTCCACCAGTTATATCAAATCTTGTTCTCTGGGTGTGGAAGGAAAGACCAAGAGTACCCATCTCCTTCTTCGAAGCATAAGAAGATTGAATGGAGGCACAAACCTCACTCATTCCTATCTTCAAAGGGAAATCATTCCCAAAACCCATCTTATGCATCCCTCCCTTTACAATATTATCAAAATCACAGATTTTCCTAACAACTTATAACAAAATGATGTGATCCATAGGATACCTTGGAAATCTATAAGGGCCCCCCTAAAAACCATCAATTTTGATGTATGAAAAGGTGGGGAACTGAATAAACCAAGCTCCATACCTTCCTATCAATTATTTTGCTTTGTCTGAGATTCTACCATGCTCTGCACCCTGGAGAAATCTGGTGATATACATAGTGAAGGCATCATTTGATCTCTTATAACTCCCACCAGTTAAGTACAACTATGGATATACTTCATAGATAGCATCCTACCCAAAGATACCTCTAGTGCTCAACCCCTTATATGGATGAAGTCTTTCTAATGAATACACTAGATAGGAAGTCATAGTAAAAGTCTTGGTTTGCAAGACACTGCACAACTGCTCATGGATCACATTACTGATGGCACTTGCCCAGTGATAATCAAATCCCTGCTCCATTCTAGCAATTATGTGGAACATCCAAGTTTCAAAAATCCCTGCACTTTTCAATCCTACCAACCTGCTGAGAAGGGTGATAACATTATAATATTTTCTCTTGAACTTAAGCCTGAATAGTTGCTTAGGCAACTTAGAGAAGTGAGATTTAGGCTTCTCCAGCCAAGAGTTAATCACCTGTTGGGACTTAACCATGTCTTCTTAATAAAATTTCTTAGCCCCATCCTTGTCAAAGCCTACCACATGGGATCTGTCAAGCATGTCAAAGGTTGCAGCAATGGAGACTGGACTGAATCCTGCAAGAATCCTACCTTGAGGGCCAATAATCCTCTATGTATTCCTATCATAATTCCTAGCACACTCTAGCACCAGCTCATAACACTGCACTATAGAAGGAAAGCTCACCACATGGGCCAATCTAGAGTCCACCATTCTCCTTGACAACAGAGGAAGGTTAGGTTCTAACATCTCAGTCTTGAATTCCTCATAATCCCACATGCCAATGTTCGTGTCCTTAATTCTTGACCAAATTGAAGTTAGCCTACTCTCAGGAACTCTACTCCTCATATCCATCTTAATCTTTTCTGCCTCTGAGATGGCAGATGCCTCTGCACCAAGGTCAATGGCCTTTCCCTTACCTCGACCAGCAACATTTTGTCCTGATCCCACCTGCAAACACATAAAGATAACATAAAATTAGATCCATCAAAACCAATAAGTAAAAAAAGATCATTATCTCAAAGTTCGGGATTCAGACCCCCTCATAGATTCTGCACTGGGTAGGATTTTCAGTAAAATCTGGGCCAGGCGGATTCTAGCGAACCAAACAAACTAAATCCCAAAATATCATTTAAATCACCAACTCAGCCAAGGAAAAGCATTAAGAATACTTAGCATAAGCTCCTTAAGTTAATCAAATGTATTACCAAGAAACCCACAATCCGTAATCATCAAATTTAACATCACCCAAAAAACATCCAGAAGAATCCGCTAGAGATGTATTCTGGAGAAATTAACAACAGTCCTAACTAACTCAGGGAAAATGAAGGGATATGAATTGTTCGGGAAAATCCTACCGGAATGGATTTTGGCGAAGCTAGATATAATAGTATCAAAAGCACATTATTGGTAAAATAACCCAACCGCGGACCTCGGGAAAATCTGGATAGAACGGATTTTGATGAAGCCAAATGAATTCTGGTAGGAAGATGACAAAAGAAGAAGAGATAGAGCAATCGGGAAAATCCGAGGGAGGTGAAAATCCATGAAGACCTTGGAAACCCGAACCTGTCCAAATCTCGACTACTTTCATCAAAGCAATTCAAATCACTCTGGATCCAAACCAAAAATCTGAAACCAACCCGACCTAGGACCTTAATGAATAAAACGTGAACTAATGACCCATTTCTCAACAATTTCGAGAACAAATAGCCATGCCCTAGGTTGGGAACCCTAAACATCTACATTGAAAGCACAAATGACTCAGTGATTCACCAGAATGGAAAGCTCAAAGCCACAGTGAACCAAAGCCCAAACAAGAACCAACACCAGACCAAGCATAAACATTTGATCAATCAAAATGAACTGGTGCACAAGATAAAACCCCTAAATGCACAATGATGATGTGCACCCAGAAGGACCAAGAAACCGTGAAAGACTCCCAAGCAAAATGGTGAAAATCAATCAAAAACAATAGAAAATAGGGTGCATATACATACCATGGAAGCACAAAGATTATGATGAAGGAAATCGATAAATAACCGTGTGACGCAGACTGGATACAACCCACGCACCTCAAAAGCAAATGAATAGCTTAGATAACCTCGAGGATCCAAATACCCAATAGAATACCAAGAACCTTAACTCACAAGCTTGAATGATAGCTGATGCACAACTCAAAATGATCAATCACTTCTCAAAATATCGATATATCAAAGCCCGAAGACCTTGTACAAATGCCATTAATGCACTCGATAAGACAACCACAGCCACAAAGAATTTCGGGGATTCGACACAATCGCGGATTTCAGGGATTTGACACAGCCACAGATTTCGGTGAAATCTGGGATGTGCGGACTTTCCTAAAAGTAGTGCAAAAAGCCAATTTCGGACAATAAGAGGGAACTGGGAGAATCCGGCCCAGGCGGATTTTCTCGAAAATAGTAAAAAATTTGAGATAAAGCCAAAACTTCAAATTTTCAATAAGGCTCAAAAGAATGCCACTTCAATTGGAAAAATGATCGTTAAAGCACAAACCCAAGCAAGCAAGAAAAAAACCCCCCCAAAAGAAAGGGTCAAAACACCAAGAGTGGAAAAAGAAAGAGGGTCCCCACATTCAATGGGGCGTGTGTGCAAGAAGTGCACAACAATTCCAAAAGCATCAAAATCCTCAATTAGATTCCATATCCTATTCCTGTATGCAACCAACCTCTTATTATGGCATGTATATTGATTATAAACTTTTTTAATAATTACCTTATAATCTCCTATGACAATCAGAGTTGTAATTTTCTTCTGATGCGCAAACATCAGTCCTTTAGCAAGTGCTTTTTATTTCGTGACATTTTTTAGTACAACCAAGTTGCAATCTATAAGATGAAAAATATGTTTTCGCTGTGGGGTTTTTAGTTCAACTCTAGCTCCATTCCCTATTTTAGACTTGGAACAATCAATTTTAAGGGTCCAAAGTTGGTCTGGGGCTGGGGTTTCCTTCTTGGGGAGTGTCGTGGATGTTTGTTTGCAAGGAATAAATGGTGGCTCAAACTAATTTAGTACGTTAGGATCAGGAGACTACTATAAATGATGTTCATTAAGTACTTCACTCAAATTTGAAACTTGTGCATAAACTATTCCATCCACCTCACCTTGATCACCACTCTTACAATTGGTTATCTTTTCAATAAATCCCTTGGGATTGGGAAGGTTATTAGGGGTGGGTGTGTCAAACAACTTCTGAGATTCCTCAATATCATTCTATCAATCAAACAATAAGACCTGAGTCTATCTAGTTTGGAGAGTGACTTCATCTTGGGTATGATCATTCCTCATCAAAATAGTTGCATCTCTAAACTCAAATGGGAACTGATTAGGAGATTTTTTGAGGTGGTGTTCACAAGTGTCTCTTGACTAATAGACATGATTTGAAATATCTACACAGGGTTGACATGTCATCTTAGAATGGCTTTGGTAATGGACCCTACACCATTTTGGGAGCAACAAACTCCATAAATCAACATCATCTCCTTAAAAAAACCTATCTTGTTGTAATTTTTCAATTAGAACTTGTTGATTGCAAGGGGTTATAGTATCACTATGTTCCAAAGGTTGTGATTGTTTAGGGTTAATCATTGAGAAGGTCATAATTTCTTCTCTCCTATACACCCTCATCTTAGTCTCAAAATATGCTACCTCATTAGGACAATCATATTCCATGATCATATATTCCAGACAAGGTTTGGTTTCAATCCTAATCTAAGTTGCCACCCCTTTCCATAGGAGCCACTTGTGTGAGAAACCTAGGGGAAGATAACCTCCAATACTTTTCATCAAATCTCGGCTGAGCACCATGCCATATATTTCAGGAATATCAACCACCTAAATATCTATATATGTCTAATCCAATCTGCACATGTACATTCTTTAGTTCACCAATAACATTAACCTCAATTTTATCTAATTATATCACTTTCTTGTGAGTCTGAACCAAACTTAAACCCAACTTTTTAGAAATAGAGAAGGGCATGATATTACCTAAGGCTCCAGAATCTAAAAGGTAGTTGTGTAGATTCTTTCTATAAATTCTCAGGCTCAAAAGAAATGGGGGTGTCCTTGTCTTACCTTTGTACAGGGTTGTGTTAATAGCAGTGGTTGGAGTTACCTTATTATTTCATTTTGACTTATCGACCTCCTCCAAGGCTTTCAATATGATATCACATTGGGTAGGGCACCACTTTAGAATTTCTAAAAATGACAGAGAGATCCTCTATTTTTGTATTTATGAAATATAGTAGAATTATATGTCATTAGTTATCTGAAACTTAGGAACAAGAGTAGAGTTACCTTTGTTCTACAATTCAGATGGGCCTTTTGGTGTAGATGGATTGTTTTCAGTATTCTAGTTTGGAGGAACCATAGTGTTGGGAGAGGTGGATATGGTAAATGGCCCCTTGTTTTGATTCATCATGAAATGGCCTCCCTTGGTTTGAAAGGCTTGAGCATCCTAGGTATCTTCCTCTAGGTCATTCTCCCCCTGCACGAGGAACTGGTCTCATTCATCAATGGTTTCAAACGTCATAGTTGTGTCCACTAACCCTCTACTTTTGTTAGGATTTCCTTGTGGTGGTTGGGAGTCAACTTGTGCTATCTTGACAACCTTTTCCATCTTAGGGCAATTAAATTCATAATGTGAAGCAGTGTCATGTATCCTACACCAATGCGTCATGAAATTTAAATCTACAAAACTCACAGTGTGAGGCTTATCTTCGTTGGAATGATAATTGTGGGGAACTCCCCCATTGTTTGGTCCAGTATTCCACTACCTATTATTATTTGGTCTTTGATTATATCCCCTATTTTGATTTTGGTAATTTTGATTGGGGAAGTTTTGACCTTGAAAATTCCTATTGTTTTGATTGGTATTCTGATTGGAATAGTTGTTTTGATTGGATAAACCTCCCTGATTCTAGTAATTTTGATTTTGATTCTGGATTTGAGAGGGGTTAAGTTTAAGTTGAGTCATATCATTAGTCACCTGAGATAAAATTTTCTTTATATTTTCTACCTCTATGGTTAGATGGGTGGTATGTTCACTTTCTATAGGATTTACAGCGGGTGAGTGAGTTACAAAGTTAGGTCCTCCAATAAGATTAAGTTGATTCTAAGCCTGCTGGGAGGATTATAGAGTTCCCCCATTAACCCATGGTTGCAAGGATGGATTTTTTTACTAAGATAAAGGTCCATAAGTAGAGTGGGACATCCCTAGGACTATATTGAATAGTGGGATTGAATTAGGCATTGGAGGGTATCCCAAGGGAGGAAAACCTCCTCTGAGGCTACCTAATTGTGAACTTATCTTTTATTGTAATTTAATGGCAAGGTGATACACCTTGGATAGTGAATCGATGCCTGCATCAAGGTAGGTTCTCTATAGAAATAAGACAATCAGTGGGTATATGGCATTTAGGTCGGATCTTATGACAATATTCTTAGCCACCAGATAGGGATCTTGCAACCATTAGTATATCATTTGGAAACGAGTGTTAAAAAGTGGTAATGACTCATGTGGTTCCTTCCTAATTATGGAAAACTAGTCATATAAGATAGCAAGGTCTCCGTAGACCTAAAATTTATTAATAAAAGCATCTTCTACATTTGTCCAACTCAAGATGGATCTAGTGGGAAGGTTTAAATACCAATTGTAAGCCATATCCTCCAATTAATAGGGGAATAACCTACATGTGACATCATGATGAGTTATCTGAGCGTGAGTACAAGAATCTTTAAATGCTTGTATGTTCTCTTCAACACTTCATGATTCTACATGGGAGTACCTAGGATAAAATTTCTCAAAAAAATTCAAGCATTTCATGGATGCCACTAGGAATGGTTCCCAGTGGCAAAGGATTATTTGCTAAAACTGCCATGGTGGTGCTAGATTTGGTTGTTCCAATTTTGGTATTGGTGGAAATATAGGTGGAGTGGGTGGTGGTGTTAGAGCCCTATGATTTTTGGGTCTAACAGGTGTTTGGAGTTTGAGAAATTGGTCGGGGTTTACAACATATTTGAGAACTCTTTCGAACCTTTCCGGTGAAAATGACTTGATTCACTCTAGTTTGTTCTTCTAGGCTCTCCTTCTTGCATTAGTTCTATTGATGGTCAATGTAACACAACAACATTAAAACAAAATATTGCTACTCTATTTCTCCTAAAAAAGATAAATAATCTAAAACTATCTATCTTCAAAGGTCTTTGTAGTTGGTTCTCAACTATGTTGTCATCATTCAATGGCCTATGTAACTATAATATTCAAGGGGCCTGCTGGGAAAGGAATACAAAATGAATAGCGCAAACTAATCTAACGTCTTGGGGTTGTAAATAAATAGAAAAATATAGAACATGGTTTAGAACAACAAAACATGAACACAAAGTTCTTTAAATTTAGACATGTAACTTTGTAATGATCATTTTCGGACAAGCTAAAACCATGAAATAACACAACCTACAAAATAATCCATACTATTGAATTCATTCATAGTGCATATTTTAAAGCATACAACCATTCAACATCAATTTTTTTTACTTTATTTTTAAACAACAGAATATCATAAGCTCGTTATCAAAAGTAATAGATCAACAAACATAAATAAACATCATTCACAAATAATTCAAAAAAATGATTTTAGATTCAAAATCTTCTATTGATTTTCATCAAATAAGATAAATTTATGCACAAAAAATATCATTAGCATATGAATAACCATGGTTCATTGACATTATTATCAAACTGACAAGGTTTTGAAAATAGGATAAACTACATTAAAACTATAAAAGAGCATTTATGAATATCTTTGCATGAAAAAGATGTAAAAAAAGAAGTAAAATATCAAATCTCTCATTCAGGTAGCTAATTAAACTTCAATTAGCTGACCTTTACAATGAGGAGATAATATTCTAATATAGATAAATTTTACATTAATTTCTCCTATCAAAAATTAAGATCCAAAATTTGGGGCCCAAATCCACAATTATAGGGACACCGAGTTAACACCAAATATCTATATTTTCTAAAGTTGTTGGAGCTGAAAACATGCGCCATTAGTTTCTTCAATCAAGATCCAAACTATAATTCATAATTCATCTCTTTTCTGGAAATTGTAAGTGTCAAAAAGATGCCACATGCTCTATTTCTGCATCACAAATCAATTGTCGGTTTTTCTTCAGTCCTTTGTTGGTCGCAGTGAGTCATTTTTGACTTATCAAAACTAATTTGAAGTTGTCCATTTGCTCAAAAATTGTTATGACAATGTTGCTTCTCAAAAATGAAAGATAGCTCAAAAAAATCCCTTTATTTATCACCTTCATGATGATATTCATCATACTTCTAAAAAGATTGTTTTAGTGCATCATCATCAGGTTCATCAACCCAGTAAACTTTAAAATTTGTGTCTACAAACTTCTTATCCATTGCAACAATGATTTCCCTCAGCTAGGAATGCCCACTGCATGTCCCTCCTGATATCCATCAGCTTATCCATGAGTGTGGACTTAGCAGTATCTCCTTCCTTCATTATTCTATCAAGTCCCCTCCCAAGCATTTTTTTCTTCTCCCAATGAATCAAGTCTTTGATCTGGAGGTAAAGTTTTATCAGTGATTTTTTCCGTGATGTCTTCAAAGATACCTACTTGTTCCCATATATCATGAATACTTTTGAGCAGTTCTATTATTTGTTCAACAAGATTGTGTGTTTTAAAAATAGATATATTAATAGACTTAGAAATAAATTTGGGATCCTCATCATCCAAAATCTATGATTTGATCAATTCTTCTCCGCTCATCTTTTCTATTAATTTCAACTTCCCCAAATAATGTGTAAGTTTTTCTTCCTCCTCCCATCATTTCCCAATAAATTCTTCAATATTTTTAACCAAAGGAAGACTCCCAAAATATTTTTTAAACCCCATATCTATTTGTTCACCCAAATCAGTCTTGAAATCACTAAAACAATTATCAAACCAAGTAGCCTTTTTCTTCATTTCTATCAAATGTTCTATCTCTTTTTTTCTAATTAAAACAAGAGCCTTTGAACTTGTTGAGGGCTCTCATATAGAAGTAGCTAATTATTTCAAGAAATTCTTCACCTTTCCCAGCCAAGCTTTAAGTTCACCTTTTCCTTGCTTATCCTTTACTAACCTGGACTTGGTGGTGGTAGCAACAATATCAATCAAATTCATTTGTTGATTTCTTGTATGTTTCCTTAGGTTGACAATACTTATTTGATAATCTTCAACTTGTAGATCTCTATCATCCTTATCATCAATTAGAGTGGCAATCTCAGTTATCATATCCCCCTCATCAATCAAACTAGTAGAATGGACAACATGAGCTTTCTTCTTAGGCTTCTCCTTCTCTATTTCCTTTATCATATCATCCCATATTATAGGTTGAGGCTTCACTTGCTGCCTTTTCTCCAAATTCAACTTAAGCCATGCATGAGTAGCTAGTTGTGCAGTTACCTATTGAACTTTAGGTAGTGCTGAAAGCGGAGGTATAGAAATAGTTACTACACTAGTCTATTGAAAAGAAGCTTTCTATTGGTCTTCTTGTTCTTTCTACAACCTTTCTTGTTCCATCCTTTCATTTTGGACCTTAATCTCTTCTATTTTTCTCATTTCCTCTTCCCTTTTGGCAACCTCCTCTTCATCTCTTACTCTCTTTATTTCTAATTCCTTTGCCTTTTTTTCCTCCATAGCTACATTTTTTGCTTCATCCATTCTCAGTGCCTTAGCTACATCCTTTTCTCTGGCTATCTCTTCATTTTTCCTTTCTTTTTCTTCTTTAGCTAGTTTCTCAGTAGACAACTTCTAGGCACTCTCCATTAGCTCTTCCTATTTCTTTTCTATTAAAACATAATTAAGCTCTAATTGTTGCCTGTGCAATCTTCCAAGTTCAAAATCGACTCCTTCTTCACCTGGGTCTTCATCCACCTTCCTCAAATACTCCTCCCATTTGGGTCTTTCTTCCTCTTGGGATAGGGTTCTTTTAGAGTCTGAAAGGGGAGGGGATTATGTTACACTGATTTTGGGAGCCCTCTCTTGTTCAATAGTTGTTGGTCCTGATATTGATGGTGTGGTAATAGGGGTCTCTTCGATAGGTTGTTCTCCTGGGTATACTGTAGTGAAGGGCATAGCACTGAAGCCCGTAACAAATCCTGGAGTAGCTGCCTAATAAGTTACTTTAGCCTTCTTCAAGGCATCAAATTTTTTTTGTAATGATACATCTTCTACTAAGGTGAGGTCTTCTTTCGTTGCCCCTATTGGTGCAAAATTTCTCTTCAACCTCTTATATTATTGTTTTATTTCTGTGGAAGAAACAGGTTCATTTCTAGAACCTCTCTTCTTGGATGCTTGTACCCTTGGTTGTCTGAGATGAAGGTTAATCCATTTCCTACTTCTTTGAAGCATAAAGGCCATACATCTTGTTTTGAGGATCAAAGTCCTTCCTGGAAGTTCGGTGTTTAAAGATCAAGGCCTTGAATTCCTCTATTGTTGACTTGGCCACTGTGAAATAACTACAAGAATAAGATCTCAGTTTGATGGAGGAGAAAGAATGGTAAATATCTTTGTGCTGCACAAAAATTATTGCATTTACTTCAGTAGCTTGATGGGAAAAATCCATCAAGATCCACCTGTCACTATAGCACATTGGAAATTTGAATGGGTGATCTTCAAACCCAAAAAATCTGATATAAGTAGACCTGGGATATTGGATAAACCAATAAGCCCAAAGTTCAATGAATTCCATGACCTCTCGAGATAATCTAAATCCAACATCACTTGTTAATTGATAGATAAATGCATACAAAAATGTATCATTGGCCCTTTTGAAATGATTCTCTACTTCTTTTAGCTCTAATTGGTCATAATACTCCCACACTTTCTTTTGATCTAGGCCACTATCCATAGACCCTATAGTATTCAATCCCAGGAATTGACCCATCCTTGCAGCACACTAAATCACGTAGTAAATCATGTAAAATATCTTGCTCTCAACCAATTTTAGCAATTGGTTGTGAATGTTATCTGAATTAATTTGTGCCCAATCAAAATACTATTTTCCATCAAGAATAAGCTGAATAAATGGAAACATCCAATACTCAAAGTTACTAGAATCCTTCTTCCCAAATACTCATGACAAAAATATGATAATGTCACCAACCTCACCTATGAATTCAAATCTCTTAAACTTGGGTGGAAATTTCTTTACGGACTTCTTTTGTCTTTTCAACCACCTCTTATTCATTAGTGCCTTATTTTCCTCCTCATCTTGTGTCCAGTGTGCAAGTGCTTCATCTTCTAACATGATTTTTGGGTTAGGATGAGGAGGTGGATAAAAAACTAGCCTAATCATAGTAGGATTTAAATCAATAATTACATTTCCTTGTGCATCAATGCACTGCCATTGAGTTGTGTTATATGTCTATACAGTAGTTAGCTGAACTTAGGGCATTGTATAGAGATGGGGAATGAGGCTACATGTGCTAATCTAGACTTAGAAATCATTCTAGCTCTTGGAATCGCATCTTGTCAGAAAGTGTGTTTCCTGAATTGATCGAAATCTAAGTGTCCCACCAATTTATCGATAATATTCCTCACCTCAGAGCCAAACTTGGATGGCACTGGGTTTCCCCAAACTTATACTTCATTATGACTAGTATCTCTTCTAGATTTAATCTCTAAGGATTTTGCCCCGTTGATGTTCCTTTTGGGGGCACTTCTTCCTTTGAAGATTACATTTGTTAGCTACCCACCAACATTGACAATTATCAAATAAAAAAAATATCTATAAACAATCTACCACCTGCACTTGTATTATACTAGCCTTAATCCAATCTAGAACCTTATTTAATAAGTTAACAAAGCATCTTCAGGTTTTGGGATCAGGACAAAATCAAGAACCCTGACCATTTTAAGCACAAACTTGACTTTATCAGACTTCGGGATTAGGTCCTGACTTGGCACCTACAAATTCGAGTGATTGTAAACATGTTATCTTACCATGAATTGATACCTTATCATATTCAGGAATCAGGATTGAGATATCATTCAGAACAAAACCCGATTTGATAAGGAATGCATGTAGCTTCCCGAGTTTCGACCCTGATATGATGTAGATGATCATATATGGGTCTTTGTTAAGAACTTAGACTTGTAAAAAAAATTAGTATCAATTCATAGCCCAATCCCGCATCATGATCAGGATCAAGATCAGGTCGTAACTAGGAAGTGATAGTTAACCAATGAATTCAATGAAGGGGGTCTTGTAGAGTTTCGACCTTGATGTTCAATTGAAAGTCAGGATCGAGTTGTCATATAGGACTAGACATATTCAAAATGGGCAAGTGTTAGTAGCTTCTGGAGTTTTGATCCTGAAATGATATTAGGAGTCAGGACCAAGAGTGTGTCCAGGAAGGTATCAATTCATGGGTTGATGGTTTAGTATTGTTTTGATCCCCGATCATGATAGTTATGTGAGATCGAGACTTCAACTTGGAGTTACACCTTAAGAAAATTAAACCTATGGTATCAATCTAACTCCTGATCCTAAAATTTATGCGAGCATTGGACAAGGAGAGGAACTAAAACCAAGCAGTGGGCAAACCTAAGTATTGGTTTGATTCCTAGCCCCAAAATACATGTGGGGATTGAAAATTTGTGGAGCAATGATAATGAGGGTGTGGAAAATATGTTAATATCTTAATTGTACCTTCGGGATCAAGCCATGTATAGGATCAAGGGTTTTTTATTTTAAATGGTCGAAGCTTTGAAATTAAAGAATTTAAATGAAGTCCAACCCGAGCGCAGAACAAAACCCTGGATAACCAGGAAAAACAAGATGAAAATTCTTGATGAAAAGATAGAGCGACAACACAAGAAACATAAAGGACACAAAATGAACTCACGAAGGATTCGAGAATGAATGAAAATGCAAAAACTAGAGAGACAAAATGAAGCAAAAAAAGGAAAACAAAAAGAGAACTAGAAAAAATAGGCAAGATAAAAGAAACCAAACTAGAAATAAGACAAAGAAATGAAAACAAGAACACCTACCTTCGAGTGCACCCAAAAATTATTGCAGCACATTGAAAAATTACATTGAAGCCTTCAAAATCTAGCTCATTATCACTCTTGTTTTATCCACCAAATGCTTCAAAATGAGAATGGAGCGAAATCGAGGAGCAGTAGTATAAGAACCTATGTGCATGTGTGAGCGGTTATGGAATTAATTGGTAGTTGGTTGGTCTTCGAGATTTGAGCAGATGTCATAAAATCAATGTGTAGGAACGAAGGCAAGTGGGAGTCGATATCGGGTCTTGGACAGAGACCAAAACTTTCAAATGGGGCAAAGTCTAGTCGACGGTCCGCGGTCTGAAATTTGATGAAAAAATAAGAAAAAATGGGGGATCGAGATCAGGTTGCAGGATGAATGAAGAACTTCAAAAATTTCAAACCATAAGTCACAATCCAAATTTCAATCTTGAAATGAAGAAAGACAAAAGAAAGTTGGACCTCGAGTTCAGGACAAAAATAGGAACAAGAACTATAAAAATTTATTGGTTCCAGTTCCGATCTGAAACCCGATTCTGAAATAGGCAAAATATCCAAGGAAATGAAAATCAAAGTCAGGATCAGGTCTTCATGAGAGACTTAAACCTTGAAGGGTTTAAGGAAATGGTTTTGATCTGATAACCCAACCTGAAATACAAAGGAAAACACATAAGGAAAAAGTTGAGGTTGGGATCAGGACATGAACAGAGACCTAAAACCAAATGGGTAACAAGTGCATGTTCCTTCCCAAGACCCGAACCTGAAAACAACAAAAATACCAAGACTTATGAGAAAAAGAACATCTCCTATGTCCCAAACAAGAAGACCAAGGACAAACGAAAATAAAGGGGGACCCATTTTGACCAAAACAAAATGGGGTGGTTATGCAAGGCATAACAATGCTATCTTTCAGAAATTGGATCATGTCCATTATACTCATTCATTTTATGTAAAGGGTACACTATTTTCCATATTATACTTTGAAAGAGGAAGGATTCTATAAATATCTGAGTATTACAGTTAATTTTTAAGTTTTTCTTACCTCTAATTGGACCTTAATGGATGCTTCCCACGAGGAGATTTGAAATACTATATTTTGCTTTCTCTAGCCTTTGCTTCTCATTCTCTTCCCAATAATGAAGAGTGTATGGAATTCTATGTCTATCTTATCATTTTTAAGAAATAGTTAAGGTTTGAAATGTTGTAAAAGCTTTGGCGCATCACCATATTTATTATTTATTTACATTTATTTATACACCTTTCCCCCCAAACATAATGAAGAGTCAGCTTTCTTTAAAAATCCCAGAGGTCATTTAGTGAGGTGCAAATTGGTCCCCCACTCATTTAATTTCCCATAAGGCTATTTGAAGAGGCAAAAGCTTTAATGATCAATAATTCTCTTTCTGGCACACCCAGTGGGATCCAAAGTTTTTCAAACACCTAATTAGAAGTCAAAAATACTTCTCATATTAGACTAAGAGAATAGGCTAGCAATCTCATGCATAGAGTTCAAACAAGATCATCTTCAAGAGGCCATTTCCGGTACACTCAGTTACCTACTTTGGAACCTAGGAGGAGAAGACTTAAAATTTTTGTATCACCTATCAGAAGTGTTAGCCCACAATCCATACCCTTATCCACTCCATTAGGAGATTGAACCTTCTAAATTAAAATACCCATATACCCTATCCATAGGAATCTATTTACAATGGATCACATAGGTGCTCCCACTCCTAGAAATTTTGTAACTTGGGATAATGATAGCTCCCTACAACCACCTACACCCCTAGATGTATTTCTTGACATACTCGCCAATTCTCTCAAGACAATCCCAAATTTTTCTAGGGAGGACTATAAAACCCCTTCCAAGAAACTTTAAGATATAGTTGAGGTATGCAGAGTACATAACATCATGTAAGAGAATGTAGCCCCTAGGTTACTAGCTATGTCTTATAAAGGAAAAGCCTAGGACTGGTACAAGTTCTTGGTTTCTCATTCTATCCATTCTTGGGATCAACTCAGTGAGAATTTGTTTGAAAAATTTTCAAAGAAAGGAGATCAATCCTCTTTGCTGAAATAATTTAACACTATCAGGAGGGCCCTGCAAGAGGCCATGAGCAACTTCAACACCATATTCCACAAAACCTAGCAAAGGATTCCTATGAAAACCAGGCCTCTAGCTATTATGGTGTGCATTTTCTATCTGAAAGATTTCAATTCATACATAATAGTCATGATACAATCTATGGGAGGAGATACCTTGCCCGATGCATACAATCTAGCTATGCACACAAAAAATAGTCTGATCAACATTGGGAATCTTCCACCACATTCATTGATGCCCATGTTCACATAAATCTCTGGTGGACCCTAGGAAGAAGTGACTCTTAATGCCTCTATTCCACAAACAAGCATGTTGGTTGTACCATCATCCATGTATATATACGTAGGAGGACAAAATAGCATGTCGGGGTCTTATTCATTAGTAGTAGATGTAAATGATATGAAGAACCTCATGTGGTCCTTCATAAATGAGCTAGTCCTCATCTGATGAAAGAAAGTAGCACCTCCAAAACCTCCCACATAGACCTAGTAAGGAGGAAGGCCACCTTATCAATAGAACACATATCAAGGAGCTTCTAAAGGAGGAAATAAATAACCAACACCTAAAAATCAAATAGTCCCAATCACCATACCACTTCAGACTATCAAGAACAGCCCAAGCACAAATTTGGTCCTAGGCTAAAACAACTTGGAGGAAGATGAAAATGCGTGGTGCTTCCCATGTAATGATAGACATATGCCCTGAAATTATTTGAGGGTAGATATTCAAGAAAAGATAGCAAAGAAAAGAGGCCAAGGTATGTTTCCAAACATATAAGAATATTAGTCTCTTGGTATGGAGAATGCTCGCTTCAAAGTGCAGGCACAAGGAATGTCCTTAGAGAAAGAGTTGGATATCTCACCAGACCAAGCACTTTTCTTGGATGGAGGAATAAGATGTAGTATTTGTAAATGATGTTTCGTTGACTATTTCCCTGCAAATATAGTTAGAATACAACACAAGGTCCAAAATACTGCTCATGGAGAATATGTGCAATGATCTCCACAATGTCCATAGCCACAACAACTATAATCACAAGTGGCACAAGCCTCACAAGTTTGACCCAGACAACATTCACAAGCTATGTCATTGCTAGAGAAAGAGGTGGACAAAGTGTTGCCCCTGTCCACATTGAATCAACCTCTTCCAAAGACAAGAGAAATACCACTATTCAAGCCTAAGGTCCTACCAGTCAAAAAACTTAACATGGTAGAACAAATGAAGAATTCACCCACTAATGTGTATTTATGGGAATTTATATCAATTCTACAATAGAAGACATTTATCCAAGAGGCATTAAATAAAGAGTAACAATTTTGCAGATGAATACAATCCCATTGCAAAATCAGGATAGAGAAAAGGAGCTAGTGTTGAACCCCTAACCCTTGGGAGCCATGCCATACATAAATGTTGTGTGAAACAAAAAAATGAAAGAGGTACAAAAACTGAAGCCCACAACTTTCTTTTTAACACTTATTGTGGGAGATAAGATTTTACACAATAACATGATTTTTTCAGGAGCTAGTACTATGGTCATGCCTAAGGAAGCAGTCGCTGCCTTGAAACTTAAGTACGAGCCTCTTGAGAAAAGGATCATTCAATTATATGGGAAGAAAGTCTTGACCGTCAGTTGTATCAAGGACCTATCTTTGACCTTGTTATCATGCCCAAGCCAAACTGTCACACAAGAAGTAATCATGATAGACATCCCCCTAAATTTTAGGATGTTTCCTTAAAGGGACTTCATGATAAAGCTTGGTGGATAATTGGTTCTTGATTGGTCTCATTTGATATTACCCCCTCAAAAGGAGAGACGTATTGCATAGAAATGTTAGAATGTGAGGAGGAAACAAGTGATCAGACACCTAAAGAGGTCTTTCTCAATCAATTTATTGATTCCAACCCATTCAAGAAATTCCATGCTACCGGATTGGACACCTATGTGATCTTTGATGATGACCAAGTCTTCTCAAAATTTGTAAATCTATAGGAAGATCCCAATGAACTGGGTGACAAATAGTCTATGGAATTTTTGATGGTGTCAAATGCAAGATTGGTTCCAAAGCAGGCATCTGACTAATATCTTCGACTCGAGCAACGACCCTCAAATATTTTTTCTTCCATTTCTTGTGCTTGAATAATGATAAAGAGTATGAGGATTTGGTCCATGGTTTGATTCTCATAGAATGGATGGGCATGAAGAGAGTACAAGTGCTCAAAGATTTGGAGTTGGTCGTAAGAAAATTCTACGGATAGGTAGCCATGAAAAATATAAGAATGAGGTCTTATTGACACAAAATATGGGACCTAATCAAGAGATTTGAAGCTTTTAACATAAAGGTTATCCTATGATCCTAGAATGCCATCACAGATCAGATGGATTTGATTGGATCATAGCTTGAGACAACCCCTGAATCAATAAGAAAACAAACTACAGTACAGACCATCATCTGAATATCAATTTTTGACAATAATCAGAATAGGTAGGCTTTTGAGGATGACATTTAGATTATAAAATTTTTACAAAAAGGGAAAGTTTTTGATCATTCATAGTCTAAATCTAGACCAACTAGTGAAGGAAAATTGATCTAATTAAGAATAATTAAGCTCTCACAAGGCTTGATTTCTCTCAAAAATCTCTTTGACTATGAAGATGCAAGAAATAGCAAACAAAGATTCACCACCAATGAAGGAGACTATGAAGATCTTGATGTCAAAAATGGAAAAAAGATAAAGGTCAGAAGAGACATCTCATAGAGGGACAAGGAGAGACTGAAAGGACTATGTTTTATATATGATAGGGTAATAGCTTGGACATACGATGATCTTAAATGATACAATCTAGGAATAATTCAACATACTATTGACCTGTCTGAAGGCTCAAAGCCAATCTAACAAAAACAAAATCTGGTGAATCTGAAGGTCAAGACACTGATGGCATAAGAGCTTACCAAATTAATTGAATCAAGAATCATATATCCAATCAAACATTCGACCTAGTTATCCAACCTTGTACCAGTGCAGAGGAAGAATGGCAATATTTGACTCTACGTGGATTCTAGGTACTTGAACAAGGCTTTGTTAAAAGATCACTATCCTATGCCCTCTATGGAACAAATTCTATAGATCATGGTTGGATCAGAAATTTTCTCACTACTCCATGATTTTTAAGGTATAACCAGGTCTATGTGAAGGAAGAAGACCAACACAAAACAATGTTCACCACCAAGTGGGGAACGTTTATATAATCAAAAATTCCCTTTGGAATTTCCAATGTGGGTGCTACTTTTCAAAGAGTGATGGATATCACCTTCAAAGGATTGATCAATCAAATCATCCTTATATATCCAAATGACCTAACTATTTTTTCCAAATAAAAAGACAATCATTTTGATCATCTGGAAATGGTCTTCCAAAAGTGTCAACAATTTGAGATTTCCTTAAATCCCAAGAAAGGAGTCAAAAGAAGGAATAGCCATAGACCCCAAAAGGGTTAAGGCTATAATAGACCTACCACTTCTGGTCAACCAGAAGGGCCTATAGTCCTTTCTGGGAAAAATCAATTTCATCAGCTAGTTCATCCTAGACTTTGTAGGCATCACAAGACCTATCACGCTGATGTTAAAAAATAATTTAGTATTTAAATTGACTCTTGAAGGCAAGCTTGCTTTTGAGCAAATATATTTAGCCACCTCCATAGCCCCAGTTGTAGCTATGTTGAATATCCAAGATACTAAGAGTGGGGTGAATCAATATCTTCTTAAACTTAGTGAACAAATACCATCTAGTTAATCCAATGCATATGATAGTTAAGATAAGAAGAAGCATTAACTAAACATGAAAACACACA
This sequence comes from Sequoiadendron giganteum, assembly GCA_007115665.2. Classification (NCBI taxonomy): domain Eukaryota; kingdom Viridiplantae; phylum Streptophyta; class Pinopsida; order Cupressales; family Cupressaceae; genus Sequoiadendron; species Sequoiadendron giganteum. Next base: position 378,755,087 of record CM021110.1, read on the forward strand.
ACACAAGAACAACAAGATTTTATGTGGAAAACCCAGAATGGGAAAAACCACGATGAGGGTTAACTCACAATATAGTATAACCAGTTATAAAAAATTACAAAGGGTGGATCACTATCAAGACTCAATGTGTAAAAGAGAGGCTCACTACTTGCAAAAGATATGGTAATAGAATGGCTTACAGCTAGAGAATGAACTGATGAAAGTACACCTCAAAGTGCAAATTCAGGTCATTTGAAGCTTAAGAAATTTGCATGCTATTAAATCAATATTCACTCTTTTTTGTATCCACACTCAATCCACCAACACTCGCATACACAATATTATTCTTCAATCTCCAAATCTATCTTGTATATATCTGGATTTCCCACAACTATCAATTGGGTTGGCTCCAAGAAAATACAAAAACTTCTCAAAAATAATTCAAGCATGTAGCATGATACTACATGCCGGCATGGATTGCTCGAACAAAATTTTAATCCATTATACCTTCAATCACTTATTAGGTCAGTCAAGGATAGACCTAATAAAAAAATGTAAACATCAAAAGGATGCCAACAATGAACACAAGCATTTGTATGCACAATATTTTTTCCATGCATGCTTTCATTGACCAAAAACCATTTCCCAATATTTTGAGTAATGACGATCACTAGAGGGGAAATGCAGACCATAATACAAAAGGACATTTCTGCATTACCGATTTAGAATACCAGATCAACATTGACTTTGAGTCTTGCAGTTGTAACTAATATATCATGGTGACATCAATGGCAACACAAAATTTATATCAAGAGATGTGTTCTTATTCATTCTTCCAACAATCTCCCCCTCTTTATTGATGAAAAAATGTGCCAAAGGAATTTACAAACTTCTTATGTATAGAAGATAATCCTTTTCTTTTTCCTCTCCCCCTTTGACATCAAGAATAAAGGGCAACCCAAAAATATGAAAATACATATGTACACATGGTCCAAAATAATGTACAACAAAAAGGATCAAAATAATGAACTCCCGTTTAGGATTTTAACACAAATAGTGTGTAAGCTAAGAAAAAAATTACCCAGAGGAGGGAGCACTCTGAAGTTCCAGGAGAATTCCTTGCCAGGTTGCTTTACCATTATCCCAACTTTGTTTAGCAGATATCAACATTTTTTTCAAAGATTCCAATGCAATAAAACTTCCTTCAACCTCATCTAGAGTATCTGGGGTCAGAATGATCTTAGCCAATTTTTTAGCATTAGCCAAAGCATTGGCTACCTGAGTGTACTCCATCCTTACATTCTCACCAAGTAGACCAAATTTTCTGATTATTTCTTCCTTCTGCTTCTGTAACATGAATTTTTTTTCTCTATGCACAGAGGTGGAATTCTAAGTTGACCTATCTCTATCCATGGATACGTTTTATGTGTTTGAAACAATTGTCAACTAGGACTCAATGGAGTCCTTAAGATCTTTTATAATTAGTGTGGCATCAGGCCACCTTATGCAATAGGAAACCATAGAATTTGCTTTAGATTCATAGGCCTTTACAAATTCAAGGCTCTTTTCTACATTGGTGTGTTTTAGAGCACACTTGTCATGAAGGACCAATAGCCTTTTCTCATCCAATTTCTCTTCAGCTTCCTATTTTTTTTCTCACCAAGCCCGATGGCATACTCCTTGAAGGAGCCCAATAGAAGTTTCGGGTTTTCTATTGGAGTGAGAGATGTTTGCATTGATGTATTAGGTGTGACTTCTTGTAAAGCCTTAATGGAATCTTTGATAAGTTTAGTTCCTTTCTGATGCATTTCCAAGATGTTTCTTCTATTGAATGTATGAAATACATCACCTAACACCATTTTATGCATAGGATAGTTTTTTTCCAGATCTGCATAGCCTTGATTCATTGTAAGTTGTAGGAGTTTTGAAGGAATTATTAGCTGAAATCTGATCTACTTAGATAATAGGTCTTTTAAAACATCATCACCAGAGGAACACTCTCTGGAGGAAATTTGTGACTCCACTACTTGCTTAGATCGTTCTTCATTCTTTCCAACAATTTCACTTGATTCCTCATTTCTTTCTTCTTCCTCATCTTTCTCTTCTTCTACCTTCTTTTCTTCCATCCTCTCTTCTTCTATCTTTTCTTCTTCTTTTTCTTCTTCTTTGTCACTTTCATCCTTGTCCTCTTTTTCTTCAGCTTTATCTTTTTCCTCTGTAGAATGTACCAGAGGAGCAACTTCATGTATTTATGCTTCAACATTTTCTTCAATCTATTTTTCAATCTCTAGAGGCTCATTAGCAACATTAATTTATGGAAGAACATCTATACCACCTATTTCCAGAGAGATATCTGAGTCATTCTTTTTGAGAGGTATGTTTGAATCACTAGTACTAGAAGGAGGGTATTCCTTAACTTTTGTAGAAGCTTCTTTTCCAAATTTAGGTGTCGAACTAGATGCACCAAGCATGCCATGCTTCTCAACGGTACTTTTGATTGTATTTATAGTTTCCTTCTTTATCTTCTTGATCTACCTCTTTTCTCTAGTAATTAAAATATTAACTCTCTTCTTCATCTAGAACAAGGTATAACAAGCCTTCTTCAAGGTTTCCAGGTCACCTGAAGTCAGAGACGATCCAATTTTCTTATATGCCTTAGCCCTTATTTTCTCTTCCATTTCAACTACCTCTAATCTTCTCTTCATCAAGCCTTCCCATAATTTTTTAGGCACATTATCCTTAAAATCATCCCACTTATCTTCCAAAACAATGAAATATTCAATGATAGCCATCATTAATGTTTCCCTATCCTCTTCACCTACTTGATTAAAAATTTATGCTATGGGTTTCAACATATTTTCATAATGCAATAAACTATTTACCAAGGCTTCTAGTCTGAGAGGGGAACCAGGTCTTACCGGATAAATTTTTTTCTCTCCCTGGTCCAGAGAAACCTCTTCTGCAACTCTAGCCTTCATTGATTTTGTTTCATGATCACTAATGTCATGTTCATCAACATCCTCTAAGGACAATATATAGTGATCTCTTTTTGAAGGAACACTGGCTTCTTGAGATGCACCTTCACCTAAGGAAATTCTTACCCTTCTCCTTCTTATCATCTTAGAGGTTGGGTCTTCCTCCTCTTCCTCTTAGTTTTTAGTGACATTGAGATTCTTCTCCCTTGTAGCTTATTCTTTTCTTTCTTGCTTAGTTGGAACTACCAGAGGAACACCTTTTCTCTTTCCCAATCTAGTAGTAGGTTCGGAAGGGGTTAGGCCTTTGCCTTTATTAGAAGCACTGGGCTCAATCTTTACTACTGGGCCAAAAGCTGGAATAAAAGGGGCAATCCTATTGGATCTCCTTACACCTAACAAACTTTTAGAATTATGCCCACCTTGAGCTCTTCCTTGTGTTAACAAATCAACACTAAAACAATATTTTCTAAGTGCCTCATCTACCCTTTTTCTCCTTTTAGGTTTATTGTGCTCCAAATGAACTTCCATGGATTTTTCTACATATCTACCAATCCTAGGTTCATTGGCATCTTTTGGAATTTTCAATAAAATTTGCACATACCCTTCAGCTTCCTCTTCTGTGATTTCATATCCCAAGGTTTGAATCTAGATAGTCTAGGGTTCAACCACTTCAACCATACACTCATCAAAAGAAACATGGAATATGATGTCATTCTTGTACTTCTCAATAGTTTTCCTCAAAATTCTACCTCTCTCATTCATATATTTCTTAAATATAGCAAAGAATGTTATCAAGGCATTATTCGTGTTCTTCAAATCACCCAACTTATGCATATGATCAAAATTTTGATGAGCAACTGGTCGAGATGGGTCCCAAAACACCGTTTCATCTTCTCTTGGAAGCCTCTTAAGAAAATAAAATAATAGGAAAATAATCAATGAACCAAACTTGAAAGGATATTTCTTCTCCTTTGACATCCTCAAGTTCTCAAATAGTTTTTTTTAAGAAGCTCACATAAATCATAATCTGTACCATTTGTAGGCATGTCAAAACCAATATATATTGTTGTAGCGGACACAAAGTTCTCTTTGTTAGTGAATTAGATTTTATGTTTGATCATTATTGATGCATACTTCACAGCTAGATTAATGATAGGATTTTTTTGTAAGAGCCCTCTTATAATATGTTGCACTAATGAGTTCTATCACCACTTCATTTTTCACTTCTATCAACACTGGTATCAGTCTGGTATCATAGAGTCTAGTGACTACTTTGATCACTTCTGTAGTTATCAAATGGGGCTTTTCAGTCCACAACAATTGATTATGCATTCTACTAAAGAATGGTTTAACATACTGATCATCCATAGTGGAACAAAAATTAGGGAAGGAGTTCCAAAAATCTAGTTTCTTTGCCACAATATTTGAATACTCGGGTTTCACCATGAAATAATCTCTAGTGAGTTCATTCAGTCATATATCTATCAATTTGTTGTGATTTAATTCCTCAGTCTTAAGCCTAATGTACATTTTGGCATCCTCTATAGGCATTACTCCATGAGAAATCAAAGAGAAGGCACCCATAGGGTTGTCTTCAAAAACCTTCATTGAATATTTTTTGTAGGAGGGTCTAGGTCTTTCTATTTCTTTCATGACTACAAGAGTTGCCATTTTTCAACACATGGAGCTCTAATTGATTTAGAAACAGAATTTTCACACACTCACAATAGAAAATAATCAAAAAATACCTTTTTTCTTTTGCGAAGAACCAAAGATAGGGTTTGCATAAGTCGCAGTTCAAATAATCTCAAGAATTCTCCAAATCACTCTTCACTTCCTTCGAATTCACAAGTGATTAAAATTCCTTTACAATTTTGATTTATAAATCAATGTGATGCCCTAATTCACATTAAATGCAATGAAATTCAAAAATTTGGCAAAAAACCTTCAGTTGCACTGAAAAACCCTAATATGCTCCATAAGCAAGCACACGTGCACCTTTTCTTTCAGTTTCTTTTGCAAAACCTATAACTATTCATTTCTTACAACAACTCCTCATGCCAAAGACTGACACATCCAAAATCACGGGGTTCAAAGGATATTCTACTAAAGATCCCCCTAAGACCACGCTAGGTCTAATTCCCTGATGAATTGTCTACACTGGATGAGGGAACAACTACATTAGAAGATTTTGGCTCTTCTTTGTTTTTCCATATCTTGTTCATTTCATGCTTGATTTCCTCTTTGTCAACCTTCTTCATAGGTCCATTCTTCTTTATCAGAGTAGATTTTTTTCCCTTTTTACTTCTACATACCTTTGAGATATGTCCCGATTTGTTGCAATTATAACATACAAAATTTATTTGATTTGTTTGATTTGCATTAATCCTTGATCTGCATTGATTTTCTTTATGCCCAAACTTATTGCAAGTATAGTAGTAACCAACGAAGTATTGATTCACTCTACCTTCATTAAACTAGTTCATCATTTGAGTTTTGCATTCACTATTTCTATGTCCAATCTTATTACAAGCATAGCATTGTCTAGAGAAGGAAGAAGTGATTCATCCTAATTTTTCATTTAGTTTCCTTATGACCAAACCTATTTCATGAAAAATAGGTGTCATTGAAACATGGATACTTTTGACCATTTGGTTGTCTGATAGGTGGTCTTATTTTTGGATTTATTGTTTGTTTTACTTTTCTTTGAGCCTTTTGATTATTCAAATCTTTTTATCTTTCACCTTCTTCTAACCCCAATCCACCTTTTTCTTTAGATGCTTTATGTCTTACAATCATTTCATCAAGCCTGGTAGAGCTTGTCTTGAAACTATCTTCACAAAAAAATTATTTTTCTAGTTCTACTCTTAGGTTCACCACTTCTTTAACAAGCTTGGAAGACTCATCAGGCTTTCTTTGCACTACTGCATTCAAAAATTCTTCAATTCTCTTATTTTCCTCCACTTGCACCTTTAGTCTAGTAACATCTTCATTTTATTTTTTTAATTGCTCACTAACTTTATGTCTCTCTTTTAACTTCTTTAATTTCTCTTTCAACTTTTTGAAGCATTCATTTGGTTCATCAATATTTTCTTTCACATCTTTATTTTCATTTTCAGCTTTATCAAGGTCATCAAGGATAGTCCACTGTTCTGCATTATCATCCATTTGTTCAATATTCAAGATCTCTCTCAATCTATTAGGCTTCTTTAGAGGAACCAAGCCCTAATACCAATTGTTGAATATCCAAGATACTAAGAGGGGGGGTGAATCAATATCTTCTTAAACTTATTAAACAAATACCATCCAATTAAACCAATGCATATGATATATAAGATAAGAAAAAGAATTAACTAAACATGGAAACACACAACACAAGAACACTAATATTTTTATGTGGAAAACCTAGAATGGGAAAAACCACGATGAGGGTTAACTAACAATATAGTATAACTAGTTATAAGATATTACAAAGGGTGGCTCACTGATAGGACTCACTATCTAAAAGAGAGGCTCACTGGCATACAAAAGATACAGTAACATAATGGCCTACAACCAAAGAATGTGTAAGATAGAATAAAATCTGGAAATGAATCTACAACTAGAATAAACAATGTTAATCCTAATCTAAATCCATATTAATCTAAATCAAACAACAAAGAATAAATAAGTAAACATAATTAAACTAAACAAATCAATTGGAAAGCTCTTGCCGAATATGTGTTCACTCCTTCAAATTATCTTGATTGCTCTTCTCCATTTTGTTGTTTCAATAGTCTTGCCCTTAGATTTTCAGTATTGATTAAAGTATAACCTTGTTGAATGTCTAAGAAAAATATCAAAGATAAGTTTCTTCTCAAAAGTGTATGATTTTGGGAGGAATAATGATAATGACAGGCCATTTTATAGATTTTGGGTTTTCGAACGATCGGCTCAGATTCAAAGATAGATCGACGAATGAGATTGATGAATGTCATGCGATGTGAGTTCTATGTCAGATAGAACATGAGCTAGAATATGAGTTAGAAAAGACTGAAGGATAAAGATTAAGTTAAAACGATAACTTAATCTTCAGTCAAGAGTCTTTGAAAATAGAAGAAATAGACTTTGTATGTCAACGACAAAGTTAGAACTCGAAGATGAAGAATTCGAATGCATAAATAAATTAATTAATTAAATAAAGATATTTAATTAATAGACACATTCATGCACATGAGTTAGAACTAGTTAATTGACTAGTTGTGATAGAGAGTCCTCTCGTAGAGATGATTAGATACCGAACCCAGAGATAACTGACAGATTTAAAAATAGATCTTAAGTCAGAAGGTGAGTGAATGGCTTAGATAACTAATTGATAGAAGAATGTGACATAAATAATTAATAAATGAACTAAATTTTAATTTAATTCAACATTCGACAATAAAAGATTTAATTAAATAAATAAAGATCATTTATTTAATTTGACTATTGAAAAGGTGGGATGAATTGAATAATTAAATAGTAAATATTTAATTATAGATAAAGGGGGTTAAATGAATAATTAAATAAAGATATTTAATTATAGTTGACATATGATAAAGGGGGTAATTAAATAATAAATTATTTAATTAAGAAGGAAGAATTAATTAGTTAGCGACATAATTAAAAAAATACGATTTATTTAATTAATCAAGTTGAATAAAGGTCATTATGAATTAATTAAAAAGGGGTATTAAATTAATAGAGAAAATATGTGTTAGAAAGGTAATTAAATAATAAATTATTTAATCATGACCATGGATAATAGAAAATTATGTCCAAAGTGGTGTTTGCAAGCCTAGACCAATTTTTGGTGTCTATAGTTTGCCCTTCTTTGATACAATGTTGTTTTGGTGTTGTGTCAAAGAAAATATGCCCCAATCATGCCCCAACATGAAAAAGGTTAGAGTATGCCCCCTCCAGAAAATTGACAAATTTTTGAAAAATTTCAAAAAATTAGGAAATGTTCCCGATAAGTCAATTTGATAGTCAAAAATGCTATGGAGTTGACGGAATTGAAATTGGATGTGATATGAATGTGTACGGGTCAGTAGAAGTTGAAAGGTTAAGCGACCAATAGAGAAGGTCAAAAGAAATGCCACCCAAACCCTAGCTATAAATAATAATTAGGTTGAAAACGAATTCATTTACACCCAGAAGAGTTTGGAAAACTAAGAATTTGCTCTAACTAGTGGAAAAAAAAGGCACCCATTCCCTATGCTCCGCATCGAGGATATCAGATTCTGACCTTCAGGTGGCCAACCGGCATAGGACCACCGGTATGTACTCAAAAAATAACTTTGGAAAATTATTTTTGCACATATTTTTAGGCCTTTAAAATTTAATTAGCATATGCGGTCTTTCGGGATCAATGCATATGCCGTCGTATTCGCCGCATTTGACTGTGAAATGATGCATTTGCCAAAACACGCCCAGGGTAGGATAGGAATTTTAGGGATTAAATGCATTTGTTTGAAAATGCAGCACATATGTAGTTATGGAACGCATCTGCATTAGGAATATACGCATGTAGGCTAGTGAATCGCATGTGCATTAGTGAAATGCATATGTAGCAAGTAGATAGGTTAAAAAAATGCACCGCATTTAGTTTTTTGCACTGCATTTGCATTCAGTAGAAATTGTTTGGGTGATGTGCAACGCATATGGAATATGTGATGCAAATGCTTTGTTTTGCAATGAATTTGTATGAATGCACCGCATCTGTTAAAGTGAGCCACATTTGGCTGGCAAAATTTTCTAAATTTTTTTCTAAGGAAAACGGTTGAAAATATTGACATCATGGTTGAAATGCAGGTTGTATTAGATCTTATTTACATGTGGGAGACATGTCCTAAAACTTTCGATCTGAGAGATCATCTGAGTAGTGTAGAGATACATCTTTTATGGAGACTTGTTCTTCGTCATTATCTTTCGATACCCACCATTCAGGCAAAGAGAGGGATACTCACCTCATTGTGTGAGAAATGGCACTCTGAGACATCATCATTTCATATGACGACTGGGGAGGTGACTATCACATTGGAGGATGTGTATAGGATACTTAGACTATCGATTAGAGGAGAGTGGGTGATGCACGATACCCATTATGGATTGATTGAGCTAGCTAGATTTTATCAGGTTGATGATATTAGTAGGCTTGGCATTGAGCATTATGAGATAAAATGGTCGGTGTTGGTGGATAGATATGAGAGGATTGATTGTATACTATGTACACTGATAGGTGGAATAGTATTACGAGATCGACGGGGTCATGGTTTTCTTATTGGATGGGGAGAGATGTTGGTGGGTATGTTAGAGAGAGACCGTGTATGCCTGGGGTCTGTGTCTATTAGGGATGTTGTATTTCCATTTACATGATATTGCATACAGAGACACACATTCACTGAGTTGTGGGACCACTCTACTGATGGTTTGGGCATGGGAGAGGATATCTAATTTTCATCCTCTGGTTACTATAGAGTGACGGGAGAGATCTCCGTATGTTTTCTGGTACATAGGACACATCACTCAAAGCCATGTGGGAGATACTGGATATTGGAGACATGCACTTGACACCTTAGATCAGTTCACTTGGAGACCATACATAGACTATGAGTAGTGGTCTGATGAGGATAGACATTTTCCATACTACAGAAAGACATAGTACCTAATTAGGAGGACTATTTCGAGTGTGCACATCATAGAGAGACACTTGCCAGATAGAGTTTTGAGACAGTTCAGTGAGGTTTAGGATGAGCCTCAGAGTAGAGAAAAGTTTGTTTGTTCTTCGAGAGAGGTTCCATATTGGGAGCCCATGATTCCTATGGCTACCACAGAGGCAGAGATATAGGCTTTACAACCAGTTCAATGGGGATGGAGAGATGGAGCAGCAAATCTAGGGACAACAACTACATATGATGCATGGTGGGCGAAGTATCGTCCGATTTCATACACCGATCTGGATCAGTCGACACTAGTTGAGAGACGAGGCACAGGGTCAAGAGGATGACGAAGAGGTAGAGGTGGCAGAGTTGGAGGGAGGGGTGGTGGGGATGATGAAAGAGGAGGTGGTGGTGGGGATGATGGTAGAGGTGATAGGCGAGGACAAAGAGGGTGGAGAGGGGGTCAGGTAGGTGGAATTTCACCTATCCGAGAGGCAATGGTAGAGGATGTACCGATGTTGGACATCGAAGGTGGAGCTGATGTACAGGTCAGAGATGAGCATGTTGTCAAGGAGGTAGTTATATAGGAGCTAGCTGATGTGGATATTGGAGAGAGGATATCGTAGAGGATGAGGATATAGATATGGATATAGATCCTCTAGGTATTCTAGTAGGATATGGGGAGGACGATGTTGAGGAGGAGGCACCTATCAAGGAGTAGGAGAGAGAGCTTAGAGATCAGATTGTGGAGGGGAGACGGGAGGATGATGCCCCTAGGGATGGTGATAGGGAGGCCCTAGAGGAGAGACTGAGACTAATGACAGTAGAGCTTGATGTTATGTGGATAGAGAGAGATAGTGCCCATGCAGAGAGAGATAGTTTCCATGCAAAGAGAGACAATGCCCATATAAAGAGAGATAATGCACTTATGGAGAGGGATCAGGCCATAGCCCGATGATAGGAGATAGAGCAATAGTTCACAAAGGTCAGATGTTTGTGTAGTGGCACTTCATCTGATGGTATGATATGCGATTTAGTCAGATTGGTAGAGATAGCTACTTATTACAAGGATTTATATGATGTAGTAGTGCTAGCAGAGAGACAAGCTCCTAGCTTTTTAGAGGTTCATAGCCAGAGATCACAGAGCAGGAGTCATACCAGGACATAGAGTATAGAGGGTGTGGTAGGACCATCGAGGACAAATTTGTATGACAGGCCTTCCACCTCATAGAGAGTACCTTCAAGGATTTTCCCACCACCTTCACCACATGACAGTAGTGGTAGTGGGACACATTGATACTATTATATATGTAGACACTGTATTTTGATTAGAGAGCCTACGAGCTTATTTTTTATTTATGGATACACTCGGACATTGTAATGTGACACATTATTTTGAGTGATATATATATATGATTTTGGTGACTTCTATATGATATGTAGTTCTATTTGATGGTGATGTATTGCTTCTATATGATTACATTTCCTAGATTATGTATGTATATGTGTTATGAACGAATGTTTGTACATGACGATTTTATGTAGTTTATCATGTTATGAATGTCTTTATTTACTTATGATAATGGATGTAATGTTCAATATGATGTTATTGATATGTGATGGTGAAATGCATGTGTATTGTCTCCATTATGTAATGATATCATAAATATGTTCCTATATGTTAATGCAACATAACTATATGAAATGTTTATAGAATATATGCAAATGCAGATTATCTAATATTTTTGTTGTGTCATAGGACTTTATCATGATGTTGGATAAGAAATGTTAGCATGAATGAATTTAGAATGTTAGTAAGAAATAACAAAGGTTGATTGATTGAAAAACATATGATCTTCGATATTTTTCCAAATATGCTATGTTTTTTTTTTATCATCATTGGGTGGGACATGACACAAATGGATAGTACACACCATGATATGAGATAGACCATAGTGTACAAATTCATCCATCTTTGAAAAAAAGACAATCGTAGACAAGGAGTGTCTTAACTCATACTAAGGACAAGATTGCCCTAGTCATTTTGTATTAACAAACCACAGACAATAGACAACTAAAAGATGGGTCATGAGACATCATTGCTCCTTTAAATCCTTGATAGGACATCCTTGAGGAAACTACTTACATGACTCAAAATCCAATGTTAAAAAGATAGTTGATAGACATCAGTCAAAGAAAAAGAGTCCTGAGACATCCTTGCTTCTCTAAATCCTTCAAGGGACATCCTTGAGAAAGCTAGTAACTGGACTTAATTCACAAATCGATAAAAATATAAGACAAAGTAAGATATAAAGTCATAAAGCCAAATAAAATTATTCTCCAAAACTTGATCTTGTGGGATTGTTTGATTGTTTGATGTTTGACATAGCGTAATGTGAGGGATGACACATACTGCAATAAGACGTTGAGTTTGGTTTTGACTTGGTGACTATCTATATAAGGCATGACAAAGCTTGGTTTCAAAAAGACACGTGCCGTATAAGACATTGGAGCCTAATGACATTGATGCGACAAGCTACATGAGGCTATGACAATTTGATGATGCCTATTAACAAGAAAGACATATCTTGCTAAGACATAAGTTCATCACTTTGACAATGTGTTTGATATTGACTTGATGATTGTTTTGAGATGTTGCCTTGGTGGTGCATGACTTGTTTTAATTCGTTGAATGATTAAAAGTGTGTGTTTGTGTATTGATAGTGTATGACTTGAGATGATACCCTAAAGGACTAACCTAATGCAGCCTCGGGGGCTCATTGATTGATTAGCCTTGCCTACGTTGTACACGTAGAGACATCGTAGTTCAACATGACCAATGAATTTGAATGTACAAAGACTCATGATTTTAATGTGTGTGATACCTAAAAAACTAGACAGACAAACCTAATGCCTTGGGGGCACATTGGCTGATGGCCTTGCCTACGTCCCAGTTGCAGAGGCAACGTAGTTTGACTATGTCTATGACTGACTTAACATGACTGACTCGACTCTGTTTTTGGGATTTTTTTGACATGTTTTGAATTTTTTTTTGGATTTTGAAGTTTTCTAATGTTTTTGGATTTTTTCAAGACATTTTCTGATGGTGCAATGTTATGTACAAAGTGCCATGGCACAAAACAAAGATTTTCCCCTAGTCGGGAATAAGACATGTGAGATGGAGTGGGGAATGTGACAGAATGGACATTAGATGTCAATTGTTCCAAGTAATGGATAGGACAACCATTTATTATGAGGGATGGTGAAAAGGTCTGATTGGAATTATGGTAGATGAAAGAGCGAGTTTGACTACACATGGCACCTATTTGCCAGGTTTTCACAATGGTACTTACCCATAGCACCACCAAAGCGGTTTTCAGTATTGGACGAATTATTTCTCTTTACTTTTTTTTATTTTTCTATTTTATTTTTTTGGTGTTACAAAGATGCATGTTTGCCAGGTTTTCATCAAGGTAACCATTTTTTTGTATTTTTCATTTTTTTTTTGTATTTTCTAGATTAAGACACATATTCTCAGAAGCTACGCATAGAACCTCTTCAGATGCAAGCTATTGATTGGCAAAAAAAGTGGCTCTCCTTCAGGAGTAGAGAGTTGGTATGCTCCTGACCCAAAAGCTTTTGTGACAATATAAGGCCCTAACCAGTTAGTTTCAAACTTTCCTAGCTTTTCCCATTCAACTTGATTTTTGGGATTCTCCATTAAAACTAGGTCACCAATGTCAAAGTGTCTATTTAGAACTTTCCTATTATAGCTATGAAAAAGATGATTTAGATATGCTTACAAATGGTCTAGTGCTTTTTGTATTCTTTCATCCAGTAATTCTAGCTCTTGTAATCTTGATAAACGGTATTATTTATCATCAATGTGACCCTTCAAGGATACCCTCAGGGAAGGTATTTCAACCTCAATAGGTAAGATAGCTTTGGATCCAAATAATAGGAGTATGGAGTGGCATGAGTGGGAGTATAGATGCTTGTACAATAAGCCCATAAGGTAGGATTAAGCTGTAGGTTCCAGTCATGACTAGTCTCATTGACAGTCTTCTTTAGGATTCTAACAATGGTTTGATTAGATGCCTTGGCTTGGCCATTACCTTGTGGGTAATATGGGGTGGAAAAATGATGTTTGATATGGAACTCTTCACATAGATGGTTTACTTCTTGGTTTTTGAATGGGCAGCCATTGTCTGTGATAATGGAATGGGGTACACCATACCGAAAAATGATATAGTTTAAGATAAACTTAGATATTTGCGTGCCGGTGATGTAAGTCATGGGAATAGATTCAATCCATTTGGTGAAGTATTTGGTTACGATTATTATGAATTTATGGCCATTGGATGATGGAGGGTGTATCTTACCTATGAGGTCAAGTCCCCATTGGGAAAAAGGCCATGGTGATGTAATCAGATGAAGCTCCTGTGCTAGGGCTCTTATAAAATCTCTGTGTATCTGACACTGTCTACATTTCTTTACAAAGATGAATGAGTCTTTCTCCATTCTAGGCCAATAATAACCTAATCTCATAATCTTATGGGCTAAAGTAGGACCACTCAAATGGGATCCGCATATACCCTCATGTACCGCTCACAAGGTTGTTTGTGCTTCTTCAGCATTGGGACATCTCATTAGGGTGTTATCTAAGGTACGTCTATACAAGGTATCTCTGATGATGGTGTACTTAACTGACGTATGGATGAAGGTTTGGTGTTGGTTATTTGACAGGTCTAGAGGTAAGGTTTGGTCAGTTAGATAGTCAAATATGCCTTTATACCAAGGGGAAGTAGGACCAAAAATTGTACACACTATCACAAAATCAGGGACATCATAGATGGGGACCAACAACTATTCAACCAAAAACCCAAACTTAGGCACGTTACTCAGAATATCCAATAAGGAACCCACTGTTGCCATAGCATCTACAACCTTGTTCTGAATACATGGTATTTGTTGAAAGGTAATATCATCAAAGTACTGCTTGAAACTATCGGCCATGTGCTTGTAGGGAGCAATTTTCTCATCCTTAGTCTCATAATCATCATTTACTTGCCGAACTACAAGCTGAGAATTGCCAAAAACATGTAGACTCTTAATCTTCCACTGTGCTACCATTTTTAATCCTATCACTAAACCTTCATACTTTGTTATGTTATTGGTGCAAGGGAAAGAAATCCTAAATGATTTAGGAATGGTATCACCTTGAGGTGTAACAAATAGGATACTTGCTCCTGAACCTTGATTTGTATGTGACCCGTCAAAGTATAATTTCCATTTTGTTCTAGTGTCAATGCTGAAGATAATTTCATCAGGAAAGTCCACCACTAAAGGATGGTTTTCCTTCATGGGTGCATCTGCTAACTGATCTACAATCACTTGTCCTTTATATCCTTCCTTTCTACATATTAGATGTCATACTCACTAAGTATCATAACCCATTTAGCCAATCAGCTTGTTAATGCTGCCTTACTTAGGAGATATTTGAGGGGATCAATCTTTGCAACCAACATTGTTTGGAGATTGAGCATATAGTACCAATTTTTTTGGGTAGCAAAGACTACCACAAGATAGGCACGTTCTATGTTGCTATAATTCAATTCATATCCCACCAAGGTACGACTGATGTATTAGACTGCTCTCTCATGACCTTGATCATCGTTTTGTGCGAGAAGAGCTCCTAATGCCGACTAAGTTGCTGAAATTTATAGTATCAACGGTTTTCCATCTGTAGGTGGCATTAAGATAGGTGGAGTGAGAAAGTAATCTTTGATTTGTTGGAAAGCTTCTTGACATTTAGGTGTCCACACAAATGGTACTCCTTTCTTGAGTAAATATTGAAATGGGTGTATTTTATCTGCCACTTATACTATGAAATGCCTAATGGACTGTAATATTCCCTGTAGTGTTCTTAGTTGACCAATGCTAACTGGAGGAGGCATTTCTATTATAGCTCTTACCTTCTCTGGATCTACTTCAATGCCTCTTCTAGAAATAATATACCCTAGAAGTTTCCCTGATTTCACTCCAAAGATAAACTTCTTTGGATTCAACCTGACATTGTAAATTCTCTAGCCTCTAGAATATCTTGTCTAGAACCTTCAAATGATCTACCCTTATTTCTGATTTAGCTATAATGTCATCTACATAATATTCCATGAGAGTATGTATAAAGTCATGGAAAATTGTAGTCATTTCTTATTGATAGGTAGCTCCTGCATTCTTAAGCTCAAAAGGCATAACATTCCAACAGTATGTGCCCCATGGACACTTGAAAGCCATCTTGTGTTGGTCTTCAGCTATGATTTTGGTTTGGTTGTATCTAGAAAAACCATCCATGAGGGATAGCATCTCATATCCTATTGTAAGAGCTACTATCATGTCTATATTCGGCAAAGGGAAGTCATCCTTAGGACATGCCTTATTGATGTCTCTAAAGTCTATGCAAATGTGGATGCCCTCAGTTGGTTTAGTCACTGGTACAAGATTTGAAATCCAATCTACATAGTCTATAGTTCTTATAAATCCCACATCCAAGAGTTTCTTAAGTTCTATCGTGACCAGTAGAGCAATCTATGGATGCATCTTCCTTAACTTCTGTTTGACTAGCTTAATACCTGGCTGCAATGGTAGATGGTGCAATATTAGGTCTGGATCTAGCCTAGGCATGTCAGCGTATGACCATGCAAATTTTATCTCTCTTTGCGAAAAAGTCCTTAAAGTTAGGTTGTTCTGCCTTTGTCAATGATGTTGCAAAGTATATGTGCCGAGGGTTTTCTTCTATATTTATGTTGACCTCAATAGACTCTTCTACTAGCATTGGTGACTTTTCTTGTTCAATGGGGAGAATATTTAAACCTCTATCCTTGGGTTCCTCAGAGAGGTTTTTCCCCTTGGATACATCCTTTATTTTGACTATTTCTTCATCCAAAGGTGCCTTTCGATTTTCACCTAGGGACTTGTCATTTTTCTCATTTTCATCATTTTTCTTTTTATTTTCATTTTTGCGACTAGAGGTGTAAATAGGCTCCTCAAAATATACATTTTCATCCAAGTCTATGGTAAAACTAGCTTTATGATCCCCTCTTTGTATGCCTTCTCGAAGTCCCATGAACTTAGCAATTGCTTTGTATTTCTCAAATGTGTCTATGATGGGTGTACCTTGTTGATCCTAGTCAATAAGTTCAGGATATATGAGAGACATGTCATCATCAGAGTTATTAAAGGTGGAAGCTGATAAGGTGAATATAGAATGGTTGACATGATCATAGAATTTTTGGACTAACTCCTTCGTGTTTTTTTTCCTATGGGTAGGTAAACTCTGCTGTGGGACTATTGTAAGGGATGAGTTGTCAGAAGATGGTTTGTCAGGTGCACAAGATGCATGATCGAGGGTTTCCCAATAATAGTTCTTATGCCATTCTTCTTTAGACAAGTGCTTCTTATGATGGGGACTAGATAGTTTTGCTACAGGTTTTATCTTTAGGTCCAATTCTCTAAATAGAGCATCTATGTTCATGGTACTCATAGAGGAAAGGGAATCCCATTCACAATCACTTGAGTTGGGAGATTCATCGTAAACTAGGGGAAGTGGTTCATGAGATATCTCTATGTATGTACAAGCACTCACTTCCTCTTGAAATGGTGATGAAGTACTAGGAAACCCAATTCTAAGCAATTGAAACCCTAGCCCTAGGTATTTCAGTCGCAGTGAGATAGTGATCGGTTCCGTCCTTCCATTTTGATGTAGTCCTAACCCACTATGCCCGTCATAGCCTTTTTTTTTCATTATCTTAAAGCCTTTTCTATATTGGTCCTTAGCTATTTGAATAGATGACGAGGGGTATTCATTGTCTTCTTGATACAACCAGGAGGTAATATCAACTTGATCCAAAATTTCTTCACTTAACTCTCCCCATTTGGTCAATGTCACTATAGGGGGAACACAGAATGTGACTATTGACTGTCTTCTATCTGCCATGGGTAAGCCATATGCCTTAGGTGGAACTAGTTGACTGACACAGTATGATGCCTTTATGTAATATTCTCCACAACCCTTGTCTTGGATCTCGACCTTAGGAGTGGATGATGGTGGTTTGAATGAAATGAACTTAGTAAGATGTGATGGGTCAACATATAGGGATAAAGTGGATGATGAAACTTCTCATTTGGATTTCTCTGGCTATGTATATTTATGGCAGATGACTAGTAGCTTGACCCCACTAGCTCCCCTCCATGACACTCACTTATATGGGGCAGCCAAGCTATTGTACCCATGAAACTCCCATGGAATACATCTTATCTCCACACATAAATCGTAAGAATGTAAGACGGCTTCACAGGGCCGACCCTGCTGCGCCAACAAATAGGTAGGATTTTGGAAAAACTACAACATGGAATTTATTAAGGGCATTTCATTTGTGGGGCACTATTACACTTCGGTGAGAGACCATTTCTTCCCTTCTCATAGGAATAGTGAGCATAATTTTCGGGCTTTCTCCATAAATCCGTTTTTATATACTGGGTGGAAGTCGCTTGGCTTTAGCATGTTACCGGTCTGAGTCATCTTGGGGTGAGTAATTTTTCCCACCAGGATAGGCCCAAGTTCTAGAGTCAGTAATCATTTCTCTTACAACTAAGATTACATGACTGTGCAAGGGGAGAGGATACTCTGATATACCAAATCGTAAAGGGTGACAAATATGTGCTCTCACACAAGACAAAGCAATAAATATTTCTTTTTATTCCAAATGATAGCTATTTATCTACCAAATAGAAACCTTGCTAAATAAATTAAAAAAAAGGCATTAGGTCCTACATGCAAACTGATCAATAGTTCATTTTTGGTCTTTGGATTTCATCTTGTAGAAAAGATATGGTTTTTGTTTTTATATGGCCTTCTATGCTTCATCCTGCAAAAACTAAGATAATCCTCCTTGACACAGCTGCAAACAACCATTAGCAAAAAAAATGCAAAAAAAATGGTGAAAAACAAAAAAGGAAAATGCAGATGTACGAAAGTTTTAAAAAAATGAAAAAAACTTTACCAGACAGATGCGGCTTTTGAAGCCATAGATGTGGTGCATGTTTGAAAAATGGATATGGTTCCTGTTGAAAGTCGATCGCGGGTCAAAATATTGGTAGTCAGATGTGGTTCAGGGCTTCGTGGATGCGGTTCAGAATGGCAGATGCATCCTTTCATTAAGCAGATGCAGTATGTCGTATGATAACCTGCAAAAATAAAAAAATGAAAAAACAAAAAGATGCGCTAATTTGAAGTGTGTTCACGTCGGGTTCACCAAATGTAAGATAGAATAAAATCTAGAAATGAATTTGCAACTACAATAAATGATGTTAATCCTAATCTAGATCCATATTAATCTAAATCAAACAACAAAGAATGAATAAGTAAACATAATTAAACTAAACAGATCAATTGGAAAGCTCTCACTGAATATGCGTTCACTCCTTCGAATTATCTTGATTGCTCTTCTCCATTTTTTGTTTCAGTATTCTTATCCTCAGATTTTCATTATTGATGCATGCATAACCTTGTTGAATATCTAAGCAAAATATCAAAGATAAGTTTCTTCTCAAAATTGTATGATTTCAGGAGGAGGAATAATGATAATGATAGGCCATTTTATAGATTTTAGGTTTTCGAATGATCAACTCAGATTCAAAAATAGATCGACGGATGAAATTGTTGAATGTCATGTGATGTGAGTTCTATGTCAGATAGAATGTTAGTTATAACATGAGTTAGAAAAGATTGAAGGA
Source organism: Sequoiadendron giganteum (assembly GCA_007115665.2). Taxonomy (NCBI): domain Eukaryota; kingdom Viridiplantae; phylum Streptophyta; class Pinopsida; order Cupressales; family Cupressaceae; genus Sequoiadendron; species Sequoiadendron giganteum. The sequence goes on from CM021110.1 coordinate 378,774,516, forward strand.
TAAAGATTAAGTTAGAATGATAACTTAATCTTCAGTTAAGAGTCTTAGAAAATAGAAGAAATAGAATTTGTATGTCAAAGACAAAGTTAGAACTCGAAGATGAAGAATTCGAATGCATAATTAAATTAATTAATTAAATAAAGATATTTAATTAATAGATGCAGTCATGCACATGAGTTAGAACTAGTTAACTAACTAGTTGTGATAGAGAGTCCTCTCGCAAAGATGACCAGATACCGAACCCGAAAATAACTGATGGATTTAAAAATAGATCTTGAGTCAAAAGGTGAGTGAATGACTTAGATAACTGCTTGATAGAAGAATGTGACATAAATAATTAATAAATTAATTAAATGTTAATTTAATTCAACATTTGAAAATGAAAGATTTAATTAAATAAATAAAGATCATTTATTTAATTTGACTATTGAAAAGATGGGATAAATTGAATAATTAAATAATAAATATTTAATTATAGATAAAGGGGGTAAAATGAATAATTAAATAAAGATATTTATTTATAGTTGACATATGATAAAAGGGGTAATTAAACAATAAATTATTTAATTAAGAAGGAAGAATTAATTAGTTAGCGGCATAACTAAACAAATATGATTTATTTAATTAATCAAGTTGAATAAAGGTCATTATGAATTAATTAAAAAGGGGTATTTAATGAATAGAGGAAATATGTGTTAGAAAGGTAATTAAATAATAAATTATTTAATCATGACCATGGATAATAGAAAATTATGTCGAAAGTGGTGTTCATAGGCCTAGACCAATTTTCGATGTCTACAGAATGAACTAATGAAAGTACACCTCAAAGTGCAGATTTAGTTCCTTTGGAGCTCAAGAAATTTGCATGCTAGTAGATCAATATTCACTCTTTTTGCATCCACACTCAATCCAGAAACACTCGCATACACACTATTCTTCTTAAATCTCCAAAGCTATCCTATATATATATCTGAATTGCCCATAAGTATCAATTGGGTCAGCTCCAAGAAAATAAAAAAACTTCTCAAAAACAATTCAAGTGTGTAGAACGCTACTACATGTCGACATAGATCACTCCAACAAAATTTGAATTCATTACACCTTCAAGTGCTTATTAGGTCGGCTAAAGATAGACTTAATGACATAAATGTAAACAACGAACATGAGAATCTATACACACGATATTTTATCCATGCATTCTTTCATTGACCAAAAACCATTTCCCAAGATTATGAGTAACGATGATCACCGAAGGGGAAATGCAGACCAAAATATCGAAGGAAGTTTATGCATTATCAATTTAGAATACCAAATCAATATTGACTTTGATTCATGTAGTTGCAACTCATATATCATGGTGACATCAATGACAACACAAAATATATATCAAGAGATGGGTTCTTCTTCATTCTTCCAACAAGCCAACCTAGATCTCTCCAAGAATTTCCTTCTCTATGTCTACAGTGGCTAGCACAACATAGCTTTGGTACTAACTCATAAGGATGAAGAGGAAACTGGAGAACATCCCATCACATTCCACTTTAGGACTCTTAAAGGATATGAAATGAGGTACAATTTTGATGAAAAATGGGCATTTTTCTATCATTAAAAGCCTCAAGAAATTTTGACACCTGGTATTGGCCAACAAAATTGCCATCCTCATTGCACATCCCAATGTTTGGGAATACATCACCAAAGGTGAGATAATTGAAAAGTGGGCCAACTGGATCACCAAGATCCTAGAATACGATGTACATCCAATTGACCAAGCTGGTTCGAGCAAGAGGTCTTTATGAATACCTTGCATAGGAATTAAGCTCCCAAGTAGAAGTAGAGACCACCCTAGTCTATATGAATCAGTTCAAGTTCTACCAGTCATTGGTGGTAGATCAAATGCAATTTATGAAAAAGAGGTAGTACCCAACCAACATTCAACCTCACAAAATATGCTACTACTAACTGCAAGGCACCAGGTATGTACTAATTGAGGGGATTTTATTTAAAAGAAATAATGACGGTGTATTGCTCTATTGGCTCAATAAACCATAGGTAGAAAGAGTTTTAAATGAATTCCATAGTAGTCTTGAGGGTGGACACTTCTCTTCCAAGACTACTTATTTGAAAATAATGTGGACATGATATTACTAGCCTTCCATGTTCTTCAAGGTGCACCACCTGGTGTGGAAGTGTACTCAATGCCAATTTTTTCGTTGGCAAGCGGAAGTACTCTACCATGCCACTATGTTCAATCATGACTGAGGAACCCTTTTCATAATGGGGTTTGGATTTTTTTGGGATGATTAATACCATCTCTAGCATAGGCCATAAGTGGATACTTATGGTGACCGATTATTTCACAAGATGGATGGAGGCCGCTTCCCTGAAAAATGCTATCGAAATAGAAATTGTAAATTTTCTTGAGGAGTTAGTGGCAAGGTTTGGTTCACCTAAAACCATCATATCTGATAATGCATGAGTCTTTATAGACTCTAGGATTTTAGAATTCACTCTCAATCATGGGGTCTACCTCAATACTTCATCCAATTATTAACTGTAAGAAATTGGGTTAGCAGAGTCGACCAACAAGAACCTAATTAGGTTAATTAAGCACATTGGGTTTGAACACTAGAAGGAATGGAACAAGCACCTGCAAGCTACTCTATGGGCTCATAGAATTAATCCTAAGAAGATCTTGAAGACCTCTCCTTATGAATTAGTGTATGTGAAGGAGGTGGTTCTACCCATTTCCATAGAAATTCTGGCATTACAACTATTGAAAGCCTTGGCAGTTGAGAAAAGTAGTAAAATGGAATTTAGATTGGTGAAAATTCTAAGCCTTGAGGAAAATTGATAAAATGTGTATGATTCCATGGTTGGGCACCAACGGATATTCAAACGATGGTTTGATAAAAGGGCCTCCAACCCAGATTTTTGGGAGGGAAATCTTGTGTTAAAGTATGATGAACGTGTTGCAAAACTAGGGCAATGTGTGAAGTTTGACTCACTATGCAGGGGCCCTTTTTGAATCCATGCATGCAAGGAAAGAAATGCATACGAGTTGGAGGATATGGATGATAATGTTTTGGATATACCGGTAAATGGTATTCATAAAAAAATGTTCCATTAAAGTATGCAAGTTCTTTTAAACTTTTACAATTTGTACCATATGTAATGTGAAGCAAAAATTTCCCTAGTTTATTTTTCATTTTTGGCTTTGGGAAGATCCACGTGCAAGAAATGGTGTTTTCGATGGGCATGCAATGTGCCATGTGGTGGTTGCACATGCTTAGTTGATTGCTTTCCTTTCTGTTGGGAGTTAGACCACGTGTCAATTTGGCAGATGATTTCTTAAAGTCACTTTTTGCAAATCTGACACTATCTTCCTGCTCGACACATCATCTCTTCATTACTAAGAAGTTGTACCTTGGAAGCCTTCATTCAGAGTTTTTCAGAATGCATCTTGCCTTGTTCTAGAGAAAAGAAGTGAGTCGGTGCTACCAAAGCCACTTGACCAGTTGACAAGACCTTTTCCAAGCTATTTTTCTAGGATTTGAACATTTATGAGGGGAAATCCTATTAAAAAAACCAAAGGATATTAATGTGGCAGTTGAAAGTTGATGAGCAGGATTGTAGAAACCTAACCAAAAAATATGGGATTGAATTCCAAGCTATCAGGTGAAGACGTCTGGTAGTCATTACTTCTAGGCAAAGTCAACATTTCTCTCTCCTTAGCGGCTGTAAATTAGAAGCGGAAACATGTAGAAAGGGTTCCTGAAGTTTTCCTTTTGGAAAGAGGTTTCTTTAGCTTTCATAGTTATAGGAGTATTTTCTTTTAAAGTTTACAAAATGCTGCTTCACTCTGGCATGCTATATCTTTTATTTACTCAAACTATCGTCGGATTGGAATCCAACCTCTATTTTAAGTTTATTTGATATTTGAAGTACGAGTTATTTGGGAGAAATATTTGAAATTGTGCATGATATGGCCTCTATCAATATTTCCTTCTTCATATCTTCATCCCGAATAGAACGCTATGTCTTGCTTAATCTGAATAGTTTGATTATTCAATTTCCATGTTATATGTATGCATGATAAAGATATAATATGTAGAAACTGGATTATGTCATTGGAATTCTCTATTTTATTTGTAGGTTGTCATTTCTTCGTGTTATGCTATATTAAGAGGAAGAGTTTATGTAGCTTCTAATTTTTTTCTATTAAATCTTGAAGCTTTTATGTTTGGTTAGATCTTAATGTGTACTTCCTATAGGTGGATTGAATGACTGCATTGTGCTTGTATCTAGCCTATGTTGCTCATTCTCTTCCCCACAATGAATGGATGTGGTGTTCTGTGTCTATCATGTCACTCATAGAAAGGAACGTTTGGTTTTTAAATGCTGTAAAATAATTGGTGTATCACCACTTTTTTATTTTTTTATGTTTGCATCTATTTCTACTCTTTTCTCAAACTCGGAGAAGATCCAATTTTCTATAAAAATATTGAAGACATTCAATGAGGCGCATATTTTTGCCCCACTCATTGAATTTCCCATAAGACTATCAGAAAAGCACAAGCTTTGATGATCAACAATTATTTTTCTGGCATGCCCGATGTGACAAGTTCTGAATGTTTTATTAGAAGTCAAAAATATTTCTAAATCAAACCAAGGAAGGAAACTGTAGGTTTCATTCCTAAAGTCCAAACAAGAGAATCCTCGAAGGGACACTTCCATTACTCCTAGCTACCTTCTTCGATACCTAGGAGAAGAATATTTACAGGTTTTGTATTGCCTGTAAGAAATAGTTGAGTAAGGAGTAAGAGTCTAAAGTTTAGAGGCTTATCTACTTTGCCTAGAGGTCAAAGTTTCCAAATAAGAATACCATTTGATCAAATCCATAGGAACCTTTTCTCCAAGGCTCACTTACCCCCTCCTGCTCCAAGAAACTTTGTAACTTGGCATAGTGGTAGTCCACTACTGCAACCTACTCCTCCCAATCTTTGGCCCACCATACCCACTAACACCCTCAAGGCTATTCCAAAATTCTCTGGAGAGGAATTTAAAACCCCTTTCGAGCACCTCCAAGACATAGTGGAGGTATGCAAAGTTCATAATATTGTGGAGGAAAAAAATGCTATGAAATTGTTGGCTGCCCCTTTTGAAGGGAAAGCTCAAGACTAGTACAGATCTATGACTTCTGGTTCTATCAGCTCGTGGGATGATCTCAGAAAAAAGCTATTTGAACATTTTTCAGAAAAGGGAGATTGTTCTTCACTTTTGCATCAACTAATCACCATCAAGAGAGCTTCAAAGGAGGCTATGAGTGACTTCAACACTAGGTTTAATAAAACCTGGTAGAGGATCCTTGTGACTTCTCGACCTCAAGTTGTGACGGTGTTCATGTTTTACCTAAAGGCTATCAATTTGGATATTGCAGTCATGATAACTTCTATAGGAGGGGATACCTTACCCAAGGCCTATGAGGTGGTAGTATGCACAAAGAATATTTTTATAGGTGTTGGGAAGCTACCGCCGCAACCTTTGATGCCTATTTTTGTGGAAGTATTAAGCATGCTAGTTCAAGAGGATTTCGCTTGGAGCATTTTTGTGACACAAGTGATGGGCTCGGCTTCACCCCAGTCTATGTACATATACCCTATCGCATAGCCAACCACATTAGGTTCTTCCTTTTTAATAGAAAACATTAATGATATGAATTGTCTGATGTGATCTTTTAGTAATGAGTTAGTTCTTATTAAGTAACAACAAGTGGCCCCTTTGAAGCAAGCCACTCAAACCTACCAGGGAGGAAGGCTATTCTATCAGTACAGCACATACCAAGGACCTTCAGGTTAGGTAGGTCCATAAGAATCTCCTGCCAACTAGATAGTTCTAGTCACCATGTCACTACAAACAGTTAAAGAACAGCACAACAAAGAGTTGATTCTATGTCAATATAACCTAGTAGATGACGAAAATGCATAGTGCTTTCCTTGCAATGATATCCATATGCCCCAAAATTTCCCAAAGGGAAACATGTAGCAAACAAATAAAGGCATGCTTCTAAATGTTGAAGGATATGAATCTTCTAAAATGGAGAATGCCCATTTTAGAGCACAAATTCAAGGGATTTCCATAGAGCAAGAGTTGGATATCACACCCGATCAAGCACCTTTTTTCCTGGATGGAGGAAGAAGATGTGATATTCACAAATGAAGCTTTGATGACCAACGCTCTACAGGTATAGTTGGACTACAACACTAGATCCAAAAGAATGCTCATGAGAGAATATGTTCCACAAGCTTTGCCTCATCCTCAACCTCCCCAATCACCATCGCAAGAAAGATAGCTTCCATAGCTAACTATTCAACTGACTCAGCAACAATAGATTCCACCATAACCCAAAAAATTTCTAGATAAAACATAAAATCCATTCACGACCTACCATTTTCCTCCAAATCTGAGAGAGATTCCATCATTCAGACCAAAGGCCCCACTAGTCGGAACACTCAACATGGTGGAGAAGCTGAAAAATGAACATTCCAATGTGTCTCTATGGGATGTTATATCCATCCCCAAGCAAAATAAATTACTTCGCGAAGCATTGAAAAATGAGGAACCAAGACCGTAGATGGATGAAGTTCCACCCTGTGATCAGAGTAAAGATAAAGGGCCTGCATCAAATCCTCAAGCTCTGAAATCCATAGTTTATACAAATGACGTGGGCAATGCCAAAGAGAAAGAGATAAGAAAGTTGAAGCCCACTCCTTTCTTTTTAACATTAATTATGGGAGATAAACTTTTGCACAACAATATGATTGAATTGGGAGCTAGTACAATAGTCATGCCAAATCAAGTGTCTGATGCTTTAATGCTCAAGTATGAACCTCTGGAAAAAGGAATCATGCAATTAGATGGAAAGAAGTTTCAAACAGTCGGTCGGATAAAATATCTATCCTTAACCCTCTTTTCATACCCAAGCCAGACAACCCACAAGAGGTAGTGGTAATAAATATTCCCCTAGTCTTCAGGATGTGTCTTTCTAGAGATTTTACAACAAATATGGGTGGATACTTAGTAGTAGACTGGTCCCATTTGACATTAAGAACCAAGCATGGGGTGAAGATGAAAATTCTCTCAGAGTCTTTGCAACCCAAACATATAGTAGAAAATGCTGTCCTCTATTTTGATGCAGCACATACCTCTTTTTCAAGACAAGAGGGATATTGTGTGTAAATTCTAGAAGATGAAGAAGATACAAGTGAGCGGACTCTCGAAGAAGAGGTTCTCTTCAACCAGTTCATCAAATTTGACCCATTTGATAATTTTTATATGTAATATTTGATGATGACCTCATCTATCTAAAACTAATGAAGGATCGAGAAAGTTATGATGATCTGACGGATAATCATCCATGGACCCTATACTTTGATGGAACTAAATGCAAAGTTGATTTTGGAGTAGGAGTCTAATTACTATCTCTGACAGGATCAAAGATCCTCAAGGGTTATCAATTCCAGTTTATGTGCTCTAATAATGTTGCAGAATATGAAGCCTTGATCCACAGTTTTTTTCTCGCCAAGTGGATGGGCACAAAGAGGTTGTAGGTATTTGGAGATTCTGAGTTGATTGTGAGCCAAGTCTAAGGGAAAGCAACTACTAAAAGTATGAGAATGAAATCCTATACACATCAGATATGGAATTTAATTGAATTTTTGAAGCTTTCAATGTGCAATTCATTCCTCGATCCCATAAAAGTATAATAGATTGGATGGATTCGATCGGGTCACAATTTGAGTTGATTTCTTATTCAAAGTAGAACATGGTGAAAATCATTGTTTGACCATCAATTCCTAACAACAATCATAATTGGAAAGTGTTTGAGGATGACACCCAGATAGCCACTCTCATCTAAAAGTTGGAAGGAGTTTCTTACTATTCACAACTAGAAGTTCAACCTTCCGAAGGGCAAGTCATTCAACTAAAAGGAAATAAACTCCCTCGAGGTTTAATTTCCCTTGAAAATATATTTTACTATGAAGATGTGAGGAATGGTAAGAAAAGGTTTACAATCAACGAAAAGGATTATGAAGAGCTGAACATCGGAAATGGTAGAAAGCCGAAAGTCAGAAGAAATGTTTCATAGAAAGATAAGGAAAGGTTAAGAAATTTGTGTTCTAGGTACAACAAAGTTATAGCATGGACCTATGATGATCTTAGAGGATACAATCTTGGTATAATCTAGCATACCATTGATTTGGTGGTAGGTTCAAAACCAGTCTGATAGAATTAGAGGCCTATTAATCCAAAAGTTGAGGCATTGATGGCCCAAGATCTCAATAAATTAATTGAGTCCCAAATCATTTACATGATTAAACACTCAACTTGGGTGTCTAATCTAGTACTCATTCAGAATAAAAATGGTGACATCTAACTTTGTGTTGATTTCTGAAACCTGAATAGGGCCTCGCTAAAAGATCACTACCCTTTGTCATCCATGGAGTAGATCTTACAGATGGTAGTCGGGTCAAAGATGTTCTTGTTGCTTGATGGTTTCTCAGGATACAATGAGGTATATGTCAAGGAAGGTTACCAGCATAAAATGATGTTTACCACCAAGTGGGGAACGCTTGCATATGTAAAGATGCCTTTCATACCCTCAAATGATGGTGCGAATTTTCAACGAGCCATGGACATTACTTTTGTGGCATTGATCAATTCAATCATTCTAATTTATCTGGATGATCTGACAATTTTTTCAAAGTTAAAGTTTGATCATTTTGATCATTTAGAATAGTTTTTCTAGAGGTGCCAAAAGTTTGAGATTTCTTTAAATCTCAAAAAAAATATTTTTGGAGTACCTCAAGGTAAGCTACTTGGCTTTGTAGTATCCAAGGAGGGAATTGCAATAGATCCCCAAAGAGTGAAATCTATAATGGATTTACCCTTACCGGTAAATAAAAAAGGGCTATAGTCTTTCGTAGGAAAGATTAATTTTGTTAGTCAGTTCATTTTAGACTTTGCAGGCATCATGAGACCCATCACATATATGCTCAAGAAGAACATGATGTGAAAATGGACCCTTGAAGGCAATGTAGCTTTCGAGTAGATAAAAAAGTCTATTTTTGCTGCTCTGATGTTGGCCAATCTATACTTTTCTAAATATTTCTTGCTTTATGTATACAACATTCAACATAGCATAGCTTCTATGCTCACTCAAAGGGATGAAGAAGATAACTGGGAGCATCTGATTTATTTTCATTCAAGAACCCTCAAGGGTTATGAAATCAAATAAAATTTTGTAGAAAAGAAATATTTTTCTATTGTCAATAGCCTTAAGAAGTTCTAACACCTGGTGTTGGCCAATAAGATCACCATCTTGGTTGCTCACCCAAGTGTAAGGGAATATATTATTGAAGGAGAAATAACTGAAAAAAGATCCAATTAGATCACCAAGATCCTAGAATATGATGTGGATATCAAAATGACTAAGCTAGTGTGGGGTAGAGGTCTTTGTGAGTATCTTGCACAAGAGTTGAGTTCCGAAGCTTACAAGGAGATTGATCAAGTATACTCAAATCAATTTGAGTCTAATGACTCTTGGGTGGTGGATTGGATGCTATATATGTAGAAGGGACACTATCTAACAAACCTCCCATTCCACAAATGATGATACTATCAACTACAAGGCACTAGGTACGTATTAGTTAAAGGAACTTTTTAAAAAGAAACTAGGACACTATCTGACAACCCTCCCATTACTCTATTGTTCAGACAAGCGCCAAGCAGGAAGAATTCTGACAGAATTCCATAGAAGTCTTGAGGGTGGAAACTTTTCCACTAAAATTACTACCCTAAAAATTATTTGAGTGAGATACTATTGGCCCTCAATGTTTTCTAAAGTACACCATTTGGTGCAAAAATGTACTCAGTGTCAATTTTTTGTTGGCAAGAGAAAAAATTCTGCTTTTTCTTTAAGTCTCATTGTAATTAAAGAGCCTTTCTCTCACTGGTGATTGGACTTTGTTGGAATGATAAATACCATCTCCAGTGTTTTCCACAAGTGGATCCTCATAGCGACCGATTACTTCACAAGGTGGACAGAGGCTATCGCCCTAAAAGGTGTTATAAAGAGCAAGATTTTTAACTTCCTAGAGGAGCTGGTGACTAGGTTTGGTTCACCAGAGACTGCCATATTTGACAATTCTCAGGCCTTTTTAGGTTCCAAGATGTTAGATTTTTCTATTAAGAATTGGATCTATCTCAAGAATTCATCAAACTATTACCCAGAAGGAAATGGGTTAGTGGAGTCAACAAAGTAAAACCTAATTAGGTTAATCAAGTACATTGGGTCTAAACAACAAAAGGAATGGCACAATCATCTATAGGATGCTCTGTGGGCAGACTAGATCACACCGAAGTATATCCTAAAGACGTCTCCCTATGAATTAGTTTATGGGAAGTAGGTAGTTTTACCTATTTCTATAGAACTCCCCGCTCTACAATTATTGAAATCCCTAGAAATAGAGGAGAGTGGGGGAATGGAGGTATGGATAGTAGAACTCCTCAAACTGGAGGAAGATAGAGAAAAGGCCAATGGAGCCATGATTGGCCACCAAAAAATAGTCAAATGATGGTTTGACAAGAAGAATTTTGACCCATATTTTTAGGAAGGAAGCCCAATGCTAAAATATGATGAGCATACTACAAAACCAAGGCAACACACCAAATTTGAAGCTCTGTAGAAGGGACCCTTCCAAATTAGTTTGTGTAAGGAAAAAATTAATACAAGCTAGAAGACATGGAAGGTAGTTCTTTAGAGATACTGGTAAACATTATTTATCTAAAACTATTCCATTAAAAAGTACATCATTCTTTAAAAATTTCACAGATATGTACCATATGTAAAATTTTGTGAATATTGTTTCAAGTTTTAGAATAAGCCAAGAGGGAAATGAAGAACATAGAAGAGGTAAGGAAATACTATATTATATATTATATTTTCATCAAAATTTACAAGTATGAGGCAGCCCGAGGCTCAAATTTTAACAAAAAAGCTCTCTCGGGAAAAACCCAGAAAGGGTCTTTGAGCAAAAAGTGAAAAAGAAGAAAAATGGAGGAATTTTACAAAAAATTAAAAAAAAGATAGGCCTCCAGCCATAGTTACGTAGGCATGTTTCCCATATTCATTCTTTTCTTCATCTTCTTCTTCATTAGTAGGAATCTAGGGAACACACAACAGACAAAACATGGTGCATAGACTTCGACCCTAGTCTTCACAATTGTATGTCAGTAGCTCAAAATTCTTCTTGAAGTCCAACCCAGGAACAAACTCAATGCCATATTCCCAAATGAAGTAGCTAGTTGTAGGTAGAGATAGACTGTGGTGGATTTTGAGGTCCATGGTGCGGAAGTCACTCAGAAAGGGTAGCGAGGAAACATCCACACCATGATCAACGTATCGACAAAGGTCCATTGCACTAGGAATGTCGACACTAGGTATGGCAACTTGCACGATCTCACCAAGCCCTTCCAGCAAAGAGACATTGAACATTTGGTGACATTTAGGTCTAGGAGAGAGGCCATGAAGTGCGACATAACTTTGCAGTTGCTCCTCATCTAGTTTTCATCTTCGATGAAGTCCATGTTGATGACCCAATGAAAGGAAATTACCCCAAATTGGTCACACCTCTTTACAAGGTGCTTGATTCTATCAATATTAATCTCCCTAGTGAAGGCATATTGTGGCCTTCATGGAAGTAGATGAACAAGAGTACTTAGGGTGGAAAACATGGATAAATTAGCAGAGTGAAAGATGATATACAAATGGAGAAGAGGTTGGCTAAACTCAAAAGGCTTACTTTTTGAATGAATATAGCTTTCAGGAGGCATAGTTTTTTATAGAAAAGAAGTGTCGGTGAACCCAAACAGCGGAAGGTCTATTTTTGGTTGGACGATAATGGGAAAATATCAAAGCACTTGGTGAACAGAGAATAAATCATACGAAACATATGACATAAGGTCTAAAAATTAATTTTTGGGCATTGGGAGTAAATTCTCACATAAGTCGATTGTTGACATGCATCCTTTTCTATCACTAGTAGCAACTACCTCACGTAAGTGAAAATACATGGATTAATACACTAATATCTGACAAATTAATGACCGCATATTTTTAAAGGTATTTCATATCACCTAAGCAAGATTGACATAACTAAAGGCACTCTCCCCAAGACAATGAGCTTATTTATAAAGAGAGGGGGCGAAGGGAATGTACTCATTCCATTCTTGCAAAGTTTTTGGTATTCTCAAGGGATACAAATCTCGTACCCACACATATCACCTCATTGGCAGCAGTTAATAGACCAACAGTAATGATATAGTCTTAACTACACATACTTTCTAAGGAAATTAATTACACCAAAAAGTAGATTTTTCTAAGGATTCAAATAGAAAGTGGTCATTTCAGTGAAAAAATCCCTACAACTTTTGAAGCAGCCATGGAAGAACTATCAATGACTAATAGAAGGGAAAAATATGCATCGGAAAGGCCTGTTTTCACCAATGTCTTTGGGCGAAAATCATTTTCCAACACCCCAATACCTAAAGATCGACCATTCAAGTTTTATAAGAGGGTGCAGGTGGATAGAAGTGTTACAAGAGAGGTGGTGTGAGATGCCACTGACAATGTTTTCAACCCAAAATTGACAGAAAATCCAAAAAATCCTATAGAGGGAGATTTAAAAGAATGAAATAATATGGCACCTTTGAGGGTTTTTCCTCTCGGCTTTGGAATTGTGGTTTGCCATAGTTTATGTTACATGTCATACATCCATTCCTAGAGCTATTGGATGCATCTGTCAAAAGGCTAAATGGAGAAATTGGAACCATAACATGCAACAAGATCAAGGTCACAATTTCTACTGTAGCTATACGATATATGTTGTGTATCCCTCCAAAGTAGCATCCTGAGCCATTCAGTAAGGAGGATATGGAGATTTACTAGGAGGAAGCAAATGAAAGAGAAGGTTTCTATCAAGATGAGATGGGAGAGAAGATAATGAGAGGCTGAATTGTTTTTCATCTGGTATTTAGAAAGGTCAACAACAACACACAAGATCTTTTCTCAATGTTGGCTTGGATTTTTGGCTTGGATGATGATGAAAAGGTCAATAGTTTTCAGATGGCCTTGGCCCTAATACTCAAGTAGGAAAGGGGGCAGAGATATTTTGAATTTTCCGATGTATTAGCTACAAACATGTTGATGCAACCAAAGAATTACCAAATCGAGTCTAAATTTAAGTATTCTTCTTTCTTGGTCTAGTTAATTTTACATCAAAACTTTGGGTTTCTGGAAAGAAATTTGTGAGTCTCTAGGTTCGATTAAGAGGGTTTAGGTAAGCCAGTTTCTATATGGATCTATCTATTGTCAATAACAAGTAACTATTACTATTTTTTGAACCACTTTCTGAGATTGGTGCTTCAAGACCTATTACCACATCTGATGGGTCGTTTGTCCCTTGAGGTTGAAAAATGGATAAAAAATCCATCAAATACAATGGATTATTTCTTTGAGGAAGATTTTACATTTATCAGATATCATTGTTTCATCGATGAACCTTTCTGACTCCCCGGATTTATGATGGATAGGTTTTTTGCATTGGAGGCATTATATTAAGGAACCATCTCAATTTTGTAAGGCAATGAGACTTTCTCTTTTGAGCAATGAGCTCTAGGGAGTGTGCTTGAATGCAAGTGCATTCTCTTTTGTAGACAATTATATTTGAGTACTCAAATTGTGGATTAACCTCCATCGTGGTTTTTCCCCTAACAGGGTTTCCACACAAAAAACTATGTTATGAAGTTTTGAATGTTTCCTTTGAATGCTTGCATCTTTCTTTTAATGTAATGACAGAATGGTATAAGTTTTAGAGTAATGAGAGTTAATATTTTTTGAACATTGATTCACCCCCCTCTTAGTGTTCCCTTGAGTCCAACAATTGGTATCAGAGTGTAGATCCTCTAAAGAAGTTTTATAGCTTGAGGTGGATCTTGGAATGTGATGGAGTCCAGTAGTCTTCAACAATAGCTTTTGGTGGCACTTGATGACCTTGATTAGTCTAAAGAAAAAGTTCAAGAATTGAAAGCAAATCTTAGAGATGCTAAGAAATTCATCCAATCATTTAAAGATCAGATTGTTAAATCAAGGGAGAAAAGAGAGTAGTATAGGAGGAGAGAATTCCTTATAAATCTCAAGGGGAGAAAGTGCAGTAAAAAGTTTGGCAGTGTACCTATAATGATTCTGACACTTAGTCATTTTTCACGAAGTGTTGCCATCAATGCCAAAGGGGGAGATTGTTGGCATATGGCTTTTAAGTGTTTTCATTGATGGCAACCCAAGTCATGCAACCTAAGTCTTGCATACAAATGTACAATATAGTTTTGGCAGAGCAGAGTAAAGAACAGGGCATCTGATTTCAGGCATAAAAGTTGATCTGAACACCTTACCAGACAGATATTCTGAGTTGAGGATCTTTAAGGAAGGTTTGTTGATGATTGCAATACCTTGGTGAAGGATTTTTTTGATGCGCATGTTGGAAAATTTATGCCTCAACATTCGGGTTTCCCTTGAAGACTTGGCCGATTTCTCCATGTTTATGGCATTTACCGCCATACCATTGCATGCTTTCCTTAGAGGTGCAGTTGTGTGGTTTACCACTTTATCACAAGCCTCTATTGCTTGGCCTACTGTTGGGTGGTGTTACTACTCTACTGCGGTGGTCTTCTTTTTGCATGGTGGTGGCACGGTGAGTAGCGGTAGTCTGGAAGGCGGTTACCTCCTTACCGCAGGGTGTCAGTCTGGTGGTGGAGGTAGCGCGGTGAGCGGCACAGTAGTGGTGAGCTAGTGTGCTGGTAGTTACCACCATACTGTAGGCAGTGAGAAGACTCACCATGGTGGCTGCAATATGTGGCTAGTAGTCAGTGGTGACCATTACCGCCCCACCACAGGTGGTGAGGATGCTCATTGCAGTGACTGTAGTGAGATTGCTGGCGGTCTGCCAGAGCGGTCATCGATCTATTGTGGGGTGGCCTAGTGGCCTCTGCGGTAGCACGGTGAGACCATTGACGATCTAGCTGGTGGTTACTGCCACATCGCAGGAAGGCATTGGATGGTCAGTGGTAGTGCAGTGGAGATGGCAGTCAATGCAGGAAGTTAACGCCATACCATGGGGTGGCCAAATGAGCTCAACGGTAGCGCAGTGTGGTCAGGTCTAGGCTCGGTGATGACTTGGGTGAGTTTAGCTGAGCTCGCCACCCTATTGTTAGGTGAATTAGATAGGGGCGCGGTAGTGCGGTGGATTCAAGTTGTGAGCCCGAATAACTTCACTAGTACAAAAGCAACAATATATGACTAAATAAACTACTAAAAATTGCATATAAATGACTAATTTTGGTCACGTGACCATTAGTAGTTTATTTCCGGTCATTTATAACATGACCAAATTTATGACTAAACTATTTTATTCATTTATCCAGTCATTGATTTGGTCATGGATTTGGTCATTGATTTAGTCATTGATTTAGTCGTTAATTTAGTCATTGATTATTGTTAACTGGTCATTTATTTAATCATGGTAGTGATTTATTTAGTCATATATTTAGTCATTAATTTAATCATTGATTGTTGTTAAATTTTCATTTATTTAGTCATGGTAGTCAATTGATTATTGTTAACTAGTCATTTATTTAGTCATGGTAGTCATTTATTTAATCATGGTAATCATTTATTTTAGTCATGGTAGTCATATATTTAGTCATTGCAGTCATTTATTTTATTATTGTATTCATTTATTTTAGTCATGGTAGTCATTTATTTAGTCATGGTTTAGTCATTTATTTGGGTGAATCAGTTATTCAAATTATAAATCAAATTTAAATTAATCCTCCCAAATTTATGCATATAAACATCAAGTATCATAGATATTCAAATGTTTTTTTGTATTGGATTAACATGAAAAAAAAATATACAATCAACAAACAACTTTATGCATATAAACTTCAAGTATCATAGATATTCAAATTTTTTTTGTATTGGATTAACATGAAAAAAAAGAATGTACATTCAGCAAGGCTGCATAGCCAAAGGAATTAAAAATAGCATACAACTGCATAAATAAAGATCAAAGAAATCCACCTATACTTTGTTGTACAGAGCATAACATCCCACAATAGAACTCAACCTCAAAGCTGTTTTAAATCTATTGTAAAAATATCCTTCACTACACTCTTGGTTGCCATGGAAGACAAATCCAAGATACAATACAAATGCTACAAACATTAAAGGTAGAAAAGACATGAAAATATCTAATTCAGTGTAGACTTGCCCTCCCATTCCAGTCGGACAACCCTTGAGAGAAGATTGGAAGGATTCGAATTAGAAGGATGGCAACTTCCTATCTAGAGATCTCGCTGGTCACGGTTGGATGAAAGTAAAGAGGGGATGCTCACCTCTCCAATTTAGTGAGCTGCAACCTGAAAATAAGATTTCAATGAGGGTTTTAGAGTATGTTTATTAAAATGAAAATACGGCCAAGAAAAATGGTGTCGATGGGCACAAAAGTTTCTTTATGTGTTGTTCCAGTGCATTTATGTCCTTCCCCTAGAGATTCTTGGCAACCTGCAATACACAACACATTTTAAACAATAGTTATAACACCAAAATATTCTCGAGGACTTGTCAAAGGATTTATTTTCTAATCTATTTTGTCTTTATCACCATTATTTTTTCATGTTTGATGAAATAGATTCATAATTAAATACAACTCATCTTCAAAAAATCAGACATAATGACATTACGACACAAACAAGCAAAATTGGGACATTTTAAGTATCAAGTGCCAACTGCAATAAGCATGGTAGAAACTAAGCAAAGGAATACTCTTCAAAATGAATAATTTCTACCATAACTAACATTGATGTTTGAAGCATCTTGCTAGAGAGAGACCATAAACTGCTGGAAAGCATCGTTGTATTTCTGAAAAGATTTGACTAATTTTTTGATCTGAAGGTTGCCCATTTTTATTTTTTAGTTGTTGTTGATGTTCTGTTGCTAGTTGGAGGTACAATAGTTACTATACCATTAAGCATATTCTATCCATTAATTAACAAGGTAGATATCAAATAAAATATTTTATTTTGTCGATGAGATGAATAGAGGTACAATTATTTGGTGATTATATTATGCAAAGGGAAGATGAAACTACAGTCAATTTACTAGTACTAAAATTCTTTTGGAGTTTGAATCCTGAAATTATTGTTCACTTAAATGTAGGAGAAAGTCAAGAAAAAAATTAAATTAGTTTGATATATAACCTACGAGATCCAGAAGACAGGGGGGATGAGCATTGTAAATATGAGTTAAAAGAAGCATTTTCTCACATCATCAGCATAGTGACAAATTGTGAAGTTGACTCGAGAAAGTTTTGGTTTGCTGAACTGCTTATTGTAAAGCTTTTGTGCAAAGGTCTCATGGGTTGATATGTTGCAGCCAAAGATTTTTTAAGCTTTTCTAATTCATCTGGAAAATTAGACTCCCTATAATTGTCTAAGAAAGTTTAAGAAATTGCATCATAAAGAGTTTCCATTTGTGCCCTATGCTTGTAAACTCCATTTAAGTTGGATTAGATGCACATAAATTTTCACTACAAGCTATGATGATAATTTGCAAAAGTAAAACATGAAAAATGTGAACACTCTCCATCGTTCCTAATTTACTTCCAAGAAACAAATTGAATGGTAGAAAAAAGAACCAAAAGAGGACTTGTTAATAATACATAAGAAAAATGCTAGACCTTATCAAATGATTTGATGCATGGAATCATAAGACTTGCAAAACTACATCTAAAACTTTTAGACAATGAATTGATCCAGATGCAAATACAAGGCCATACCTTGAACTTGCTAATAGCACGCAAACAATCATCTTCTAATATAGCTTCACAGGATTATCTCCATATTTTTGAAAGGAGAGCTTGCAACTACTGTAACTCAATCAAACCTCCATTGTGTGGCCTTGTTTCCAAATAAATATCAACAATTTGGACCCCTATCCCATGGATGTATATTAGAAAAACAACTCCCTGACCCAATTAAATGGATATATCTATTACTAAATATTAAAATAAGATTCCTCACAAATTTTTCTCAAGCACAACAATCGAAAGCACAAAGCAATATGGTAATGGATTCCTATAGAAAGATGATTTATACATATTGTACAATAGTGACATGAGAAGCATTTCAATTGGTTCTTTATATATAAAATTACTGCATTAAAGATCAAAATAATTGTTTACATAGTCATTTTCATCATTTTTATTTGAAACATTAATTTTAGTCTATCTATGCATATGGTTAGTATGGAAAGAGTCAGAGAGAAAGATACCAAGTTCATAATAGAAGTCATGAATGCCTAGAAATTCAACCCAAAATCCCTTGTTTGATGCAAGTGGATCAAAACCAACCTTGGCACACATCTCATGAAACTGTGACCTAAAAGTAGGATTCTTCTTTATATCGTTCTATAATCAAGAAAAAAATGAATGAAATTCTAGCTACATTTATTTCTTCTTAAGTGAAAATCCAAGGGAAAAAGTCTAATCCTACCAAAGTGACATCAAAGACAAATCATATCAAATCTATAAGCTACTCCTCTTACTACATTTTTAAGATGCTTTATTTTGCACTATTCTATTTGTCTAGTTTAGCAAGTTGTTTGTCAAATAATAGTATTCTAGGATAATTTTATCATCAAAGAATAGAGAATTGTTTACTTTGTTGGTCACGAGGACTCACAAACTGGAGGAAGTGTCAAAAGAAATTCAGAATGCTAAGGGGGTTAGAAAAACACCAACTAGTAAAAATGAAGTTGATGGTGGTATCGAGCAGAAATCAGAGGCAGGTTGCAGTTCATAGACTGTGAATGATAGTGGCAGTTATAAAGTCATAGATGCTTTGTATGTCATGGAATTGCTATAATTCAACAATATTTGAAATTAGTTTCAAATTGGTTTTATCAAGGTTTATGGAGTTTGCTTATGTAAGGTTATATTCTGATAATTTATAGTAATGTGGATGGACTTTCTTTGATGCTACATGGAATCAATCTAAAAATCATAACTGACTATAGACTGATAAGATTAAATAAATTTAGATGAATTTCTTTGATTTAGCAGAGTTGGGTTTTTTTAATGATAATATTAGAGCTTGAGAGTCTTTTAGTAAATATTGCCAAGTGGCAATTTGTTAAAATTGCTTTTGACAAATTCAAAAATTCTATTTTTCTTTCCTATATATATTCTTTCATGTATCCATGTGACTATCTTCATTTCAAGATTTTTATTTATACAAAGATGTGGATGATTAGTTGGATAGAACAAGAATTCCAAGTATCCCCAGTAAAATCAACCTCAAAATATCACAAGAAGGTTTGGAGTAAATTGAGAAAGCATTTACTACAAGCTAGGGGCAAGGAAAGAAATTTCTTGCTTACAAGATAAGATCACAAAGATCTTTCAATAAAAAACATAGTTTTTTCCAAGTTGCAACCCTACAACAAAATAAATTGCAAGGAGGAAAATAGAAATTGAAACCATGCTATCATGGGCATTACAAGGTAGTTCAAAGGATTGGATGGTTTCATGAGATTTCAAATATAAAGTAACTAGTTGGAAACATGGTCCACAATGCTTTTCATGTCTCAAGATTGAAGAAATCAATGGGAAATCTAATTGCTACTACTGGTTTGCTACTGTTAGATAAAGACGGGCAACTTGTCTTTGAACCAAAAGCTATCATTGATGTAAGGAAAAAAAAACTCTGAAACAAAGTATTTAAGAAATACCTCACAAGATGGAAGTTGTAAGTGTGGAAATGGTGAATAAAATCCAAAACACTTCTTAATACGACATTATATCAATGAGTAAACAAATTGAATCAATTCAACAAAGTAATCAATTGAAAGCATCCTATTGCTCTCTATCTCTAAAGATTTATTAAATCTAAAATGCTCTCAAATTGTGTAAGCAAATAAGACTGTTAAAATGACTATTTGAAGAATGAGATGATGATAATGCAATGCTAAATGATAAATCAATTAAACTAGCATGACATAGATATGAAACAGATAATTGTAGCTATAGGAGGCAATCATGGTTGAAAATTGGATTGCTTGATGCTTGATTGTGTGGATGCTTGATGCTTGATGTCTAGATTCCTATAGAGTAAGAGTGCAAAAGCTTGATTATCTGGATCCTTTTCTTGGTTGAATGAGGTTGTATTTATAGATTTCCTGGCTATAGAAATGCACAGGGAAAGCTTTGAGAGGCTTGGATTCAATCTAGAGAATTGAATGGTGAGAGATGGAGAAGATTGAGAGAAAGATGGATATTGTCTCTACCCATGAAAACACCAGGCAAGAGAAGAGGAAGGATTGATGGAGGAGGATTGAGAGATCAAACTCCAAATTTGTCTCCAATTTGTCTCCAAAACTTCCCATGAAGTTTCAATCAATTAATTTGACATATTTTTGACATAAATTAGACATGGTTTAGACATAGGAAATCTAATTCATTTTTGAGATAATATAGATTGGAATATTCCTTGTGCAACAATTCAAATATTTTGATTTATTTAAATTAGCAAAAGAAAGATAATTAATTTAATAAAACGAACTATAGGATAGTTGTTTATTAAATTAAAATAGAAGAATAATGGCAATTAATCAATAAAGTGTTTTTTTCTTTATTTAATTAATTTAGAATTGATGTGATAGATTGAAATAGAGATGTGATAATTAAATCAAACAAAGTATTTATTTTTGTTTATTTAATTAAGACGAGACTTAGAAGAAATTATGAAGAATGTGAATGTGAACTATATTAAATAAATATTTCTATTTATTCAATATTAGAGGAAATTAGGATAATTAATCAAATAATTCATATTTAATTAATCGGATGCTCCAGACCATTTTTAGGTGCATACATTTTGCCCCTCTTCGAAGTGATGTGTTTACGCGTTGATTCGAAGAAATATTTTGCTACTACTGCCAGGATTGATGATATGAAAAAAAAAAAATTTCGTGTGTCCCAGATATGATTTTCAGATGATTTGATAACCAAACATGCCCCAGACATGACTTTCGGATGATAATAATTTTGTGTGCCATAGACATGATTTTCAAATGATAATAAATTCGTGTGCCCCAGACATGATTTTCAGATGATAATAATTTCGTGTGCCCCAGACATGATTTTTAGATGATTTGATAATGATATGCCCCCTCAGGAGATAAATTAATGATTTGATGAATTTTTGAAATTTTCAAAAATTTATGATTTTTTGATGATTTTATATTGCTGTTGATTTTAAAAGAATTTATCTCCTGACAAAATGATGATGAAATAGAGCTTTTAAATGAGTTTTAATTAATTTCATGAATAAAATTAATCAAAATGTAATAAAAATCCACCAAAAATACCTTTTCAAAATTATAAATAGTGCAAAAGGTCATTTTCAAAGCCATTATTTGCTTTTTGAGTTTAAAAATCATAGTGATAAAGACTTTTGAGCCAGTTGGAGCAAGATGCCTATCCCCTACCACACTCACCGATTCGAGCGCATTCGACATCACAAATGACCGCCTATGTATGGACCTCTAGTATGTACCCCTTGACCTCCTCATACTTCATGTTTTTTTGTTTTTTATGCTTTTTAGGTCTTAGGCGTGTCTAGGTGTCTTTTAGCGCTTTCAAGCCGCGTTGTAGCGCTTCTGGTAGGTAGTTTAGCGCTTTGATTTTTAGCGCTTCCATGTCATAATATAGCGCTTTTAGTGATTTAGCACTTAGGAGCCAAAAAATAGCGCTTTCAAGGTCTGTTCTAGCACTTTTGGTAAAGTGGCACTTTGACAGCCTGTTGTAGTGCTTTGATGCAAAAAAGTAGCACTTTGAAACTTTTAGCACTTTGGAAGCCTGTTTTAGTGCTTTTGGATGATAAAATAGTGCTTTTAGGATTTAGCGCTTTGGAAGCCTGTTTTAGCACTTTTCGATGATAAAATAACACTTTTGGGATTTAGTGCTTTGGAAGCCTGTTTTAGCGCTTCCATGTCAAAATTGAAGATTTTGACTTAGTGAACTTTGATTATGTCAATTTCGATCATGTCCATTCTTCTGATTGGCATGATTGACAATCCACATTCTTGATGTTAGATTCAATGATTTAAATAAGACTAACTCTCATGATAGGCAAGAAGAAACAACATTTATTGATGATCCTCATGATAGGTGAGGACATGATTCAATATCTGATAAATCTCATGATAGGCGAGATCTAGATAATGTTTTGATGAATCTCATGATAGGTGAGGTTTTTTGATGATTTGAAAACCTCATGATAGGTGAGGTTTGATGTTCACCTATGAATTTTGATCGAAAATTCATACCAAAGATTTTGGAATAGACTGATAGTAGAACGACCTTTGATTCCTTGACATAGTTCACTGATTGTAGATTTTTTCATTATGATGATAGGAGGATCTGGGTACTCTCCAAATGCGAGAGAGATTTCTGCAGATGACAGATTTGATACCGCACCTGACATCGGGTGAGCTTCAGATGATAGGCCAGTGTGGTCTTATGAGTTTACTTGATATGCCCCAGATTAGGATTAATCGGGGTTTGTTGACTACATTGGCTGAGAGGTGGCATAATGACCACAACACCTTTCACCTACCCATCGGTGAGATGACAGTCACACCAGAGGATGTGTGGCTTATATTGCACATTCCTTTCATGGGGGAGATTGTGACATATGATTTACATGGGACCAGCAGCAGAGATGCTCTTTGTAGAGTATTTCAGGATCAGGCCATAGCGGGTCCTAGCATTCGATGGCAGAGGATTGCAGACTCTTATGCGACATTACCAATAGTGCTAGCTAGATTCATTGGAGGATTCCTTTGCCCTGATCGAAAGTCAAAGGGATTCCTCATTGGCTGGGGCAGGACACTTGAGAGCATGATGGTACATGGTACCAGATATGCATGGGGGATGTGCATGTTAGTGCATCTATATCATGATCTCCACTAAGTGGTGTACTTAGATGCAAGTAGTCTATCCACAGGGATGACATTGCTACAGGTGTGGGCTTGGGAGCATTTTGCCATATGTCGGTTGTTTCCAGTTGCAAACAAACCAGCTGGTAGACCATATGTTTTTTGATACAGTGGTCGATTCACGCAGGCTCGGATGGGAAAATTAGAGCATTGGAGGCAAGTTTTCGATGACATGGAGATAGTTATCTGGCACCCATACCTTGACTACAAGGAGTGGGATGAGGATGGTGCAGTGCTGGGGTTTTTGTGTGATTCTATGTACCTCATTGGCCGGACTCCTTTTGTTCTAGAGATATTCTTGCTCAGTCGGGTTTACAGACAGTATGGCATTGTTCAGTGCATGCCATAGGGAGTAGCTCACTATGCCAAGCACCGAATGGATGTTCCTGATTGGGGTCTGACACTATCCTACAATGTTCTTGTAGAGGGTTATAGAGCTTTACTGCCATCTCCTTGGGACATGCAGAGAGATAGTTTTGAGGCAGCTGTGACAGAGGATTATGCAGCTTTCCTGGCTTTGGTCCCCCATCCTCGCATTACTATTCCCGACGAGCTAGCACCTTTACCTGTAGTGGAGGAGGTGGTCGAGGGTTCTGCTGACAGTGGGGGTTGAGAGGATTCCTCATCCAGCCGTAGCTCAGAGAGCACTAGTGGGGACAGTAGTAGCAATGATGGCAGTGATGGTGGGAGTGGAGGATATAGAGGGGTAGGGCCAAACATTCATAGTGCACCTTCTTCCAATAGGCCTTACAAGAGGCAAGCTATGATAGTGTCGGTAGGTGGGTAGCACAGACAGATAGTTGGGCTTCAGGCACAAGTCCAGACCTTACAAGCACAGTTGGTATAGGCTCGGGGTATGCTTGTGTAGACTCAAACACAAAGGCAGACCTAGGAATAGGCTCATGCACAGGCCTTAGCACAGGTATAGGAGTAGTTAGCTGGTATGTA
This sequence comes from Sequoiadendron giganteum, assembly GCA_007115665.2. Taxonomy (NCBI): domain Eukaryota; kingdom Viridiplantae; phylum Streptophyta; class Pinopsida; order Cupressales; family Cupressaceae; genus Sequoiadendron; species Sequoiadendron giganteum. The sequence continues at coordinate 378,798,637 of CM021110.1, forward strand.
GACATAGGTTGATACCCTGACAGTCGAGAGGGCACAAGAGACAGTAGATACCCTCCATAGATTGGCCGATGGCACCTCTATTGGTGATTATATGAGAGACGTTCTGCGGGTTGGCCGAGAGGCAAAGTTCTATCAGGGCCGCTATCATGATGCAGTGCCTATCGAGCGCCAAGTCAGTTATGCCCCATTGAGATCTGGATAGACACACACATAGATAGTCAGTGAGGGGGTGACACAGCCTCCATGCAGAGATTCGAGAGATTCGAGTCCTTCTGGGGGTGGTGGTGGTACAGGTCTTGTTGGGCTCAGGCATTCTGGCACTAGTAGGTCATAGAGGCTATTGTGATCCTCACTGATGTATTTTATGATGTACCTCTTTATATGATGATGTATTTTTATGTCCGACGTCATTATATACTTGACATTTTTGATATATATATGAGATACATTTGATATGATTATGATGATGGCTTCATTATTTCTATGTGATGGATGTTGTTATATGCTTTATGTGATGAGTTTATTTTAATGTAATGATGTAATGATGTATGTATGGATGGATAAATGATATGTGGATATATGATGTGATTTATGGATGGATAAATGATGATTTATATGAATGCTTTTAAATGTGATCAAAAGGTATGAAATAGATGGATGAATGCTTTTTTTTTTGTTATTTTCAAATGTGATGATGATAAATGATGATTTTATGATGAATGAGAAAATGTATGGATGGTAATTAATGTATGCATATGATGTTGGATAAATGGTAATGTAATGAATGTGTTATGGTAAGAATGAACCTGATGTACTAATGGTAGAATTTATGATGCATGATGAAATATATGAATGATGAAATGATGATGCAAATGATTATGCTATATGTTTTTGATGATTTTATGTCAAGTATACTTAGTCTCTTTTTTGTAGATTAGACAATCATTGATTTGGAACTCTTTATGCAACAAATACTCTACAAATAATGAATCATGAATGCAATCTAATTTTAACATGCAGCTATATGTAAAACAAATGTCATTTTAACAGTCTTTTTGTGCTTGGTATCATCATAGAGCTTTATTGAATGTTGAAAGTGAATACAAGCGTCAATGGTTGTGTTAATCCAATGACGACCTAAGTACTACTTTCATGATTTTTGATATTGCAATCGAACACAAGCATCTAGGTATAATTGAACCGAGATGACCTGAGCATTCATTGCGTAAACAAGTAGTGATTAATCATTTCAATGTGTGAATTTTGAATGTCATCGGTGATACATTTGCATAGCACATCCCCCAACAATTCACACATTTATATGATTAACGTACATACAGTAGACAATAAAAAATATAATTCTTTTTCCTTGTTCCTCTAGTTCAATACATCATTGAGTTACTCCAAAGAAATGATAAAAAAAAGTACAATTTATCCATTGTTTACTTAGAGTGTTCCATTCATTATTCAGATTTTAGATAATCCATCTTGATTTTGACATGTTTTTGGATTTTTGAGTTTTTGACTAAAGACCTAACCTACTAACCTATCTTAGGGGTCTCGGGGGCTGATTTAAGATTACCCTTGCATATGTTATAGATGCAGAGACCACATAGTTCGACTGAAATAGACCTATGTTTTTGGATTTTCCCTTTTTAGATTTCCTATTTGACATGTTTTTTTTTGGATTTTCGATATGATACGGATGGTTGATGCTTCTGATGATGATTGATATTGCGCTTTGATCTTTGTTTTTGGTTTTCTACCATTTGATGCAATTGACACATTTGTATTGCCCCTAGTGATATCCAGATGTTGCCCCCAAGCTATGGAGTGATATGTTGACCACGTGACATGAGTTTGATAATGGATGTTATGATGGCCAGATGAAAGATATGATATGAATTGATACTGACTTTTTAGACGAAACGATCCTGACATATATCCAAATAGATGGGAAAGCTGATCCTTGAATCACATATGACGCCTGTTTCCAGGTTTTCACCACATGCTTTGATTACACCCTCTATTTTGTTAATCTTTCCTATTTTTCTCTTTTTTTCTTTTTTCTTTTTGTATTTTCTATTTTTTTTGTATTTTGTGTTACCAAGATGCCTGATTGCCAGGTTTTCACCAAGGGAACAATTTTAGATTTTTGTCCCGTGCACTAGGAGTTTTAAGCATAGAATTTCTTGAGATGAATACTATTGATAGGTTCATCAAATAGATCCCCTTCTGACGTTGATAGCTGATATGCTCCTGATCCATACACTGATATGACAACAAAAGGACGAGGCCAGTTAGGCTCAAATTTTCCTTTCTTTTCCCTGTCTTGTTGATTCCTAGGATTTTCCTTTAGTACCAAGTCACCAACCTGAAAGACTCTTGGTTTTAACCTATGATTGTAACTTCGAGAAATTCTCTATTGATAAGTTGTTAGATGATTAACAGCTTGTTGACGATGCTCATCTAGCAATTCTAGTTCCTACAATTTAGATACCCTGTAGTCTTCATCTGAAATGATACCTTTGAGTGATACACGAAGGGATGGAATTTCAACTTCAATGGGCAATATGGCTTTGGATCCATATACCAAAGCAAATGGTGTATCTCTCGTTGGTGTTCTGATGCTTGTTCTATAGGCCCATAGTGCAGGGTTGAGTTGAACATGCCAATCATGTCCAACATCGTTGACCATCTTTTTGAGGATTTTGAGTATGGTTTTGTTTGAGGCCTCTGCTTGGCCATTCCCTTGAGGATAGTATGGTGTTGAAAAATGATGTTGGATGTGGAACCTATCACATAGCTCTTGGACATCTTAATTTTTGAAAGGTCATCCATTATTAGTGATAATGGATTGAGGGATACCATACCGACATATTATATAGTTCAAGATGAAAGAGAAAATTTGTTTCCCAGTGATGGTAATAAGAGGTACTGCCTCAATCCATTTCGTGAAATACTGTGTAGCTGTAATAATGAACTTGTGTCCATTAGATGAAGATGGATTGATTTTCCTACTAGATCTAGGCCCCATTGACAAAAAGGCCATGTTGATGTAAAGGGATGCAGTTCTTGTGCTGGTGCATGAACCAGATTGCTGTGAACCTAACATTTCTAACATTTCTTGACAAATTGATATGATTCTTTTCCATGCACAACCAATAATAACCTAAATGGGGGAGTTTCTTAGCTAGAGTCATTCCACTCGAGTGAGTACCACAAATACCCTCGTGAACTTCTCGTAAGGCCGTTTCAGATTCATTGCATTCTAGACATCGGAGTAGGGTGCCATTAAGACCTCGACGATAAAGGACATCTGTGATTAATGTATGTCAGGTGGATTGGCAGATAAAGTTTCATTTTTGGTTCCGTGAAAGATCGGGAGGAAGGATATCATCTTTTAGGTAAGCATAGGTTTTTTTGTAGAGAGAGGGTTCAATGGTTTCTATATGGCATATGGTAGCAGATTCTAATTGATAATGGGAAGGACATGATACTTTTTCTACCATAAACTCATAACAAACATGCTTCTCAGGCAACTGTAGTAATGAAGCGATTGTAGCCATAGCATCTGCAGCTTTGTTCTCTGCTCTTGGAATCTGATCAAACTTGATACTTTCAAAAGACTGTTTTAGATAATCTATTTGTTATTCGTCATTCACTTGATAAATGACTAGTTGAGAGTCTCCATACACTTGTAAGTCCCTGATTTTCCATTGAATAGCCGTGTTGACCCCAATAATCAATGCTTCATATTTTTCCACATTATTTATACATTAAACCATGAGTCTATATGACTTCAGTATTGTGTGTCCTTGGGTGGAGATGAACAAGATTCCTGCTCCCGATCCTTGTTGTGTACATGATCCATCAAAATAGAGAATCCATTGTTGAGGCATAGCTGTCATAATGTTTGCATCTGGAAATTCCATTGTCATTGGGTGATTATCTGGTAGAGGAGCTTCAGCTAGCTGTTCAGTGATTACTTGTCCCTTGATTGCCTTTCTTTCGACATATTGAATGTCAAATTCACTTAGGAGCATAACCCATTTTGCCAATCTACCTGTTAAGGCAGCTTTACTTAGTAGATACTTCAAAGGATCAATCTTTGCAATTAATCTGAGTGTATGAGCCATCATGTAGTGTCTCAACTTTTGAGTAGCAAACACCACCGCTAAGCAAGAATTTTCTATGAATGTATAGTTTATTTCATAGCCATTTAAAGTTCTACTGATGTAGTAGATGGCATGCTCTTTTCCTATATTATCCTCTTGTGCTAAGAGTGCCCCCAATGAGATATCAGTTGTAGCAATATACAATATAAGGGGTTGTCCTTCTATTGATGGTATGAGAACAGGTGGTGACATTAGATATTGTTTGATCTGATTGAATGTTGCTTCACACTTCTCATCCCACATGAAAACTATGTGTTTATGTAATAGATGATTGAAAGGATGACTTCTATCTGCCAGCTGGGAGATGAATCTTTTGATTGATTGAAGCTATCCTTGTAGTGATCTGAGCTGGCTGATGTTTCTAGGAGGTGGCATCTCCATAATTGCTTTGAATTTTTCCGGATCCACTTCAATGCCCTTTTCTGAGACAATGTACCCTAGTAGCCTTGCTGATGTAACCCCGAAGACACATTTCGTAGGGTTTAACCTGACATTAAATTTCTCCATCTATGTGAAGATTTTATCTAGGATATGCAAATGTTCTTCCCTAGTAGTGGATTTTGCTAAGATGTCATCTACATAATCTTCCATGACGGTGTGCATCATATCATGGAATATTGTCGTCATTGCTCTTTGATAAGTCGCTCCTACATTCTTTAGACCAAATGGCATGACGTTCTAGCAAAAGGTTCCCTATGGACATGTAAAAGTCATCTTTTCTTGATCTTCTGGAGCTATTCTTATTTGATTGTACCCAGAGAAACCGTCCATGATTGATAACATGGCATGCCCTATCGTCAAGTCCACAATGATGTCTATATTTGGAAGTGGAAAATAATCCTTCGGGTATGCTTTATTGAGGTCCCTGAAATTTGTGCAGATTCTGATGCTATTTTCCAACTTGGAAATAGGCACAAGAATTGATATCCATTTAGCATAATCTATAGATCATATGAATCCAGCATCCAGTAATTTCTTTAGCTCTGTTTTGACCATTAATGCAATGTGGGGGTGCATTTTTCTTAATTTTTGTTTAACAGGTTTGATTCCTGTTAGCAAAGATAAATGATGCATAAGAAGATTGGGATCTAAACCTGGCATATCAGAATATGACCAAGCAAAGTTGATGCTTCTTGCTTTGAAGAATTGGATGAATGCTTGTCTTTCTTTTTCTATCATGGATTCCACCAGATGTAGGATTTTTGCCTTCTCTTCTGTGCCAATGTCCACTGATTGTGTAGGTTCAACTAGAACTAATAATTGCTCATGATAGTGTTCTGGGAGTGTGTCAAATCTTCCCTCCTTCAGTGCCTCAGAAAGGTTTTCACTGTTGGATGCGTTCTTTATGTTTACTTTTTCTAGATCTAATGCTTCCATAGAATGGTTTTCACCATTAGATCTATTTTCCCTGTTATCAATTTTTCAACTGGAAGATTTGACATCCTCCTGCTAAGTCATATTGTTATGAGTAGTATAGATATAATTTTTATCAGGTTCAGTATGACATAGGAAATGCACGATGGCATCATCATTTGCAAATTTTGGGATAGTCAAAGGTTCGGTAGGTTCCCAATCAATGAGTTCTGGATGGATTAATGGCATGGTATCATTAGATTGATTTAGGTCAATGGAAGTAAGGGTGGGGACAACAATATCATCATAATCATCATTCGGGATATCGAGATCCATGATGGTACCCTCTTCAAAGTCATCTAGTTCACTCAAATTTTGTTCGTCCTCACTAGAGTCATCGATATTTAGTGATCCCTCAATGAAAGGTCTAGACCCAAAGCCTTGGCCCTCCTCACATGTAGGTGTATATATTTGAATCACATCGACTGGAATATCAATGAAAAGTAGATCACAATTAAGGCCCACTCATATTCATTTGAGTCTGTTTCAGAACCATCTCTAAAATGAAGGATATTTTCCATAGCTGTCTTTGTTAGCTCTTGCTTCTCTTCTTTAGAGTATCCTAGTCCTGGTTTTTCTTTTGTGTGGAGAGTGAGAGGTGTGATAGGTTCTGAAACTCCCTTTTTTCTTAATCCCACAGGCCCTTGTCCTTCATAACCCATTTTTTCAAGAATAGCCTTTCCTTTTCCATACTTGTCTGTGTTGATGTTAATATTTTTGATACTGATCTCAGATGTTGATGCTTCTTCATCCTTGTAAATCCAATCTAGGATTGCTTTATTGTTTGTTTCTTCCGCTATGGTTCTAGATTTTATGAATGTTTCTTGAAGAGCGGTGCTAGGTAAAGATGTTAGAGGTTTGATCATTGATGGTTGACCATATTTCCTAGGAGATGGCATTAACTGTGATAAGTTAAGCAATTTCTCCATTGAGTACTGTCCCATTCCTTTATCTGTCAACTGAACCTACTTCTGAAAGTTATCTGATAGAGAAGTTTGTGTACCTGGAATGTTTGTTTCAACATGACTTGTTTCCTTTTCTTTACCTTTCTTTTGTACCCACTTGGTAGTGATGCTTGGACTTTGTTTGTTCTTGGATGATGATGAGCTTGAAGCTTCCCTATTGTGAGGGACAAAGGTGTCTTGAGATATTCTTAATGTGTCACAATGTTGTGGATGATTATAATCAGTAGCTATAGTCACCTCTTGTCCATTTACTAGAAACTTTAGGCATTGATGGTATGTAGAAGGTATAGCCTACATTTCATGAATCTAGGGTCATCCTAAAAGTATGTTGTATGTCAACTCTCTTTCCAACACTTAACATGCTATATGCTTGATCATGGGTCCCACCTAAATGGGTAATACAATTAAACCTTGGGATGATCTTTCCTCCTGATCATATGCTTTGATGGTCATTTTCCTCCGAGCATCAACAACATCTTCAGAATATCCTAGTGCATGGACTAATTTGAGGGTGCAAATGTTCAGACTAGCTCCCCCATCTATTAGAACTCTCTTAACATGATGATTAGGGATACATACTTCGATATGCAATGCGGTGTTATGTGGATGGTTTAATGATAAATCATCTTTTTTAGAGAATGAAAGACAATGCGGGGTAGTCAGGTGTCCCACCATAGCTTGGAATTGACAAACATCCAGATTTTTTGGTATGGTTGTGGCAACTAATGCTTGTTTGAGAACTTCCTTATGTGATGGTGACAACTTGAGGAGTTCGAGTATTGATATTTGTGTAGGGATGTTTTGCAATTGATTGACAATATTATATTGAGATTGAGGCATAACCTCACATTGAGATCTTGCTCCTTTTAATAATACCTTGGCTTGCCCCCTAGTCATGACGTTTGCTAGTTGATGTTCTTGATTCCCTCGAGGGGTGTTTTGCATTTGATTGATAACCTCATAATGTGATGGAGGTGGAACTACATGTGTGGAGCCAATTCCTTTTAACATTACCTTGGATTGTCCCCTAGTTACCACATTGGCTTGTTGATGTTCTTGATTGCCTCTGATTTTTAAGACATTTATTTGATTATCAGAGTTCGGGACACCTGGGAGTAAATCCAAAGGGGTAATGGTGTTGATTTTGTTCTCAAAAATGTTATTGTTAACTACATGATCATTTTTGACTTTAGATAGACATAGGATTGTTGTGTCATAGACATGATTGATGTTATTTCCTTTGCTATTGGAGGATGATGCACCTTTGTCATAATTGGGAAAAGGATCTTTGAAGGCTGAATGATCATTGTTATTTTGAGGTCCTTCCACATACACTTTGTTGCTATCCACTGAATCTTGCACTGCATGTTTCAATTCCATATAGTCATTTGTTTTATGACCCTTGTTATTATGATAGTTGCAATAATCAGCGTCATTCCACCATGATGGTTTGAATTTTGGATCCTAGAACCTAGCTTCCCATGCAGTGAGAAGGCCTCTAGTAACTAGTTCTTTCATTGCTGATTCCATTGATTGACCTAAAGGTGTGAACCTTCACCGATTTGATGGTTTTTGATATGACTGTGGTTTCATGTTTTCATTGCTTTGTGTGGTATTTGACTTGACATTTTGTTCATTGTTCTGATTCTTTGATGTGGATGTGGTCAAATTAAAAACTGGTTTGATGTTTTGGGGATCATTTGTCATTTAGTTGATAGTCGTGTTGTGATTCTTTTTCCAGAATTTTGGCTTCTCACCGCTTGAGTATTGATTTGAAGAGTTACTTGTGTTGTTTGTTTCAACATTAAAATGTTTGATAACTCCTCTCTTGACTAATGCCTCTTCGATTTTAAGACCATTTTTTATCACCTTTTCAAATGTTAGAGGACATTATAGTTCCAATCTATAACTGATTTCTTTTGTCAAGTTTTCAATGAACAATTCCATCTTTTCCTCTTCAAGGATGGATCTAGGATATCTTGTGAACAAGCATTGCCATCTTTGGAGAAAAGACAAAAATGTTTCTCCCTTGTTTTGTTTGAGATTGTAAAGATCTTTGATAGTAACATCATGTTGGATGTTGAATGAGTATTGAGAGATAAATCTATTGACTAGTTCCTCAAAAGTTTTGATACCTGGTTTTAACTTTGAAAACCATTCCATGCATGATCCTCCAAAACACCTTGGGAATAGTCTCATTAAATATGTCTCTTCTTGTGCAAACTCAAGACTCATTGTTTTGAATTCTCTGATGTGATCAATTGGATCCATTCTACCATTATACTTATCGTATTTTGGGATCTCACAATGTCTAGGGAAGGGTATCAAGCCGACTGTTGCATCGAAAGGATAAGGACAAATTTCCTATATCGCATATTGCTTTGTAGTCCCTTTCATCATATCTTGTATTTGTTGCTATAACATTTGCATCTGAGATGTTAAAGTGACAACTGGATCTATTTTTTGCGTTGGTTATGGTATCTCAGTCTTATTTATGTCTGGTGTTCCCTTCAAATGGTTTACACCAAAATCTTTTGGAAGTTTTGCCCCCGATTCGGCCAACATTAAAAGATATTTTTCCATGTCTTGTTCTAGAATTTTTTCCATGAATATGTGAAACTTGGGATCTTGTTGAGCCGCTTGGATATCTTTCACAGTTACTTCATTCTTATCATTTTAGTTCAGATTGTTCCAAGGATTTTCTTTTGCCATTTCTTGTGATTTTAAAATTTCTTTCTCTAAGAGTCTCTATTTTTGGTACCTAGTTAAGATTGGCATACAAATTTTTTCCCTTTCTTCTGAAATGTTGATCTTATGTGTGGGATAGTGTCAATTTGAACCTTTTTAAACAAAGTCGAATAAGATGACTGATCTTATTGATGAGACAATATTTAAAAAGTTAATTACTATACTTTGTTTTGTGATGAAGGATGATAGTATCTTGATAATGAAACTTCAGTGGAGTAATTGATTATGAAATTGATTTTGACACTTGTAATTTTGCAAGATCTTGTTTCAATTGATAAGTTTGGAAATTTGTATAAACCTTTCTGACTTTGGTTCCTAGACAATGATTCTGATAAAAAGAAAATTTGATTCTGATAAAAATCTTGATAAAATGACAAATTGATAGATTGGTTAAAATTTTGAACTCTTTGTTTTAAAAGCGCTAAAACAAAGAGCAGAAGCATTATTTCCTAGAAGCACTGGAACAAAGTCTAGAAGCACTGAAACAGAACCTAGAGGTGCCACAAAAATTGACAGAAGCGTTATTTTACCAAAAGCGCTAAAATAATGACTATAAGCACTAAAACAAAGCCCGAAAGTGCTAGAACAGTGACCCGAAGTGCTGAAATAGGTTTTCTAGAATGCTAAAAACATGAATTTTTAAGACTTTCTACTACAAAATTTGATCTGGTCTTGTGGCATACTGAATCAGAGATTGTGGAAGATAAGAAGGATGAATCTGTTGACTATGGTTGTGGAATTGTGTGAGAACTCTCCTCTGGTTGAAGGCTCATGAGTAGATTGGTTCTACTATGTAATCTAATGTGTGACCCCTAGCAAAATCGTGGTATCGATGGATGAAAGTTATATGTTGCAAAAGGAGTTTCTGATTTTGATATAGAAAATGTTGTTTTCTCAATTTGTTTCTATAACCGAGAGGTCTTTGAGGTTTCATGACTTTGATTTTTATTTTGAGAAACGTGGTGGACTTCCACTTTCATAGCATGGGTTTTCTGATTGTTTTGACTTGACGTTTTCAAGATGATCTTTAAATCTAATTTAAATGAATTTGTGAAAACACGACAAGCAATTTTGAATAAGTGTTTTAAAACTGAAGAGATTGTGTATGTTCAAAAATCACTAATGATCTTTATTGATTTTGATGGGTTGTTTTAACATTTGTACACAAATCAAATAGACTCACACTTAAGGATAAGTAGGTCATCATTATACTCATAGCCCACATCTTGCAATTACGTTGACTCACACAGCAGTGTCACCCCCTAGAGGGTAGTCATGTTTTTGTTGTTGCTAGGCGCGTACTCAAAGTGACGGACGTAGATACTGAATACCTTGAGCAAACAATCCTTGGTAGTTATATGGTGAGTCTCTTGGGGGCAGATTCTTCCCTCCCATTGCACCGTGAGTATGACAATGTATGGATACTGACTCAGCGAGCACCTACTCTATGGTTCATAGATAGGGTTCCGTTCACTGTGGCAAATAGATAAAATCCCTTAGAAGACCTCCCAATCTTTAGAACAGAGATTTTGGGGATGGTTATCTTGCCTACTACCGTCAAGTTGGACTTTCATCAACAACTTGCATTTTTATTATAGTGGGTTGGATAACCTGGCTTTGGTTGTTCCCACTTAGGTTGTTCCCGTAGGGTGAGTACTTTTTCCCACTATGGCAGACCTGCTAAAGGATTTAATAAAGCCTAAATGACATGAAATAAAAGTGCACTTGGCACTTTGGTCACCCAGTCAAGGGGAGAGCATAAGCCTAATCACCACAAGCACAACATATAAGTTTGTTCTATTTTAAAAGCCCAAAAATAAATTTTCTAATCTATGTGAAGGTGTTGCTTCATAGAAATCATGATGTTCTTTTTAACTTCTACTGTAAAAATGCGGTGACTATCCTAGGATTGATAGATTTGCTTTTAAGAAAAACAAGAAAGTGACTATCCTAGATTGATCAATTTTAGAAACTTTGAAGTGGTTATGCTAGATTGATCAATTTTAGAGAACTTTGTAGTGACTATCCTAGATTGATATGTTTTAATCCAACTATGAAAAAAAATCAAAATTTGGCCACGGATGCATTGGATCTAGACTTGATTTTACAAAAGCGCTGGAATATTGCACCAAGGCGCTAAAACGGTTACTTGATGCGCTAAAACCCGAAAGCGCCGAAACAGTGTACCCAAGCACCAAAGTTTGTCTTGGAAGCACTAAATCACCGAAGCACCGAAATAGTGTACCAAAGCACAAAATTTTGTCATAGAAGCACTAAAACACTTGAGGCACTAAAATAGTGACTGGAAGCGCTGAAACTTTGAAAGCACTGGAACAGGGATCAGAAGCGCCAAAACTTTTAATGAAAGCGCTAAAATAAATCACCCTGTAAACCTGCGTAACACTTTCTAGAAAAATTTGAAATTTTGATAAAATTGGGGTTAATGCCCCATGGTGGGTGCCAAATTGTAAGTGTGGAAATGGTGAATAAAATCCAAAACACTTCTTAATACGACATTATATGAATGAGTAAACAAATTGAATCCATTCAACAAAGTAATCAATTGAAAGCGTCTTATTGCTCTCAGATTGTGTAAGCAAATAAGACTGTTAAAATGACTATCTGAAGAACAAGATGATGATAATGCAATGCTAAATGATAAATCAATTAAACTAGCATGACATAGATATGAAATAGATAATTGTAGCTACAAGAGGCAGCCATGGTTGAAAACTAGATTGCTTGATGCTTGATTGTGTGGATGCTTGATGCTTGATGTCTAGATTCCTACAGAGTAAGAGTGCAAAAGCTTGATTATTTGGATCCTTTTCTTGGTTGAATGAGGCTGTATTTATAGATTTCTTGGCTGTAGAAATGCATAGGGAAAGCTTTGAGTGGCTTGGATTCAATCTAGATAATTGAATGGTGAGAGATGGAGGAGATTGAGAGAAAGATGGAGATTGTCTCTACCCATGAAAACACCAGGCAAGAGAAGAGGAAGGATTGATGGAGGAGGATTGAGAGATCAAATTCCAAATTTATCTCCAATTTGTCTCCAAAACTTTCCATGAAGTTTCAATCAATTAATTTGACATATTTTTGACATAAATTAGACATGGTTTAGACATAGGAAATCTAATTCATTTTTGAGATAATATAGATTGGAATATTCCTTGTGCAACAATTCAAATATTTTGATTTATTTAAATTAGCAAAAGAAAGATAAATAATTTAATAAAATGAACTATAGGATAGTTGTTTATTAAATTAAAATAGAAGAATAATGGCAATTAATCAATAAAGTGTTTTTGTCTTTATTTAATTAATTTAGAATCAATGTGATAGATTGAAATAGGGATGTGATAATTAAATCAAACAAAGTATTTATTTTTGTTTATTTAATTAAGACGAGACTTAGAAGAAATTATGAAGAATGTGAATGTGAACTATATTAAATAAATATTTCTATTTATTCAATATTAGAGGAAATTAGGATAATTAATCAAATAATTTGTATTTAATTAATCGGATGCTCCAGACCATTTTTAGGTCTATATAGAAGTAATTTCCTATAGTGAGGCTTCTTGTGAATTTGAAGAGAAGCCTTTGCAGTACCCATCTCTTAAAAAAGCTTTGAAATTAAACTTTTTGGGAAGGGAAGCCCAGTAATAATAAATAGAATAATTTTATATGAATCATCTAGCTCTGTTGACTGATTTATAGAGGTTGGAATCATAAACGTTGTAAATTGTTAAACTTTCTCATTAGATAATGCTGTTAGCTTAAATGATTTTTTGAGGTTGGAAGCAAAAAAATTGCAAGTTGTCCAACTCTCTCATAAGATAAACTGTTAGCTTAAAATTATTACTGGAGGTTGGAATCTTAAAAGTTGTAACTTGTCAAACTCTCTCATTAGATAAAGATGTTAGCTTTAAATGATTTTTGGAGGTTGGAAACAAATAATGCAGTCTAGGGCAGGATAAAGTTGTTATCTTTGTTGGGTCTAGATAAAGTTGTTAGCAATAAAGAGGTGGTAGTTTGGTTAGGATAAAGGAAACAATGAGGTTATAGATACAATAGGAGGTCTCATTAGCTTTTAAGCCTATCCATCTCTTGGACAATGCAAATCTTAGTGGGTCTTTGATTATCAACAAATGGCCAGCTTATCAACAAGTCAGTCTTGGTTAGTTTAGGATAAAGTTGTGAGCTTTGTTGGGTCTAGATAAATGTAATGTCCCTATCTTGACAGGGTGGTCTATCAACGTAGAAGTAGCAGAGAGGGGTGTGTTTGTAGATTTTGTCAGATAGTTAGGAGTAGGACTAAAATAAGATGGGCTTGTGGTCAGTTAGTTAGGTCTGGAGTGGACTGGAATAAGGTGGCCTTAACTGCTGGCTTTCTGCATTGATTGAGCAGTGCCTTTGACAGTTGACTATTTAGAAATTACTATCAATTGAGGAGAACTTGAGGAAAGGATGTCTTAGTTAAGCACTAAAATTGAGAAAAGGGTTGCTCAGTTAAGGTCTGAAGTTGCCTATGTTAGGGGAATATTTGGAGTGCATGGGTTATAAGAGGCATTGATGAAAAAATAGAATATACTTTTCAAGACATTAAAACAAAAATTAACTTCATTTTCAGGACTTTGAAACTGTTTGTGGCAGCTTTTGAGCATCTGGAGATAGAATCCTTCAGATGTTGCAGCTAGATTTTCTTGGGGATGGAAACTCTCAAGTAGCAGATTGAGTTTCAGTGTGTTACTAATATAATTAGAGGTGTTTAGATTTGTATGTTGAATGTGTATGGTAAGCTCCATTAGACTGTTAAATTTTAATTTGATTGCATGTGCTCAAGTATAATAAAAAATACAAAATTATTTGTTGCTAGAGTAGTTTTTGGGTTATTGTTACTTGTGCTTTTAGTTGGCTTTTTACAATAAACTATAAAGTTGTAAGCAATAAAGATGTGATTGTGTTAGGATAAATTATGGGTGTTATGCTAGCAATAAGTAATTAGTTGGATTAGGATAAAGGAAGTCGATAAGGTTGTAGATACTACAATAAAAGACCTCAATAGTTTTTAAGCATCCATCTTTGGGAAATACAATTCTTGGTGTTTCTTTCCACAAATAGCCAACTTATTAGTAAGACAGTCAATTGGAGTTTGGGGTCCTATCTTCTCAGGTCAAACCTTCCACATAGTTTCATGTGAGAAGAATTGGTGGAGATCTTCAATATTTTTCAAAATAGTCAACTCCATCTTTTCTTCTTAGAATTTATTTTTAACATGTTCTTTTCATGAATGAAATTATTGATCTCTATGCTATAAGTTTCATAACAGCTAAAATATTTTCTCTAAGTGTCTATTAAGGTATTAGAAGTTTAGAACTGCAGATTTCAGAATTACAACTTGTATTTCACAATTGAGATGCATAATTTTCTATTTTTTAGTAGTTGTGTTTCTTTTTGTAACAGCAGGCTTCTAACAGGAACATCACATTCAGGCTATTTATCCAATATACTTTCAAACTCTAAATGGTTCATGGTATGAGGTACCTTTAGATCAAAATTGCATTTATGAGATATGTTAGGCAAGATAGGTTGGAATACCCCAAGAAATTTATTGACACAAATCTCTACACAAACTTCTTTTTGTCCTTGAATGTTTAGAGGATGATTGATATGGCTTTGAGAATTTATTCTTTGGCTGTGTTGTTTTTGGGCAAATTTCCTATGCCCCATGTTCTTGACTATGTTTCCTTAATCGATTCATGGATTTTTGTGCTTCATTGTGATGTATTGATTGTTCTTTTTCATATTCATTCTCTTGATAGCCTCCTTTGAAAAAAATTAGAGGAAATAAACTAAGCATGTATCATTTAGTTGTTCCTTAAGCCATTTGGCCACTAGTTGACATTAATAAAAAAAGGCAGAGTATTGCAAGAGATAGCAAAGAACTGTAATATTCAATGAATCTTATTTTATTCAAACCTAATAGATTTCTAAACAAAATTTCAAACAGGAGGGAAATAGTTGAGCCCTAGAGTTATTTTAGTTTAAAGGTGGGAACAAATTCTTCATTTTAATTATTAGTTATTTGGCTTTAGGCTGGGAGAAAATAGGGAACTTACTCTTAGAACTTATCATAATGTTGGTTGGGTGAAATATACTCAATTTCAGCCTTCATGTATTAGAAATCTCTTACACAATACTGCACAAATTCAAAAAGAGTTGATTCTAATTTAAATTTGTTTATATATTGTATAAGTAGCAATTATTATTGCTAAATCTTAATACTATATGCAAAAGATGTTTTATTGTATCTTACATTGGCAGAGTGAAGGCACTCTTTAGAAAAAATGCATTGACACCTCTTATATGAATTCTTGTGTATCTGTTCTAAATTCTAATTCCTATTTTGATAATTTTGGGTTGTTGATTTAGGCACAACCTGAAGCATTCTTGGCTGATGTGATGTCAAAAGCAATCTATATAGCTACACTAGATCAACTGTTGCAGGAGATAGACAATAATTTTGAGAGTGTCACAGGGCTCCCTATTGTTGACAAAGACCTCAAATGTATTGGGGTTATCTCCAAGAAGGATAAATCAAAATCTTCCAAAGGGGTTCGTAATCTATGTTGATCCTTATTTTAGTTTCCTGATTAAATAGAGCTATGATTTCTATATGCAGATTGTTATGATATATTATTTGAGGAGGATATTGCATCTTTTTTTAATGTACTAATATTCATATTTTTTTACCTTGGCGAATCAATGTATATGACACAGTTCACATGCTGTCATGTTATAATAAAATTTCAAACACAGGGAATTGAAGCAATAATTTGATAAGCTATGAAACTGCATATGACAGGTTGTAGGAAGTAGCCAACTCCATGAATAATTTTTAAGGAATCCTTTCATGATTATTTATGCAGCTATCAGGAGACTTGTATGTTTAATTTGTTTCTTTGAACCTCTTACAACTTTTTTTTTTACAAAGCAACTATAGTTAACATTCTACCCATAAACAAGTTCATTCCCATATCTAAAGGGGTGCATTCCATGGCAATTACACTTAACTACTGGATTTTATTTCAAAGAAATTTGGTCAAATTTGGTTTTATCAAAGTTGATTTGAGAGAGCTATAAGCAATCTCTGACTCTCTCTTCTCAAGAAAGAAAATGCTCAAGTTGGAGTTGATTATGAATCTTCTGTTGAGTTTCTAATTCTTGGATGATATATAAGACATGAACGAGCAACATGTTTATTGGATTGAGTGCTTTGTGCAATGAAGGATGACAAGACTTGCTCTAGTGTTGGCATTTAAAAGAGATTGAAAAGCTGTATGCAAAATATCCAAAAAAATATAGAATCTTTCATCAAAATCTTAGAAATTGCACACCACCTTGAAGATTGCTAAACAATTTTTTAGTCAGAGTCTAGTCCTCGGGTTTCAAGAGCTCTAGTCAATCCATGTTTTGCTTATTAATGTAAGGTGCGAATGTTGGAAAAAATTATGAATGCTTTCTTTAAAATTGAATGAAGGAACCTGATAGTTTTGAATTATTGGTGTCACGAAACTGCCTTATGAATCAAGTGATTCATTAATTCATTTTGAAGAAAAAATTTAAATCAATGGTTTTGGTTGGTTCAAGAAGTGAAATATCTTAAAGAAGCAGTCTCAGTTAACTTCTTTTCACAAAACAATTGAATCCAAGAATCCATTTTCAAGTATAATATCATAATATTGAGATAGCACTGTAAGTTATAGTGATCTTAGGGCTCGAATGGCTACAAGGTATGCACAAGATGGATTTGTTGAAAAGAAATCAAAAAATATCAAAGACATCGGAAACTATCAAGCAAGTGCAATATGCAAGTGTAAAGCCGAATTCCACAACATTTACCAACAAAATGGATAAAATAGAGAAAAAAAAAACAAAACGTGGGGCACACCTCTTTTTTGAAATTAGGTCCTTCCGAGAAGCTTTATTACTGTAGCTTGCTCCAGATCCTTGACCCACGTTGATTTCCTGAAAAGCCCCTTGTCTGAAAAAGCCCTTACCCTTGTGCCTTTGTTCCTGTAATTTGATTCTTTGATTGTTCTTTCTTCTGTTTGTTCTATTGTGCAGGA
This sequence comes from Sequoiadendron giganteum, assembly GCA_007115665.2. Classification (NCBI taxonomy): domain Eukaryota; kingdom Viridiplantae; phylum Streptophyta; class Pinopsida; order Cupressales; family Cupressaceae; genus Sequoiadendron; species Sequoiadendron giganteum. Next base: position 378,816,076 of record CM021110.1, read on the forward strand.
AGCGGGAGAATTTAGATGAGAGGGAAAAGCCCAAAAAAAGGAAAATGCATGTATTTTATTATATAATAAATATTTTATTTTATTGATTAAAAATCAAAAATTTAAATATTACATTTATCATTTATAATAAAAATTATATATTATAAATTAATTAATGATAATCATTTAAATTTTTTAATATTTTTTTAATGTCTAAAGATAAAAATATATTAATATATTTATTATTTCATTATTTAATGTTTTAAATTTTTAATATATATTATATTGTTTTATTTTTATAATTTTATTGTTTAATAATAAGTATATATATTATATTGAGTAAATTAAGACTATTGACGCTATTGTAAGGAAGCATCGAAAATGTAATTATGTAATTATTATTTTTTTTCCAGGAAGGGTGTCCCTACGATCCAACCTAGTGGCCCAACAACCCATACCTTGGGTTCCTGGGGTGAGCTGGAGTGAGACTAGCCCCTTGACCTTTTGAAATGAAAGTATCTGCAAGATAGCCCTCAAAATGCAATTGGATTGTTTAAATCATATTTTATTAGTGAAATTGACCACAATTGTTCTTTGATACATTTGACATACTAACACAATAGGAAAATCAAACTAGCTTCAAATCATAGTTAAAAACATTAATGATTCATTAACATAATGAGTAATAAAAGTTAAAGAATGTAAATGTTAAATTTTTTTATAAAATATGTGAAGGCCTTAAGATTGCATTGAGAGGCAATGTCTTCCATGCAATAGGTATTTTTGGTGTACCAAGCAACCTAGGCAGTCAAATGACCTGCTTAGGTAGGGGTCCCATGAAGGGGGCTTAAGCTCTATGGATTATCATCAAATTTGAAAGAAAAAAGAATAGAGGAGTAATAGTCATTTATTTAGTCATTTTCATTTGGCTGACCATTTATTTAGTTGTGATTTTACCCGATGACCAAATTAGTCATTTATTTAGTCATTTATATTTGTGAATTGCAAAAAATCAGTAGAATTTAGTCATTTTTAGTCACGTGACTAAAATTTTTAGTCATGTAGTCATTTATTTATCAAATTCTACTAGTGCTTACTGCCATACCATGAGGAAAGATGGATAGGGTAGTAGTAGCACTGTAGAAGGCAGGGTGAGCTCGCCCGAGCTCACTGCTTTATCGCGGCCTAGTCAAATGGACTCAACGGTAATGCGGTAGAAGGTCGAGAGTGCTAGGAGCTCGGTTGATAGAGCTTAACTAAGCTAGATTGATAGTCAAAGAGATAGGGAAATAGAGTGGCAACACATGGTAGGTTATCATCAATTGATTGGCCAAAGTCTTGAGTGGTGAATGCATTAACTGCAAGGCTCATATTTGAATGGTTGACAAGATCCAATTGTGGCAAAGAATTAAATGCCTAGATGGCTCAATGCATGCTTGTAGGGTGACTTGGTAAGAGGTGATCATATTTGTCTGACAGAGATAAGGTACATATTAATGCCACCCAATTGGTTGGTGGACAATGATTGAGAAGTATGACTTGGAAGAGTTGAATACTTGGAACTTGGTTTAAAAAGGTGCAAAGTGTTAGAGCCATATGCGATGGAATTTAAATGGTTAACACTTGGTGTTACAGATCACATGAAATGTGAACCTGGTTTTCCTTGTGGTTGTGCTGGCCGAGAGGCTAGCTGAGAGAGTCTTTTGAGGAGCTCAAGGGAATCTACATGGTATTTCTTTGGAGATATTATAACTATGTGAAGATTCTATTTTGTTGCTGCCTATATTCTCCAAATGAACAAGATGCAATCTCCTAAAGAGCATAGCTCTGATATTTTTATTGTAACTATTTTGTTTCTGAATAATACAAGTGAGCTGAGTGTTTTGGAGGGTGGGGTTTTTTACTCGAAAGGGTTTTCCCCACATATATCTTTGTGTCCTCATGTTTGTCTTTCATGTTGTATGATTCATGTTCTTGAATCTATGCTTGTGTTGAATCTATTTTCTATTAAGAATTTACTTTTCTCAGAGGATCAATGGGGGATCAACTATGCCTGCTTTTGCTTTATGGCATAGTTGTTTGTGTCTTTGTTGTGATTTGAATGAAAATCACTAAGGCATTGTTGTCTTAGACATGTTCTATGATGACAAACTAACTTCGTATCCCCAACAAGTGGTATCAGAGCTGGTTGAAGGAGGTCAAGGCTTGATGATACCAATAAGTGGTGTCAAAGCCTTCTCTTGGTTACTAAAGTTATGGGTATTTCTCCTATGTTGATTTCTTAGCCTTGCAAGCTTGAGGAAATCTGGAGAAATCAGTTGGTGATTGATCCTTCGATGAGTGGGAGTTTTTGCTTCTTTGATTCAACATGCAGCTTGAAAGATGTTGGAGATGACTAGAGTTGATCATATTGTTGCAATATGGTCTGAGGCTCCTGGCTCACAACAGATGTTCCTTATGCAAAGGGTGTGAGATGTGCTTGTGGTTATGTTGCAGTGAAGCGTGGTTTCATACTTGGTGTCTATGTGAGAGGCTCCCTGGCAGTATGAAGTTGCTTGTGTTGTTGTTCAGCCATGGAGTATTTAGCTTGTGCTGGGTGTTTTGACTTAGCACTAGAGACAGTTTCTTTGTTGCTCTGATTGCATGGAGGCTATGAAGTTGATCCTAGTGGTCTACAACTTCTGAATAGCCTAGCTCTCTCGTATGCTTGTGCATGACTGTGGTTTTTGGAATTGGTCTGAAATGGACCTACTGTTCTTTCTTACCTGTTTCTTGCACTCGCATGGTTTAGATTCATGTCTTTGGCTCTAAAGGTTTTGTGTAGATTTTCCTAAAAATTCTATGGTGCATATTCATTTCTTTCATTGTTCTGGTTAATAGTGATGGTTATGTGTAGACTCCTGAGTCGTCCAGATGAGCAGTGAATATGAAGATGCATGGGTGTTTTATAAACACTATGGTTTTTTAGCTTTTGCATGGTCAAGTAAAACTTGTGACTTGTGGAGCTATTTTTTTTCTATTTTCTAGACCCTAGTTTCTGGGGTGTGACTGGATGAGATAGCTGCAGTTTGACATGTATCTTGAGGAGGTGTGTTGTCTTCTCTACATGTGAGTGTTGTTATGTGCTTTACTCATTCAACATTCTTGTGGTGTGTTTTATTAATGGTTGCTTGGACTATGGTGCTTGAGTTGTGGATGTGATTGGAAAATTAGATTTGGTTTTTGATCTGGTGTTTGAGTCATGTTTGTCTACATGGGTTGTTCTCTTTGATGATCTCAGTTTTGTAGTTTCCAGTGCGATGATAGGTTTGTAGGTTTTGAAGTGGATCTCTGAGTTGTGCAACTGATGGATTAGCTACCCATTGGGTGCAGTGGGACAACTCAAAAGTGAACTGTCAATATCCACGAGATTGCTTATGTGTTGTTGTAGATCAATTAGCTAACCTTTTTTGTGGTCACTTATGCATTGGCGTAGCTATTTTGAGATGAGAAGGTGAATGGAATTTTGAGTACCTGAATAGTTAGTTATGGGGACCTGAACCATTAGAATCACGATGTCATGGAGAGTTGGATACACTGTCTTGTGTAAGCTTTTGACAGTGATGGTGTGGTCTGTGTGGTTTGGTTATCTTGGTGCAATTCGGTGTTGTTGTCTGATGGACATGTTGTTTTGTACCTGGAGTTTTTTGGATCAGAATATGTTTTTTCATGATGCTTGGAGAGCTCGGTGTCACGTTTTAGTGGGATTTTTAGCAGTGACTATGGATTCATCACTTGGTGGTGAATGATCTTCTTTGGTGTTACAGATGCTCCTGGTGGGATTCTTATATCTCATTGCTGTAGAAGGGTTTCTTTTTCACATCTGCATGATCACTATTTGAAGATGTGCAACATCTTGGAGCCATGGAGGACTTTGTTAGTTTTTTGGCTGAGATGTTGGTGGTGCTTGACAGGTGAATTTGGTCTAGAGTTTTGGCATGTTTCTTTGCTCTTGAGACCATGGCTTGTTCACTTGAAGCATGGTATCTCCTAAAGGGGAAGAGTAGATCATGGTGTCATGATAAGTTCTTGGTTCAGCTGGTTTGGAGCTTTGATAGTGGTCTAGTGTTTCTCTTTGATTTGAGTACCTTGGTCGTATGCTAGAGGACTTCATGTTTATTGCAGTAATCCACTTTGGAGTTAGCATGAGATGATAGTATGTTTGTGCTTATGGATGCATGGAGAATAAGGTGAGATTGGAATTCCTTTGAGAATGTTGTTGTTACAGCTAAAAGTCCGAGTAGCCTGCACCTTGGTTGAATGCGAGTTCAATAGTGACCATGAAGGAGAATTCTCTTAGGTAAGTCATGGTGACTTGTATATCTTGGAGGAGCATTTCTTCTCTTCTTATGGTCTGCTCGGTGGTGTTTATTTGAAAGATGTTTACCCATTACATCTTTTAGATGTCTTTTGTATGATTTATTTTTCATAGATATGAATCTTGAGCTATCTTGAGATTCTGGAGGATTCATTATGAAAGATGGACAGTATAGTTTATCTCCTTTTTTTCCTTTTGAGGACTGGTAGGAGATGTTAATATGGGTTAGTTTTATCTTCTTTGTGGTGCTTACATTCATGGATCTGTTGGATGTTGTTTTGGCATTGCCTTTGGGATGTGAAGAATATCACACTTGTCACAGCTGGCTTTAGAGATGTATGTAGGAGGATGTTCTATAGATTTATGTTGTACATCGGTTCTTTTTTTTTGGTCTTAGTCATCTTCCTGGAAGTTTGTTTTTTACTCTATGTTGGGTGAGAAGAACTTGGAAGAATTCTGGAAGACTGCTAAGAGAGATGGTTCCTATAGAAGCTTGTTGTAGGTTGTGCATATCACTATGGATAATTCCTTGGTACTACATGTTCACATTGTTTCTATATGTTGTTTTTGGTAGATTGGTAATTCCATTGATCTTTCAGATCTAACATTACCCATGCAGTGGGAGTTCCTAGATATGCTTTGTCTTCGTTGATTGGTTGGCACATGGTGCTCATTTTCTACTGTTGATGGGTTGTTTGTGTCATTGGCATTGGTTTATTAATGGTGGATATCTTAGAGGTATGGATGATTGGATGGTCAGCACTTGTTGTGGGTGCTATTTTTTAGTCATGTGGGTTTTGATCAGTTGGATGAACGGCAGTTAGTTTTTTGGTTGTAGTTTGAGCTGATGGTTTGTCTTGTTGTGGAGAAGTGTTTCTCTTTTTATGTTTGCTTTTGTGTGCTTTGTTGTGTGCCTTTTCCACCTGAAGGATTAGATGTTTGCATTCCTAAGACTAGTTCTTTTTCACCTTGACGTGTTCTTGTGTTTGGAGTTGTTGCCTGAGATGGTGGAAATTTTTTAAATGTCATTGCAAGTGTCTTGGTTGGAGCATGGGGGCATTTTCTTGGTCCTTGTTTGTGTTTGGAGGAAGCCTAAATGTCTTCATCAAGTGGGAGATTGTTGGGAAATTTATGCCTCAACATTCAAGTTTCCCTTGAAGACTTGGCCAATTTCTCCATGTTTATGGCATTTACCACCATACTATTGCATGCTTTCCTTAGAGGTGCAGTTGTGTGGTTTACCGCTTTACCATGAGCCTATTGCTCAACCCATGGTTGGGCAGTGATACTGATCTACCGTGGTGGTCTTCTTTTTTCGTGACTATGGCATGGTGAGTGGCGGTAGTCTAGAAGGCGGTTACCTCCTTACTACGGGGTGTCAGTCTAGCGATGGAGGTAGCGCAGTGAGTGGTGCAGTAGTGGAGAGCTGGTGGATTGGCGGTTACTGCCATATCGTGGGTGGTGAGAAGCCTCACCGCGATGGCCGCGGTATGCGGCTAGTAGTCGGTGGTGAGGATGCTCACCATGATGGCTATGGTGAGACCGCTGGCGGTCTGCCAGAGCAGTCACTGCTCTATTGCGGGGTGGCCTAGCGGCCTTCACGGTAGGACAGTGAGACCACTGATGGTCTGGCTAGTGATTACTACCACACCATAGGAAGGCGTTGGATGGTCAGTAGTAGCATAGTGGAGATGGTGGTCAGCATAGGTAGTTTCCACCATACCATGGGGTGGTCAAAGAAGCTTGGCGGTAGCGCGGTGTGGTCGGGTCTAGGCTCGGTGATGACTTGGGTGAGATCGATTCAGCTCACCACCCTATCATGAGGTGACTTAGATAGGAGCATGGTAGTGTAGTGGAGTCAAGGTGTGAGCCCAGATGGCTTACTGCCATACCATGAGGCGAAATGGATAGGGCAGTGATAGCACTATAGAAGGCAAGGTGAGCTCGGGTGAGCTCACAACTTTACCACGACCTGGTTGAATGGACTCTACAGTAACATGGTAGAAGGTCGAGAGTGCTGGGAGCTTGGTTGATAGAGCTTGAATGAGCTAGACTGATAGTCAAAGAGATAGGCGAATGGAGTGGTAGAACATGGTAGGTTATCATTGATTGATTGGTTGAAGTCTTGAGCAGTGAATGCATTAATTGCAAGGCTCATATTTGAATGGTTGATAGGATCCAATTGTGGAAAAGTTTTAAATGCTTGGATGGCTTGATGTGTGCTTACAGGGTGACTTGGTTAGAGGTGATGAGATTTTTCTGATAGAGATAAGGTGCATATAAATGCCACCCGATTGGTTGGTGGACATCGATTGAGAAGTATGACTTGGAAGAGTTGAATACTTGGAACTTGGTCAAAAAAGCTGGTGAAGTGTTAGAGTTGTATGTAATGGAATTGAAATGGTTAACACTTGGTGTTATAGATCAGATGAGATGTGAACCTGGTTTGCCTTGAGGTTGTGCTGGCTGAGAGGCTGGCTGAGAGAGTCTTTTGAGGAGCTGAAGGGAATCTACATGGTATGTCTTTGGAGACATTGTAACTATGTGAAGATTCTATTTTGTTGCTGCCTATATTATCCAGATGAACAAGATGTAATCTCTTGAAGAGCATAGCTCTAATATTTGTATTGAAACAGTTTTGTTACTGAATAATACAAGTGAGCTAAGTGTTTTGGAGGGTGGGGTTTTTTACCCAAAAGGGTTTTCCCCACATATATCTTTGTGTCCTCATGTTGTATGATTCATGTTCTTGAATTTATGCTTGTGTTGAATCTATTTTCTGTTAAGCATTTACTTTTCTCAGAGGATCAATGGGGGATCAACTGTGCCTGCTTCTACTTTATGGCATAGTTGTTTGTGTCTTTATTGTGATTTGAATGAAAATCACTAAGGCACTGCTATCTTAGACTTGTTCTATGATGATAGATCAATATGATGACAGACCAACTCTGTATCCCCAATAGCGCACTCACTGGTATGTGATCTAGAAGATCCGTTGCACTAATTTGCTGATTATTTGTGCTAGAAAGTCGACTCAACAATTACAGTAATCGCGGGTGTATAAGATGTAATTAAGTAAAAGTCTTCTTTCTCAATTAAGTTTTGTTTGGGCCTCTCATTGTCTTAACTAGCTTTAGAGGATGTGCATAAAGATTTAGTGGTGTATTTAGCCGACAAGATGAAAGTAACTTAATACTTTATGAAGTCGACTGATGGATGAATAAATCCTTATTAGCGGATATATATATGAGATCAGTTCTATAATGTTGGGATGTATGGGATGTGGAGAAGTGTGTACAGGTTGAAAATATATGAAGCACGAATATGGTGTGAAATTTAGCAGAGTGGTAGTGTGAATTTATCTCTAAGTGATGCAAAGAGTAGAAAAGAGAAGAGAAGAGTAGAGGGAAGTGTAGAGTCAGAAAATAGATCCAGAATTCAATCTATGAGCTTCACCGGAACTATAACTTGGCATAAGAAGATGCTAATATCCTAGTTCACCCTTCAGATGGTCTTAATCTAGATTTTTTAAGGCAATGAGCCTTTCTCTTTTGAGTAGTGAGCTCTAGGCAGTGTGCCTAAATGCAAGTGTATTTTCTTTTGTAAACAATTATATTTGAGTGCTCAAATTATGGATTAACCTCCACTGTGGTTTTTCCCCTAATAGGGTTTCCATGCAAAAATATGTGCTATGGAGTTATGAATGTTTCCTTTGAATGCTTGCATCTTTCTTTTAATGTAATGGTAGAATAATATAAGTTTTAGAGTAATGAAAGTTAAGATTTGTTGAACATTGATTCACCCCCCTCTCAGTGTTCCATTGAGTCCAACAAAAATAACAGAGGAGTGAATTTCATGCCATACTTCTTGACCACAGGAGTTTGACATAGGGAAAAACTCTAAGAAAAAGGACTCACAAGCTGCATCCTCCACTAGTTTCTGATGTAAGGGGAAGATAATTAGATAGTCCCCAAGAGAATCGGTTGTAGAAAAAGATGTCCAAGCTTCAGCAGGATCATCCGCTAAGGGATCGAGATGCTTGAGTTTAGGTCAAAAAAAGATAAGGCAAGTTTGATACTTGGACATACCTGATGTAGCTATCAGAAATGAAGAAGAAGCAAAGTCTGCTCTGCAAGAATGTTCAAATGGTCACAGTTCTGATAAGTCTTGATCCCCCTCTTCTTCCTGCTTCTTCATCTTTGGTCAATCCTTTGCCCCCACCCGTTGAAAATAATCCTCCATCCATGGACCCTAAACTTTTGGTTCTAAATGAGCCCCCGACAATTTTCCACATACCAAGTGATGTACCCCTGCATGTCGAGCAAGCAATATCCACTTTGGCTGCTATTGACTCTTTGATCACCCTATCTAGGTCCCCTATTGAGAAAGATGAATCATCCATGCTACCCATTACCCCAGGTCCATCTGAATTTAGACATAAATCACCCATTCCATCTGCTTCTCTTTTTACTCCAATTGGTACTTTTGGTGTCCAATCTCAATTTGGCATCACACCATTTTTAATGATTACTCACCCATTCACCTCCCCACATGCTCATACATTTGAAGTCTCCCCTTATGTTACTCTTTTCAGTTTGCCCCCTAGTGCTTCTCTTGCATCATAGAGCATTGATTCCCCACAGACTCTTCAAAAGCATTTTGATGCGACTAAGTGGGTCCGACAAGCCAAGAAGTAGAAAAGAAGAATGAAGAATGCTAAGCTATCATCTACCAAAAAGATTCAAACTTGTTTCAATGAAGAATGAGTTCTCTATGGATCACTACCATGAAGCCATTCGCATCTCGACTCAAAGGATAGATGCAAATGGAGGATTTTGACATCAGGGCAGTGGGTCTAGATTTAAATGAAATTCGCTCATGTGATAAGGTATATCTAGCAAAAACCACTCATAAGGTAGTATATACATATTATGAGTGGCTAGATCAGAAGTTGATAAAGTGTGAAGTTGAGCTGGTGAATTTCAAGGAAATGGTGAATCAGTTGCAGTCAAAACATAGGGCCCAAAATGATGAAATTACCTGCATAATGTAGGTGCAAGATCAACAAGAGGAAGCAACATGATCTCTTGCAATGCTTCAAGATGATTGGATTAAACTCTATACTGAAATAGACAAATTGAAAGGTGAACTTGCAATTGAGCTCTAATCTAGTGCAGAGCACAAGAGCGTTCAGGAGAGTATAAAGAAGGAGCTAGGTGGTGTCCAATCTCAGGCCTCTGACAATTTGCAAAAGGCCCAAGAGGAAGCCAAAAAGATAAGAAGTGACAAATAAGAAGCCGAGTCTCCTTTGCACGCTCATAATCAGGAGGTTAGAAACTTAGTTTCCGAACTAGAAAATTCTCTCAAGAAAAGGGATCAAATGGAATAGAGAGTGAAGGAAAAAGAGGCTCAGCTACATGAAGAGCTAGCAGTTGTACAAAGGTATGTGAACCTTCCTATAAAGAGGAGGTTTTTATTTGCCTATTGGGAGCGAATCATTATTGCACTCACCATTCTAAAACTGGCCCTACAATTTTTGAGGGATGCTTGAGAGATAAAAGAAAGTGTTGGCCCGTTGGCCAATGAAATTCTCTAAGAGTATGCTCCCTAAGTGGCCGAGTCTCAGAACTTGATCTCCAAGCTATGTGTGGTGACAGATGAGGCTTTGAGAGGTGTAGGAATTATAGATTGGAGGGCTGCCTCTAGCAAAGCAAGTGAATTCACCCATTTTCATAAGGTAGCGGCAAAAACCAAGAATAGCTAGGTAGTGCTAAACAAAAGGGTTGAAAAAATCAAGAAGGATTTTGGTGTCTTCTATAGCTTCATATTACCTCCCTTCCTTTCAAAAAATGGGAATGTGTTATAAGTTGAGCACATTACAGAGGAGGTCAGGAATAAGGATCATACTTCTGCAGATCTTCTAGAGTTGAGCACAACACCCACAATGAAGGACGTTGAGAGTGAAATTCTTTAGTTTTCTCATCTATATTATCATCTAGGAGTTGTTTCAATAAGTTGGGGATTTATTTCTTTCAAAGAAATCTTTGAGCTGGATCAGGCGTATCAAGATTTTTGTAATCTTTCTGGATGAACTGATGCGGATTGGGAAATGCTCCACTCTGCTTTCCTCAAGCTCCAACAATAACTAGAGGTCTAGGTTCATTCCTTCACAAGCGAAGCCCCCCTCTGAGTCACCACAACTGTAAAGAATTTTTTTTACTTAGTTTATTTTTCATTTTTGACTTTATTTTTGGCTTCGGGAAGATCCGCGAGCGATAAATGGTGTTTCTAATGGGTGTGAAATCTGCCACATGGTGGCTACACATGCTTAGTTGACCGCTTTCCTTTCAGCTAGGAGTTAGACCACGTGTTGGTTTGGCAGATGATTTCTTAAAATCACTTTTTGCAAATCTAAGACTATCCACCTGCTCGACACGTCATCTCTTCACTGCTAAGAAGTTTCACCTTAGGAGCCTTCATTTCGACTTTTTCAGAATGTGTCTTGCCTTGTTCTAGAGAAAAGAAGTGAGTCAGTGCCGCCAAAGCCACTTGACCTGTTGAAAAGACCTTTTCCATATTATTTTTCTAGGGTCTGAGCATTTATGAGGGGAAATCCTATTAAAATATCTAAAGGATATTAATACGGTAGTTGAAATTTGATGAGTAGAATTGCAGTGACCTAAAAAAAAGATCTGGGATTAGATTCCAAGCTAGTAGGTGCATATGTCTGGAAGTCATTACTATAATGCTAGAATAAAACTGGAAACAAGATTTTTAGTCTAACAAAAGCATATACTACTATTTTAATCCTATGTCTAACAACAAAGAACAAGGAAAAAAATGAACTTATAAACAAGAATGATCTCGCCGAATATCTATATAAATCCTTGAATGACCTTGATTTCACTTCTCCATTTTGTTGTTGTAATATAATTGCCCTCATATTTTAACAAGTATGTAAGTATGGCCTATGTGATAATTGATTTAGAAAAATATCGAAGATTAAATATAGCTTCCTAAAAGTATAAAGATTTCAGGAGGAGGAACAATGACGAAGGTGAGGTCAGTTTACAAAAAAATGGTTTTCGAATGATCAGCTCACGTTCAAAAGATAGATCGACGATTGAGATTAATGAATGTCATGAGATAGAGCTATGTTCAGTTAATAACGCAAGTGAGAAAGCCTGCATGATAGAGATTAAATTAAATAATAATTTAATCTGGTATTGAGACTATTCAAAAATCAGAAGAATAAGAATTGCATGTGAAAGATAAAGATTGAAATAGATGAAACTTTGTGTTCAAACACACAAATGAATTAATTAATTAAATAAATTTATTTAATTAATAATACTTTGCATGTAGAAGAATAAGAATGACTAATTTAAGACAGAAAGTATGTCAAGAATAAATCAGGAGATAACTGACTAATGAATAATTAGATAACTAAGCGATTATCTAATCACAAAGGAATATTTGAGGAATAATTATTTTTATGAATTAAATGATTATTTAATTCAACATTCAAAATCTGGAGATTAAATTAAATAAATAAAGATGTATTTAATTGAATGTCAAAAAGGTTATTGAATAATTAAATAATTCAAAATTAATATTTAATTATAGTTAGAAATGTGATAAAGGTAAATTAAATAATAATTTATTTAATTTGGAAAGAGGATTAATTAATTAGTGACGTAATTAAATAAATAACATTTATTTAATTAATCAGGAAATAATAAAGCTCATTATCAATTAATTAAATAATTAAGGTTATTTAATTAATAGAGGATAGGTGACTTTAGAAAATAATTAAATAATTAACATTATTTAATCATGACCATGAACATTAGAAATATGTTGAAAATGGTGTCGCAGGCCTAGACCAATTTTCAGTGTCTAGAGTTTGCCCATCTTTGATACAATATCATTTCGGATTTTGTGTCAAAGAAAATTATTTAAAACATGCCCTAGTCGTGCCATGGTGTGAAATAGGTTAGGGTATGCCCCTTAGGGAAAATGATAATTTTTGAAAAAAATTTGAAAATTTTGGAAATTGGCTCGATTAGGTAATTTGATAGTCAGAATTTTGATGGTGGTGAACTAAATTGATTTCAAAGTGATTTGATGTGCGAAATGGATGTTAGAAGTTGGAAAATTATGCGTCCAGTACAGAAGGTTGGAGAAAAACCCTGCAAAACCCTAGGTATAAATAGGATTTGGGGTGAAAATTCAATTCATTTGCATTCTAGAAAATTTAAACACCTTGATTTTTGCTTTGAGCTCACAACGAAGATGTCTCCAATATCCTACATAGAGCATTCCAGTTACCACATCCTGACCTTTAGACGCCCAACCGACACAGGACCCCTGGTATGTACCCTTGAACCGTCTTTTGAAATTTCAATTTTTACCTTTTAGAATCAATGCGTATGCGTTTGTATGTGATGTATTTTCTCATGAAACAATGCATATGTGAAAACACGTCTAGGTTATTTTAGGTCTATTTTGTAATCAACACATTTTATTTTGTCTACATCGCATGTGTAGGATTGCATCACAATTGTTATTGACATTGGCACATGTAGTTTACTGCAACACAATTGTATTAATGCACCACATTTGCATGATAGGTAGGTCAGCATCTGTGCACTGTATTTGTAAAAAAGTATGCATCTACATGCTAGATAGGAGTGATTGGCTACATGACGCATTTGAAGTAAAACAATGCATATGCATATTTATACAACACATTTGAGTCTGTGTGACACATGTGAAAATTGTAATGACGCATTTGAGATTGTGCACCACATTTGATGTTGAAATGACACATTTGACTGTCAAACTTTTGAAAAAAATTGTGATGAAAAAGATGAGTGTTCTGTATTGATGACACAAAGTTTTTTGATGCATTTTCATGTTGTATTAGATCTTATATACAACCGAGAGTTGAGGCCAACCACTTATGAGCTATGAGACTAGCTATAGAGCGCTGAGACACATTTGATATGGAGGTTAGGGTTGCACCATGCTTGCACCATGCCCACTATCTAGGCAAATAGAGGTATGTTGACTGCTCTTTGTGAGAGGTGGCATTTTGAGACCTCCTCTTTTCATTTGACTACTAGAGTGGAAATAGTTACTTTAGAGGACGTCTATAGGATTTTGAGATTTCCTATTAGGGGTGAGAGGGTGCTATATGATACCTAGAGAGGATACAGTGAGATTACCAGATTTTATTTTTATAATGACATTAGATAGCTCAGCATTGAGAATTATGAGATTAGATGGCATGTGTTAGCTAATAGATATGAGAGGATTGATTGCATGATATGTACATTGATTGTTGGTATTGTTCTTCCTGACCATCGAGGTCATGGTTTTCCTGTTGGGTGGGGGGAGATGTTGGTTGGTATGTTAGAGTGATAGGTAGTATATGCATGGGGGCCTTGTTTGTTAGCCATGTTGTATTTCCATTTACATTATATTGCACATAGATATGCATGGTTGATAAGCTGTGGTACCACCCTGCTTATGATCTAGGTGTGGGAACACATTGTTGTGTTCCGTCCCCCAGTGACATCGGATCTAGATGCTAGATCACCATTTTTTTTTTTGTTATGCGTGGGCCATTACCCACTGTCATTTTTCCAAGACTGGTTACTGGAGACATGCCTTAGATACACTTGTGCAGTTCATTTGGAGACCGTATATGGATTGTTCTCGATGGAAGGATTAGGATATGCATTTTCCATTTTGTAGACAGACTTAGTATTTGATTGGTAGGACCATTTTGAGTGTCCATATTATTGAGAGGCACCTTCCTACCCATGTATTGAGATAGTTTGGGGAGGTCCAAGATGAGTCTCATGGGCGAGATGAGTTTGCTTGGTCATCGAGAGAGGTTCCATTATAGGGCTAATGATTCCAGTGGCTACAATAGAGGCAGATATTCAGTCTTTATAGTCTATGCAGTGGGGTTGGAGGGGTGGTGTGGTAGATCCAGGCGCTACAGTTGCATATGATGCATGGTGGGAAGTGCATAGGCCTATCCCTTACATAGATCCAAATCAGCTGGCTCTAGTTGAGAGACAGGGTACAAAATTTAGAGGACAACGTGGTGGTAGGACTGGGGATAAAGGAAGCAGGGGTGGCCGAGGTGGTGGTGATGATGGCAGAGTTGGCAGAGGTGGTCAACGAGGTAGGAGAGGTGGGAGAGGACATGGATTTTCACCCATCTGTGAGGAGGTGGGTGTGGGAGTAGATGTACCGATGTTTGATCTTGGTGGAGGAGGGGAGGTGGAGATAGGGGGTGAGCATGTAGCTAAGGAGGCAGTAGGGGAGGATCATGTAGAGGAGGAGGCTTGTGGGGAGGAGATGGATATTGATGTCCTTGGTATTTTGGCAGGCTATGGTGATGAGGATGAGGAGGAGGAGGAGGTGATGGGGGAGCAGGAGAGGGAGCTACAAGACCAAATTATGGAGGAATGGGATGTTGAGGTGGGAAAGAGATCATGACATGATGAGGAGGCTCTAAGGGACAGTGTAACAAATTTGTAGGCCCGAGTAGAGGACTTGGAGGAGAGGGTTAGGGTTGTCACTGCAGATCATGATGTGGTGTAGATGGAGAGAGACCGTGCCTATTTGGATAGGGATTAGGCACTTTCCAAGAGGCAGGAGACAGAGGGTAGGTTCATTGACATGAGGGCCTTATCCACTAGACTGACTGCAACATTTTCTTGAGAGTTAGTCAGAGTCAGAGAGTAGGAGAGATATTACAGAGACTTATATGAGGTAGAGGTACCACCTGAGAGGAGAGATCCTAGATATTCACAAGAACATAGTTGGAGTTCTCGCAGTAGGTCCCAGAGCCATACATAGAGTACCGATAATGTGTTAGGACCACCTAGAACAAGACCATGTGATAGGCGTCACCTCTGCACAAAGAGTGCATCATCAAAAATTCCCTCCTTAGACTCCTCATAGGAGTAGTGGTAGTACCTAACAGTGATATTGTTATATTTGTAGACATTGTATTTTGATCATAGAGTCTGTAAGTTCCCTTTGTATTGATACACTCTAATATTGTACTATGACACATATTTATTTTTGAGCGATATATATATACCATTTTTGGTGGCTTTTATATGATTTGCAGTTGTTCTATATGATTATACAGTTGTTCTATATGATGTATGTACATGGTATGGATTATGATGTTTACATTATGATGTTTCATTTCCTATAATGATGTGTCTATATGATGATGTGTTTATTCTATATGACAATGAATGCACAATATTTAAAAATTATATAAATGCATTCTACGTTTATGAAAATGAGATTCAATATGATGTTATTATTTATAATTCCATGTGGATGTATGTATAATATGTACACTTTGTGAATGTTAAATTCCTATATGTCATTATTACCTAGATGTGATGGATATACATATTTTTGTATTGTTTTGAAATGCAACATAAATGTATGGTGTACTATATATAGACATATGACAATGTCTACATGATGGTTGTAAAATGAATGCATATGCATATTACCTAATTTTTTTGTGTGTCATAGGACTCCATCATTATGCGGGATAGAATAAATGTTAGCATAGATTATTCAAAATGTTAGTATTGAAAAATGGTTATTAGAAGATTGTATAATCTTTAATATTTTTCCATGTACAAACTAAGCTTTGCATTAAATCATCATTGGGTGGGACATGACACAAATAGATAATACACACCATGATATGAGATAGACCAAGGTGTAAAAAATTATCCATTTGCTAAAATAGACAGTCAGAGACAAGGAGTGTCTAGACTCATACTAAGGGAAAAATTGCCCCAGTCTTTTTGTCAAGACAAACCATAGACAAAAATCAAAGAAAAAAAAATAATTAGGATCCATTATTGCTCCTCTAAATTCTTCATGGGACATCCTCGAGAAATCTAGTAACCTAACTTGAAAACTAAGTTTGAAAGACAGTCGACAGATAGTAGTAACAAAAAAATAGTCCTGAAACATGCTTGCTTCTCTAAATCCTTCATGGGACATACTCGAGAAAGCTAGTAATAGGACTTGAAGACAAAGCCAAATATTAAGATAAGACTAAATAAAATGTAAAGTCAAAAATCCAATAAGAAAATTTACCAAAATTTGATTTGTTGTTGATTTTTGATAATTTGATTATTTGATAAAGCCTGATGTCAGGGATGACACATACTGTATGAGACATTGAGTCTAGTTTCGATGT